>BTPG01000006.1:171939676-171964676 GCA_036245525.1 Semisulcospira habei | reverse complement strand
GGGGGAAGGAGGGTGGAGTAGTGGGCATCATATCTTTTGTACACGATGAAAACATCGAGATATATATATATATATATATATATATATATATATATATATATATATATATATATATATATATATATATATATATATATATATATATATATATATATATATATATATATATATATATATATATATATATATATTTAATAGTAAGTAAGATCTTACTCCTCTTTTTCTGCTCGTAAAATGATCTGTGCTTAGCCAGTCATTCGGCGTCTGTCTCGGCCTAGAGATATACGGCTCTGTAAATGCAAAAGACAGTCAGTCAAGTTTGTGAAGAGTAAGATTTTTCTTTAACCCATTACATTTTGAGGCAGAATTTTAAAAATTGGCTTATTGTTCTACTAGGGCTACATTACAGATTACGAGATAGATCAACCATTTTAGTTCAAGGATGGTGCCAGAATAGCTTGGTGCCTAAGGCACCAAGCTATTCTGGTACCACCCTTGAACTATCATAGTCAAATTTATTTTAAGCAGAGGGTGTGTCAGGATGAAAAGGGTTATGTAAAAGAAAATGTGTCGAATGCCTTTAACCCTTATCATTCGGAATACACCAGTGTGTTTAATAAGTTTGACAAAAAAATAGTTCTAGCTATTCTGGCACTACCCTTGAACTAAAGCCATTGGTCTATATCCTTATCTGTAAGTACTATGAATGTAGCTTGCATATGGCAGTGTACACATTGGAAGCTTTAAACCTCAGTATGATATGGTTTAACGGGTAGTATAGTCCAAGGTATGTAGGCAGGATGGATAAGATGTATGGCGATGGTCCATTAAAAAAAATGTCGCATGGCTAAATCTGCCGTTACATGACAAAAGCCTGTATGTCTATTTTTGATAAAAGCTAGATTTTCATTGTGTTGCAATGAAAATCTCGCATTTCTCAAAAATAAACATTCTGTCTTTTGTCATGTAACGGCAGAAACGCTATATAATATGGCATACCATGTCGGGAACGCTGGAGAAGAAGAAGAAGGCATACCTTGTGAAGAGAAGTTACGAGTACTGCTCCGGGTTCCTACTGTACTGTCAACAGTGAGCTGACAAAATCATCTTGCATACAATCGAACAATGCTGCCAAAGTAAATTTAACTCTGTGCGCAAAGCATCGCAGACATCTCCTTCGCTGTTGAAAACTTTGGCATATCGATCTGCGATGTCAAAATCTGTTTGACTCGGCGCACGGCCAGGCCAGTATACGTAAACACCTCGGGCCGACTGCGGCCGACATCGGCCCTGTAGTCTTGTGCGCACTGGGATTGGATCTGTCAGAGCTTTGTGCTGCCCCGGTCAATGCCGTCTTTGTGGCGTCTGATAATTGAACGGCAGTGATTGACGCGTGTAGAGTTTGCGTCATACCTTGTTCAATGGGATTGACGCGTGTAGAGTTTGCGTCATACCTTGTTCAATGGACAATGCGAAATTGACCGACAGACTCACAATGTCGATCTTGTCTGGGCGCAGTGGGCTGGGGAGATGCCGCCACCATGTGCTTTCTTTATAAAGACACGCGCACTTCGTTTTGATTCAAGATAATTTATGAACACCTTCACTGCCGAGAAAAAGCGAATGCGATCTATTTGCAAGAGGCATAGATCCTCATGAGCCCCTGCGACCGCGGAGGCTCATGAGGATCTATGCCTCTTGCTGAGACCACATTGTCAGTGTCCATGTTCTTTGGGCAGCTGCGGCCTTTGGTCAGTCAGTGAACATAGATTTCAGAATTAAAATGTAAGTACGTTGACAGAGAGGAAAATTCTAGATCTTCTCGGTACGAAAGCAAATTTAACTTTTTACATTTCAACAAGAAATTTAACTTACTTATCACTGTTTACGAACTGCACTTGAAACACGACGAGCATGCCATGAATTTGACGAGATAATTATCTGACCTCTAAATGACCCCAACCCGCCATTTTCCTGAGGGGACAAAACCCATCATTGGATATAGCGGAGCACCTTGCTTAGTGGCTGACGCAGGGCTAAGCTCATCATGCAACTGGCCCCTGGTGTACAGCGCAAAGAAAAGCCGATCTGTTATGCTACACTATTAAAAAAAGATGCATCAACCAGGATTGCTCAAGGGTGGTAGCGGAAAAGCGTTGCGCAAACTTTCCTAGTCGATCCATCTCCTGAACTGGCATGTAGTCTTCCAAGAGGACAACTCCAACACTGATTTGGGAATCAGTTCCTTCCTCTTGCGCTCAGGCTGGTCATAATTCAGAGACGGTTTTGTGTGTGTGTGTGTGTGTGTGTGTGTGTGTGTGTGAGTGTGTGTGTGTGTGTGTGTGTGTGTGTGTGTGTCTGCGCGTGCATGCGTGCGTGTACTTGTGCCTGTGTGTGTTTGTTTGTGTGTGTGTGTGTGTGTGTGTGTGGTTGTGTGTGTGTGTGTGTGTGTGTGTGTGTGTGTGTGTGTGTGTGTGTGTGTGTGTGTGTGTGTGTGTGTGTGTGTGCGCGCGTGTGTAAATGACCCCAACCCTCCATTTTTCCGAGGGGACAAAACCCATCATTGGGAATGTGAAAATCATTATTAGTTGTCTCAGGGCTTCTTGTTTATATGTGGCGGGAAAGAGGGGGAGGGAGGGGGAAGGGAGGGGAGGAGGGGGGTTGTTGGGATCACTGCGAGTTCAGTTTCTCCAGGTAAAATTCATAGTACACGTAAACTCCGGATATAACAAATCGCCGGGGGGGGGGGGGGGGGGGGCAAATTTCCTGTCGTTATATCCGATGTCTAGATGTTTATTATAAGCGTAGCAATTTACGTTGAAGAACTGCTGTCGGGACCTCTGCCAAAAATGTTGCTATATCTGACTGTTGTTATGTCCGACCTTGTTTAACTCATTCTACCCCAACACCGAAATCTTCAAATTTTACCGTTGTCCTCTGAAGACTGCACTCTAGTGCAGGACACAGATCGACCATGATAGTTCAAGGGTGATGCCAGAATAGCTTGGCGCCCATAGGCGCCAAGCTATTCTGGCATCACCCTTGAACTATCATGGTCGATCCTTATCTTGCTGTGGTGTGTCTGGGGTAGAATGAGTTAATAGCGAAGTAGACTGTACATATTCGGTGCGCCTTAATGTTACATAATGATACCGTTAGTGTTGTGCTGGTCTGTGGCTTTGCACATTACGGCCATAGGCGTAAGCTCAAAATCGAAGACCAACAGACATCTTAATTAATGTTTGCACGATCACTGACTTTAATACTAAGAAGTAATTGATAAAATAACTTCTTCTTACTTCTGCTGTGTTAAACTGTTGATCGTGAATGCGTCATCCGTTCTTTCTCGGTCTGTGTGAGCAGATTGCAAACTCAGCCATCTGTAGCCAACGCCAGACCTACCGGTATTTCTTTCAAAGTGTTCCGGACTTCTCACATGTCATCTAACGAAATTTATTGTTTTAATTTTGCTTCCCTGCAGGCTTGGGTCACACGCAGAATGCACTAAGCGTTTGAGAAATATACTGACAAGCAAAATAAATGCGACATTTTTGGAATCATCGGAAACACTTTAGTGTTTACGATGATTCCGAAAACTGTCACATTTCTTTTGCTCGTCTGTATACGTTTCGTCGATTTTTTATCTTCGTTTTTGAAGGCAGGGTTCGGAGGCAGATTACGCGTCATAAGCATTTCTTCCGTAGTCATTGCTGAGGTGATTTTTGCGTGCCATATGTTTTACAGAGTATTTAGCTAAAGCCGCGCGCTCACGCCTGCCAGCTTAACACTTTGGCTGTCGGCAGCGCTACCGACAACCACGGGGTTACTCAACATTACACGGGCCGTTAGCCCCACGACTGCTACGGTGGGAAAGACGTTATTAAAGTTTTGTTTTCGCAGAACGGTATCTTCAGCAGTCGAGGGGTTAAGAAATACCCTAATACGTCCTATTACACAGCTGACTTACTGAGTCGTTAATTGAAGATTTCTGGTTGTTTTTCTCTAGCTTACAAATAATTACTAATGATCCTACTTTAGGCCTGGATCTAGAAGCAAGTCACAAAACTGATATTTCTCCAACACAAAAATACGGTCAGCTCCGCACGGTGATGAAAGTGGTTAATTTGTAGATTTAGTTCATGCATTTTTTTTCGTAAACTATTGAAAATGAAATATCAACCCCTTGACTGCTATTGACTATTACGCTCGGCGGAAATGACGCGTTATCACGCGTCGTTTCCGCTGGGCGGTATCGTCAGCAGCAGACAAGGCGTTCAAAAAACTGGATCTGCTCGTTGGTGATATTTATCATTAGGCAAGACGTGCAAACATCCACCGAAGAAGAAACACGTTTAGAAAAGATAATTGCAACACGATTTATCAATGCAGGCAACTTCAGATAACCAGAAAAATCGCCAGAGGACCCAAGTTTCTTGTTTTTGTAGCCGAAGCTTGTTAGAAGTAAAGTAATTTCCATAAAGACAGGGTGCTGTCGGACCTTTGGAAACGTGTTGTTATCGCTTTACCTTTTACTTGTTATCTCATTCAGCCCGGCGCACGTATTTCCCAAATTATGGAGGCGTCATCTAACGACTAAGCACCTGTTGCAGGAGATGGATCAAGGGTAGGTTAGCTAATCTGGCACTATCCTTGAATTATCATGGTCAACCCATCTCCTGCTGTAGGGCGTCAGGGCTGAATGGGTTATAAGCGAAGTAGACTGTATTTCTGAATCAAAACCCTTTTTTTTCAAAACAGACATACAAACAAGCATACAATTTGTTACTTATATTTTCTTTGGCGATTGTAAGTAACAAGAAATGATTTTATTACACGAACAATCCGTTGCATAAAAAAAACACGTTCAGTGCCGAGAAAATCTTAACACCACCCTGTGTCGGCATGAGGGGGCTCATGGGGATCTAGACCTCTTGCTGACACCACTTGAAATCCATGTTCCTAGGAAAGCTAGGGCATTTTGGTGTGGAATTAACTCATTCTACCCCAACACCAAAATCCTTAAATTTTGCCCCTGTCCTCTCAAGACTGCATTGCAGTGCAGGGCACAGATCGACCATAATAGTTCAAGGGAGATGCCAGAATAGCTTGGCGCCCGTAGGCGCCAAGCTATTCTGGCATCACCCTTGAACTATCATGGTGGATCCTTATCCTGCCGTGGTGTGTCTGGGGTAGAATGGGTTAACAAAGAAACACAGTCTGCGTCATCGGACACTGAACGGGTTAACGAGCACGTTGTGTGTGTGTGTGTGTGTGTGTGTGTGTTTGTGTGTGTGTGTGTGTGTTTGTGTGTGTGTGTGTGTGTTTGTGTGTGTGTGTGTGTGTGTGTGTAATAATAATAATAATAATAAATTTATTTCAGTTTTTGCAGGCCATCTGGCCCATATGAACACAAAATACACTTTACAACCAGAAAATACAGGAAGGTGGTTGTAAAACACACTCATATAGCATTACATCAGCGCACATAAATAAACAAAAAAAACAAGAAAAGTTCAAAGCAAATCCCTCTAATTCCTTAATTTAAGGCAACCTGAAATATACATAGCAACTTTAAAAACCAGTTTATCATGTAGGTTTCCACACAGCAGCTGAACTTTAAGATCGGATGGGAATCTGTAGTAAAACAGTGGAATGTACTTTTTACGTAAAGGGGAATATTTTGGACACTCGAACAGAAAATGACACAAATCTTCAGCCTTATGCCAATCACATGAATTACATTCTGGATTAGTGATGGGTTTTCCAAATCTGGATACTCCGTTTAAAGGTAAACGGTTACATCTAAGTAAACATATTGCCCGCCTGAGTTCACAAGAGTTCAGCTGCCCTATGTAACTGGCTCTAAGTATTTCTGGGTGGTAATGGCAGTATTCTGTGTTTGAGGAAAGAGATGCATGCCAGTCCTGTCGGAAACAATCCATCAGCCGATCTTTGAATATCTGAATGAACAGAGGAGTGTTTCCAACTGACTGCATTTCCCATACATACCCAAACCCGTGCATACACAATAGAGTCTTTATTTGCGTAGCCCAGTTCGATCTACCTGAAGCATCATGCATACATAACATCGTGTAACACTGTCTTGGGTATCTGTTTTCTGACATGGTAAGAAGTCTGCACCAGTACTTCACCATTCGAACATAGGCATCAATACACATAGGGAATCTTCCACACTCACCCAGCGCAATATTGTTTTTTACATCTCTTCCAACACCAAGGACCATTTTACAAACCTTTATATGAACCTGCTCAATTACATCATGTCTCTGGAAACCCCAAACCTCTGACCCGTATAGCACAATGGGTTTAATCTTGACATCAAAAATGTGAAAAACAGTGTCAGCTGGCAAGTTTTGTAATTTAAAGTATAGTCTTTTGATACCTGCAACTGCTCTCCTGGCTTTTCCAGCTAAGTTTTCTACACATCTAGCCCAGTTCAGAGTAGAGGAAAATATCACACCAAGGTAAGTATAACTGGACTCGACTTGAATCTGCTTGTCAGCATAAAACCATTTTTCACAATTTTTCACAAAACCTCCATTTTTGAAGACCACCACTTTTGTCTTGTCCATGTTCACAGTGAGACCCCATTTTTTACAGTATTTTTCTAAACAATTAATTTTCTTTTGGAGATCTGCTACAGAGTCAGAGACAATGGCTATATCATCAGCATACATAAGAAGGAAAATACCCAGTGGGTCTGCAAAAATATCAATGCCACGTGCACCGCACGATGATATTTCTGTCTCAAATTCTGAAAGAAAGATAGAAAACAGCAGTGGGCTCAACACACAACCTTGTCGCACCCCTGACATGCAATCAAAGTAGTCGGTAACTTTGGTTCCAACCCTTACAGCAGCTTTTACATGTTTGTACATACTCTCAAGTGTCTGAAGCAACTTTCCATGAACTCCTTTACGTAACAAGAGATACAACAGTTTTGTCCTGTGCACACTGTCGTAAGCTTTAGAAAAATCTACGTACATGGTGTAAAAATGGCCACCCTGCTTGCTAAGATACTTTTGCACTAGTGCCTGTAAGCAAAACATGTTGTCTATAGTACTGTACCCTTTACGGAAGCCAGCTTGAGCCTCAGGAATACAATAATTCTCTTCACATAAACGCACCAACCTGTTGTTAATGACAAAACTGTACAACTTACTGATAACGTTCAGAAGAGAAATTCCTCTGTAGTTGTCAACATTTCTAGGGTTACCCTTTTTGTGTAGTGGAAATATCACAGCCATGGTCCAGCTTTCAGGGTATTCCGCACTTTGAAACACACGATTGAACAAAGGATGCAGAAATTTCACAAGGATCTCACCTGCATGATGAAAAAGGTCAGTGGGCAAGCCATCAGGGCCTGATGCTTTCCCTTTCTTCATGCTATTAATAGCACTGCGAATTTCATCCTGTGTGATTTCCTCGTCAAATTTTGCATTATGACAACCATCACAATCATCAGATATATGGTCATTCAAAACACCCTCGGCCTGTCTGCTGAAACCTGAATCATCAACATTCTGATCCACATTTAGCAAATTACGAAAATAATCATACCACACGCGTGGTGAAATGACATCAGAACACAACTTTTTAACGCCAGTCAGAGACTTTATTTTTTGCCAAAATGTTCTTGAGTTTGCATCATTACATGCATCGTTGAGCTCATTCAAAACCCGTGCGTTGTACTCTACTTGTTTTGTTTTACACAACTTCTTAAATTCTTTCTTCATGTCAAGATACTTCCCTAAGTCGTCATGTGTGTTTGTGTGTCTGAACTGCTTTAACTGTATGTACTTGTTTTGTTTTGCTAACTCGCAGTCCGAGTCCCACCACGGCGGCTGTGCACGGGATTCACCTACCTTCTTACCTGACCTCATTTTGTCAGCTGCCTTCTGAATGAATGCTACAAAACAGGCCGACCCTTCTTCTACACTCGAGTCAAGCGCTGACAAAAAGTGTTGAAACTGAGTCTCCTGATTATCTTCAATGTATGCACAAAAGGATTCAGCGTAGTTTTCTTTCCAAATAAATTTAACCCCTTCCTCTAGTATTATATCATCATTTAAATCATCATCATCACATGAATAAACAGACTGAATAGAAGTAAACGTGGTTACAATGGGGAAATGGTCTGACTCACACCTGTCTGCAACAAACATATCGGTCACTAGGTCAAACACGGATTTAGAGCAAATACAGTAGTCCACCACACTTTTGCCTCTGTTGGCCACGCACGTAATTTCTCCCTCACTGTCACCTTTCGTTCTGCCATTGACAATAAACAAACAGTACTCTTGACATAGTTCTATCAGTTTCCGACCAAAACTGTTTACGCCAATATCTTTTGACCTCCGTGGGCTTTGTGGTACATCCTCTAGCAAATCTGTTAATTCCAGTAAAGGCTGCACGTGTGTATTGTCATCAATAAAATCAGTATCAGACAGACCGGCAGTGCGGGCGTTAAAATCGCCACATAATAGCCAAGGCAGCTCAGGGTGAGCACCTAACACTTGAGACATGTAGTTTTCTAACACTTCAAAACCATCAACGTTATCTTCACCATATACAACAGAACGCTCTGGAGCCACATACACAAATGCTGCCAGAACATCAGATGCAGAATTCAAAACAGACTTACCGATCTTTAGAAACACAATATCCTCAGCTGCCTGCATTAAACGCAACACATGACAGGCTATAGATTTATGTACACACACGGCCACGCCCCCTTTTAACTTTTGTGTACGTGGTGAAAAAAACACCTGATACTCTGGAAAGGTATCCTCTATAACATTTTGCTTACACGACCAGATCTCTGAAAATGCAAAAATTTGACACTTTTCACAGAACTGCCTAAAAGAAACACTTTTCAGCTTATTTACAAGACCTTGGATATTCCATGCCATGATGCGAAACATAGAGCTACCACTTTCATCACTACCACTTTCATCATCACAGTGTGCGGGTGTGGGTTTGAGTATGGGCACTTGAGCGCATGTGTGTGCAGGTAAGTCGTCTTTGGAAGACACATGGTGGGGGTCCTGGGGGTCTGAATGAGGGACGGGCTGTCTTCTCCTGGTTGCTGGGTCAACATGCCGGCCTGCCCCTCATTTCTGCCCCCTGCGCTCCACAGGCCTCTGGGTAGCAGCGTCGCATGCGTGGGTCTTTCCCTCAACAACGAGGGAGTCGAAGCGGAGGAAGGCCTTCTTCCCCGCCTGCTTGGCCTCCTTGAGGAAGGGTAGCAGCTTGCGGCGCACGTCCCTCACCCGAGGGGTGAAGTCCTCAGAGATGTAGACCCGGGACTTGTTCTCCTTCAGCGTTCTTCGCTCAAACAGGATCCGCTCCTTGTCTTTGTACTTGTTGAAGCACACGATGATGGGGTGGGGCGCCTTGCCCCCCTTCAGACGATGGGCACGCTCCACCTCGATCTCCTCCTCTATGCCCATCTCGTCCTTCAACATTGACTTGACAGCTTTCTCACAGTCCGCCCAAGTCTCTGAGCGCCCCTGGGGGTGGGGGATTCCGTGAAAGATAAGATTCTTGCGTCTGCTCCGCCCCTCCAAATCATCCAGCTGATCCTCCAGCTGCGTAACTTTCTCCTTCAACTCTTTGTTTTCTTTCATCACCGCAGTAAAGTCACTCTGAATTTTGTCCATTTGCTCCTGCATTGTAGCTTTCATACTGTCCATCTTTTTGTCCATCACATTCAACATTTTAAACACATCAGCAATGGTCGGCTCAGACACTGCGTTTGCCTCACCCCCGGGCGACTGGTTGTCTTGGTTCCCCTGGCATGTCAAAAGAGTCTGTCGTTTCGGTGGGCCTGGGTTCGCTTCGACATCGCCACACCGGAGCAGAAAGCCGACCAAAAACACGAGAATGACTGCCACCGGTCCGCTGACACTGACAGTGCGGTAACGTAGGGCTGCCTTCCTCTGTGCTTTGCGAGCCATGAAGTTTTGAAAAGTCCAGTAAAAGGTACCGCAGATGGCACAAAAAGCTACCGAACTGATCGGCATGATGAGCTGAATCACCCTGTCGTTGTTCTAAAGTCACTCATTAAGTAATTATGTTGCAAAATGCTAAAAATGTGCGGAGCCGCTCTTCAACTGTGTGACGTCGATCGTGAGCACAACTCACCCCCCTGTGTGTGTGTGTGTGTGTGTGTGTGTGTGTGTGTGTGTGTGTGTGTGTGTGTGTGTGTGTGTGTGTAGCCTATGCGGATCCAGGCATAGGTGACGTACCTAAAGACATGTATTTCTACTACGCCATTCTTGCTCAGTTGTAATGGGCGTGATGCGGTGTGGGCGTGACAGTGCATCTAACATTTTCCTGCTGGTATGCGATTTTGGATCTAACGACCTAGGCTCGTAACGTGCAAAATCACAGACACCAGCACGTAATTACAAGTACAACCGTATCCTAGGCGTACGTAACACCAATCGAATGTACGACATCAGAATGCTCGATTGCCCAAAGAACGCTGTCGATGATGAGCTAGCATTGTAATCAGTCCTCAGAGAAATCATGTCATTTGCAAGAGACATAGATTCTCATGAGCCCCTGCAGTCGCAGGGGCACATGAGAATCTATGCCTCTTGCTAAAATATTACTGAGTGATCGGTCGTATTTAATTACATCTCTTCTCCTCACGAGAAGGAGGTTTGAGGAGTTTCGGCGTGCGGGTGACTGTTTCGAGCGGTAATTTCGTGGACAATTACGGCAGAGGACCCAGTTACGCACAGTCCGAATCTAAGAGGACACCCGCCCATTAGCTTGTCACTGCAAAGGACAACTGGCTGTTACAGTATAGACGGATCGGCTATGACAGCTCGCGGGCAATGCCTGCTTGCTTGGAATAACTCTTGAGTACGTCGGCATTCAGACAGGTAGAAATCATCTAAGTGGTCAACGTCAGACTTGACAGACAATGTGTTACAGTGGAATTTGAAGATTCGGGGGTGCGGGGTGCGGGGAGTTGGGGGGGGGGGGGGTGAGGGAGGGGTGAGGGGGGGGGGAAGCGTGCCTTCCATGTTACCTTCAGCCTCCAAAATCGAACAACGGGGGAGGCTTGGGGGGGGGGGGGGGGGGGTGGCGAAAATGGCAGTCGACAGTCCAACCTCCGAAAACTCCAACAACGGGAGAAAGGGGGGTGGGGGTGGGGAAGTGATAATGTTCAACTTGAAAAATAACAACAAAAAATTATAAATTATGGTTTATTTGCCAAAATCTTTTTCTCTGTCCAAAAGTTGTTTTTCACCCAATATAACTGGGGTGGGAGATGGGGGGGGGGGGGGGGAGGGACGCTCCAGTCACCGTACATGGTTACTGGGGGAAACTCTCCCGGTTCCTACGCCACAGTGTTGTCCATGTGTTTATTGTTTATTTTTTCTTCTTTTATAGTGGAAGCCTCAGTAGTGGATTATTCCAAATTGGCACGTCGGTGTAAACAAAATAACAGGAAAAAGTGTATGTAAATCATTGATGGTGGTGTGCTAAATGAATCAGTACTTGAGTTTGCTTTCAGCGGCAACAGAGTCGAGTGTTTCATTTGGACTAGCGAAATGGTTGATCTTTTAACCCTTTCTCTGTCGGTAGCGCTTTTTTGTTAAAATGATTTCCGTAGGACATAGCGACAAAAAACAACAAAAAAAAAAAAAAAAAAAAAAACCGCTATCGACACGCAAAGGCTAATATCAATATACATACAAACCATGCATGCGGCCACATCCGACTCTCTACGCAACTCAGAACGCCATCACTTTCATATCAGAATTTATTTTTTAGAACATTTTATTTGTACAGCCTGAGTTTGCCAGCAAGAATGCGCGGAAATGAATGTTAAGCTTGATGACTATAGTGGTTAAATTGACCAGATAATATAAATTACGAGTGCTCAGTTCGACCGATAAAATGCAAACTACAGGTCGCATTTTATCGGTCGAACTGAGCACCAGTTATTCAGTTATTTCGCGTCACGGGATGTCAGGCCGGCACAATTTAATTTAGTTCTACAGCGACTTTTTGAAAGGGGTTTTAATCAGTCTCAGAATCGACATATTCTTTCCTTGTCGAATCGGAGCGCTGCCACATTTGGGAGTCGCTCTTACTTTTCCCGGCCTCTGTCGCTGATCGTTATGTGGTACTGCAACGGAACAGTCAAATGTACGACGGAGGCCGCACTACCCGTATCACCACCTTGAACCGAGACAGCCGTGTAACACATCATCACGTCGGAAAAACGTACGAGTTTTTGTATAAATCGTGTTAGCGGGAGCTGCAGGCAACAGGGCATCTGCGATCTGTTAATTGCGACGTGGCTGATTCTAAAGCCATTAATTGGAAGAGTTGAAGGGGAAAAAATAATGGCCAGCGTATTTCAATCGGCAACAGTGTGACAGATCTATTGAATACGAGAGACAGTGTGAAAAAAGCGACGGATGATGATTAAGAAGCCCCTGCCAGCGGCCGCGGATCGTTTTAATGATTCAAAACCATTGAATTTTTAGTAGAATCCAAGATTAATCCAATCTAAAGATCCACGGATATTGATGTGGTCAGCATGAGGGAAAGAATTTCATGAGCGGGGGCTTATGACGTTCTTTTTCTTTTGCAGTTGGTTTCTGTTCGATTTTTGTTCGGACAGTGCCGAGAATGTTAAGCCTTGAGGAAAAAAGTGAACATCAGTGTACAACTACAAAAGACATAGATCCTCAAGAGCCCCTGCAGTTGCGGGGGCTCATGAGGATCTATGCCTCTTGCTATGACCCATCTTTGTACCCACCTTGCTTAGCGGCGGTGTGAACGGCTGCGTTTGAGGCTGAATTCGACGTTGAAGATTTCAGAACGCATTCTGCGACCACGGGCAGCGGCCGGTGGTGGTTTACAAAGCTGGCCTGTGAAATTTCATTCAGTCGGCTACACAGTGTGCCTCCGCTTATTGAAAGAGAAACAGTGTGAGAAAAGCGGCGGGTGATGATTAAGAAGCCGCCGGAGGGGTCAGGGTTTAAAGGAGCCTTCCCCCTATCGATCTACCGCCGCTGTCAGCACGGGCCACAGTCTAAAATTGGGCCCGCTCTCCTGTTCGCGACCACTCGCTCTGGAGACCGCTGAGTTTGAACCCGTTCATGGCCGAGAAAAATGTGAGCCTCACCCAACTGCAAGAGGTATAGATCCTCATGAGCCCCCGCGACAGCGGGGGCTCATGATGATCTGTGCCTCTTGCTAAAGTCACGTTGTGTCCCTGTTCCTTTGACGTTGAATAGTTACTACGATTTCAAAAACGCGATCACAGTCCACCGGCAGTGAAGAAGATAAGATATAGCTAAGTTATTTCCATTTTGCCGCACACGTTACATTAAAACAATAAAACATCGGACATTGTCTCATTGCCGTTACATTCGCATCTCGGTCAACCATTATAGTTAATGCAGCGGTTCAGGATTCAAGATTCAAATACTTTATTGTGTCTCAGAGGACATTTTCTTACAACCGACGCGTAACAAATTAAAAACTGTATTACTGTATTTCTTTGAAATAAACTCCCTCAGTCCCTCAGATATGTTGAATCAGCCAATAGTTTCCGGCAGTCTTTAATGGGTGGACCATCGTAACCGATGATGTCGTCATTGTGCATGACTTCTATTTGTGGGTGTGGCTGGCCAAGTCAATCCTGGAGCCACACCTGCGAGGGCAATGGGGCACTGGAACGTAGCTGTGGGGAGAGTCGACGCTGTCTTTCTGCGAGCTCTGGCACTGGTGATCCGTTCGCGCCGATTGTGTTCAAAGAGCGTGCAGGCTTTCCTGGTGGCGGCACGCCAGCCGGATCTGTCTTGTGCTTGTGCTTCAAGTTCCTTTACCGGGAAGACGCAGTGCTTGAGGCTGTCTCTTATGCAGTCTTTGAAGCGTTTCTTTTGCCGTCCTTGGTTCCTGTGGCCTTTTGAGAGTGCACCATACAGGAGTTGGCGTGGCATGCGAGAATCATCCATGCGTATGATATGACCTGTCCAGCGGAGTTGTGTCTTTAAGATCAAGGCTTCAACACTCACTAAGCCAGCATTGTCCAGGACTTCCAGGTTTGTCACCTTGTCTTGCCATTTGATGCCCATGAGTGAGCGCAGGGATCTCACGTGGAAATGTTCAAGCTGCTTGAGGTGCTTTCTGTACAGCGTCCACGACTCACAGCCGTAGAGGAGGCTGGGGAGAACTACTGCCTTGTAGACTTTGATCTTGGTGGAAAGCTTGACGTTGTTGTTATTCAACACACGAGTGCGCAGGCGACCCAGGGCTTGGCTGGCTTTGCTGGCTTTGCTGATGCTAGCTGCGATTTCCTCGTCGATAGTACCGTCAGAAGAGATGATGCTCCCAAGGTACCTGAACTGGTCGACAGTCTTCAGCTCGGTGCCTTCGATGTACACTTTGGGTGGGGGGGGGGGGGGGGGGCGGTTGGTGCAGGACCTCGGTCTTGGTGAGGCCAAACAGTCGAGAGGCTTCCGAGAACCTGTTGACGATGGTCTGGAGGTCAGACTCCGTGTGCGCCATCAGCGCACAGTCATCGGCAAACAGCGCCTCAAGGATCAGTCTCTCGATGGTCTTGGTCCTGGCGTTCAGTCGACGGAGGTCGAAGAGAGAGCCATCTAGTCTGTATTTCAGGTACATTCCCTTCTCAAGGTTGCGTACTGCATGGGTCAGGACACACGTGAAGAACAGGTTGAACATCACGGGGGCAAGAACACAACCTTGTTTCACACCGTTGAAAATGTCGAAGGGCGCGGATGTGTCGCCGTTTGACTGGACATTTCCGTCCATTCCATCATGGAAGAGGCGGATGATGTTGGTGAACTTCCTGGGGCAGCCGAGCTTTGCGAGGATGACCCAAAGCGCTTCTCTGTTTACGGCGTCGAATGCTTTGGTCAGATCTATGAAGACAGCGTAGAGGTCCATGTGCTGCTCAATGCATTTCTCCTGGACCTGTCTCACAGAGAAGACCATGTCGACTGTCCTGCGGCCGGGTCTGAAGCCGCATTGAGCCTCTGGGAGTGCTTCCTCAGATACAGAGCTGATCAGGCAGTTGAGGATGACTCTCGCAAGGATCTTGCCAGCAATGGACAAGAGTGTGATCCCTCGGTAATTGGCACAGTCTGCTTTGCTGCCCTTGTTCTTGAACAGGGAGACGATTGTAGCATCTCTACATTCCTGTGGCATGTTCTCCTCTGCCCAGATGCATGTCAGAATGTTGAGGAAGGCATCAAGGGTCTCAGGTCCAGCTGCCTTGAAAAGCTCTGCGGGGATGCCGTCCATGCCTGCAGCCTTGCCGGAGCTAGTCTGGTTGATCGCTTTCTTGACCTCGTCCAGGGTTGGCGGGAGGTCAAGGTCATCCAGTGTCGGCTTCTGGGGAATCATGTCCAGGGCCGCGGGATCGACAGTGGAAGGCAGGTTCAGCAGATTTGAGAAGTGTTCTCTCCAGCGCTCAGTGATGCTGCCTTTGTCCTTTAGCAAGGTGAAGCCGTCGGCGGAAAAGAGAGGGGTTGTGCTGGGTCTGGCAGGGCCGTAGACAGCTTTCATAGCGCTGAAAAACTCCTTGGAGTTGCTGGATTCAGCAAAGTGTTCAAGTTCTTTTGCTTTGCCGCCCCACCAGGTGTCCTGCGTGTTGCGGAGCTCTCTCTGGGTTTTTCTCTGGAGGTATTTGAAGCGGTCTTTCTTGGACAAGGAGTTGATGTCGTTCTGCCACTCGATGAAGGCACTGCGCTTTTGCTCCAGTAGCTTGTTGATCTCTTCATTGTTTTCATCAAACCAACCCTGGTGTACTCTCTGCTTGGGTCCAAGCATGTCTTTGGCAGACTCCGTCACCATCCCCTTGAACTGGTTCTACATTTCAGTTGGGTTGCCAGTCAACGGTCCATGGGCAGTTAGCAGGTCATCAAGGTGGGACTGGAAGTTTTCCTTGACGTCCGGGCACTTCAGCTTGGCCAGGTTGAATGAAGGTCGGGTGAGCTTCGGCCTCTTCCTGTGTGCTGGTGCAATGTGCAGGTTGAGGACAGACCGCACTAGCCGATGGTCGGTCCAGCACTCTGCTCCTCTCGTGGCTCTGGTGAGTCTGACATTACGAGTATCCCGCTGGCGGACAATGACATAGTCTATGAGATGCCACTGCTTGGACCTGGGATGCATCCATGTTGTCTTGTACTTACTAGCCAGCCTGAAGAGGGTGTTGGTGATGGCGAGTCCATTCTCAGCGCACAATGTCAGCAGCAGCAGGCCATTGCTGTTCATCTTGCCCAGCCCGTGTGGGCCCATCACTCCTTCCCAGCATTCACATTCACGCCCAACTCGAGCATTGAAGTCACCAAGCACAATGAGTTTGTCACTTGCAGGAGTGGACTTCAGGAGGGAGTCGAGGCTCTCATAGAACGCCTCCTTGTCGTCATCGGCGTTGGTTAGTGTCGGAGCATAGGCACTGATGATAGTGACATGTCGGGTGTGGGAGATGGGTAAACGGAGCTTCATCAATCGTTCGCTGATGCCAGTGGGAAGAGAAGGCAGCTGTCGGAGGAGCGTAGTGCGGATGGCGAAGCCAACTCCGTGTATCCTGTCATCGTTCTCAGCTTTGCCCTTCCAGAAAAAGGTGTACCCACCCTCAGGTTTACAGATCGAGCCTTCGTCAGCAAATCTGGTTTCGCTAAGAGCCGCAATGTCTATTTTATATCTCGCCAGCTCCCTGGCTATGAGGGCGGTTCTTCTGTGTGGTCTCTTCGTCTGATCTCTGTCCAATAGGGTTCGCACGTTCCACGCACCGAGAATAAGTTTCTTTTTTTGTTTTTCTTTTCGACCGCATAAAAGGGTTAAACCGCCAGCCGTGCTAAGCTGACCGGTTTATGTAGGGCAGGCAATGTTTGGAACACCTTTTCTAGTTCCCTCCCTTACTAGGGTGAGCAGTGCTGTCCTGAAGAGGGCTGCTCAGTCGCCTGGGATGCTGCCGAACTTCCCTGCTGCCCCTGGTACAGGGAAGAGCGACCACTAGTCCACAGACCGCCTACGTGCAGGTTCGGAGCTGCGACTCCCAGTAGTAACCTCTACCTGTCGTTTCGCCCGTTCCCCATCGCCGCAGGACTTCTGGAGGAGGCAGAAGAAAAAAACAAACAAACAGATGAAGTAGCAGATTTGGTGAAGGTGAAGGTCCATGCACAAAAACCTGCGCGTGAAGGAGATTTTGGTGGAGAAGCTGTTGCGCTGGAGCAACCCCACCCTCTCGGCCGCAGAAGACAGAGTCCAGTGGCACGATGAGACGTTACAACTGGTAGCTTCCTTGGCTGCAGTGGATGGCCATGTCTTCTTCCGTGCTCTGACATGCCCTGTGCACTCCACACTGCTGACCCGCCCTCTTGGCCGTTGAACCCTTGATTGGGTTTCCTCCGCCCAGTCGGCCGGTGACAGACTTTGCATGCTAGGATGAGCAAGTCCTGCCTCACCAAGGGTTTGAGACCCCCGGTTTCCCCTCACTTGGTTTAGCCAGCCAGTCGAAGCTGTTGCCCGTGGTGTGGCCGCCGCGCATGCTGCAGCTACGTGGAGCCACAAGTGAGAGTTGAGTGTCAAAGTGGGGACCTAAACTGGTGGACTACTCTCTAACCTTCGAGAGGCGACTTGTCCCCCCCCCCCCCCCCCATTATAGGTGAAACCCCCCTCCTTGAATACTCCAGACACCACGGGCAGTCTTTAAAGACACATTTATTCCTTTAAACGTGCATTCACCGTTATAATTCTTCTTTTTGTCAACATTTCGTTGTCGGTGGGGGCTGTCTGGTGTGGTCCGTTGTTGGTTTTATGGTACACGTGTGTCTTTTTGTGTGTGAGCATTTTTTGTTGGTGTGTTCTTTTTGTTATTCTTATTTTTCTTGTACATCTTGTTGCGTGAGTGTGTATGTTAGGGACTATATGTGTTGTAGGATGCAAGGTGTATGTATGCTAGAATGTAATTTTTACGGCGCCTAGAGCTTTTCTATCGAAAGTATAGGCGCCTTAAAAATATGCATTATTATTATTATTATTATTATTATTATTATTATTATTATTATTATTATTATTATTATTATTATTATTATTATTACACACGACTATGATCTACGTTCAGGAAAGATTGTGTATGTCCCAACCCATAAAGCCCTGGCATGCTACGACAGGATTTGGATCGACTGTGATAGTTCAAGGGTGGCGTCAGAATAGCTTGGCGCCTGTAGGCGCCAAGCTATTCTGAGATCACCCGTGAACTGTCATGAACTGGTTGATCTGTTTCCAGAATTGTGACGTGGACCTCTAAGGATACCTAAAAAATGTATAATTTCATCCTCAAGATGTAATGAGTTACGTCATAGAACAGGAAAGGTAGGGTGGGGAATGGTGATGGAGACTGACGTGGGGGTGGGGGTGGGGGTGGGGGTGGGGGTGGGGGGTGGGTGGGTGGGGGCGGAATTGGGGTGGGATCCACTATTGAACTTGTTTTTAGGTCTGTGTTTTTGGATCTTTTGCCTTCCACTGACGTTCCAGTCGTCAGGTTCAAAATCACAGACCAGCATACATTTAGTTGGAACACGAAACTGAAAATTGATTCGCGATTCCAATCTCAATTTAAAATTGTCAATCATGTGCCGTTGTGCAATTGTTCGTTCTTTCCTTGGATAATGCCAGTGACGCTTGAAGTGAACATGCCATATCTTCATGGACTATTGATTATTACGGAAAAAAAGTGCAAAAGTGATGTGAACGTCCAAGGTTGCGATTCTTCCTTGTCTTGTACGTAATAACGTTTAATGAATGGCTTCCCACGCGAATTGAGATACGTGGATTCGAGAGATGCGTTCAGGTGAGCCCTAAAGACCCATCTTTTTCTGTCTGCTACCACTGATTTTTTTATGTTATCCAGACCAAAAAGGTGACTGCCAAGCGTGTAAAATGCAGAGAATAACCCAACGGAGAAAGAAACACGCTTAGAAAGGGCAGTTACAACACAATTTATTAATATTTCGGGTATTTACCAGAAATATTAATAAATTGTGTTGTAACTGTCTCTTCTAAGCGTGCTTCTTTCTCCTTTGGGTTCTTCCAATATGCTGAAGTCATCTGTAGTTATTTGTGTGTGTGTGTGTGTGTGTGTGTGTGTGTGTGTGTGTGTGATGTGTGTGTGTGTGTGTGTGTGTGTGTGTGTGTGTGTGTGTGACAGTTAGCCTTTTTTTAAGCGCCTAGAGCTCTGCATTCTGAGGTTAGGCGCTATACAAGTATTCATTATTATTATTATTATTATTATTATTATTATTATTATTATTATTATTATTATTATTATTATTATTATTATTGCTAATGTTAGTTTGTAACGAGGGATGTGTTTTCCTTTATACCCCGACAGGGGTGACAGGAATACAAGTCTTCGAACCTTCTCTATAACATGACTTTAACCCCTTCCCTGACACCGGGCGCATATTTCATTTCTAAAATCTTTGTCCATTCAACGACCAAAAGCCACAACCGTCCAAGTAACTTGGATACAAATTATTCTCAGCAAGAGGCATAGATCCTCATGAACCCCCGCAATTGCGGGGCTCATGATGATCTATGTCTCTTGCAGCTGGGCGGGGTTCAATTGTTCTTAGCAGAGAAGGGGTTAAATAAAGAACAAACATATACAGCCACTCGTCACAAACGTAACCAATGTTCCGTCGCAAAATCTATAATTCGCTTGCGAAGGTAAAGCAAGTTACTGTCTTGAAATGGTTGGTAAGCTAAAATGTGCCTACCATTTTATTTCGAGCAGCTACATGAACCAGAAATCATCTTTTTAAACCAGCGTGTGCCCGATAACCTTTTGCGTACTGTTGTTTAAAAGCCCACTGATTAAAAAAAGAAAAAGAAGAAGTCACTACCGCTGTAACTGTTTAAAGAAACACTTGGGCCTCTGATGGCGTTAATAAAGCTACAGGGTCCAGTTAGCCTATGGTTTATGTTGGGAGCCTTTTCGATGTCCAACACACGTCATCTTCATATCCATTAATTTGACAGTGACGCCGCTTCATTCTATAAATACAATGCTATGTGTAGGAGCAATAGCAAAAAATAGATTGACGCGCTAAACGGCTGCGCAGAATAAACAAGTGTGATTACGCTTGTGCGTTTGCTGCATATCCCAACTACCGTAGATGTATATTAAGGGGTACAACAAACAAAGATAGAGCTGAAATTTGTCTTCAGATTTATGTGTACTAGTATTTTTAGTTTTATTGCTTGAAAATTCTTTATCACGACATCCTCCAAACACAACCAAAACCAAACTCAGTTTCATTAAAATGTCACTAATAGATTTAAAATATAACGACGAGCAAAAGAAATGCGATATTTTTGAGAGTGTTTCCGATGATTCCAAAAATGTCGCATTTCTTTTGCTCGTCAGAACATATCCCCCCCTCAGGGCACGGTGCTGTGTCATGACTATTTTGTGCGACTGAGGCTTGAACGAGTGCAGAAAACCCCGCTGGTGGTAAATCATCACTTAGAAACTAGCGAACTCTACCTCTTGAGCGTCTATTATTACATGATTATCTGATGTATCAGAGCCGTGGCATTGTCTTTCTTTACAGAGCCGCGAGTATAGGCCTGTCAAATTATGCAAAGCAGAAAATGAGCGGGTGCAAGTCGGGAGACATTATTCAAGCATGATCGAAGCTGTACCGTCCTTCCAGCCTACCAGTCGCACCTGCAAGAGGCATAGATTCTCATGAGGTCCCTGCGAACGCAGGGGCCTCATGAAAATCTGTGCCTCTTGCCTGCCGTAGTTTAGATTAGATGCGCCTCATGCTGAGCAAGGAGCCGTTTGAGTGTTTAGTGGAGTCTACTGTGTATAAGCGCGTGCGGTTCGCGTTCGTTCGTGCGCCGGCGCGCGTGGCATGGAGCGGTCTCTCTGCTCTCACGCGCTGCTGTGGACATGCATGTGTGTGTGCGTGCATTTCGTCAGCCGGCCCTTTTCATCTGCAAGAGGCATAGATTTTCACGAGCTCCTGTTGCTTGCGGGGACGGAATCAAGTCCTAGTAAATTAGTTTATATCTGTGAACTCGCAGATGGAGGAGGGATGTGGGATTTCAGCGGTGATTGTATTGGGGGAGGAACATCGTGAAATTGTCAGACTCGCCGACAGAGAATTACCGCTGTCTGGAAAAAGCACAGATTGTCATAGACCACTACGTGCGTTTTCTTTCCGATGAAGCGCGTTTAACGTTTGTGGTCCATGGACTAATGAGATAATTGGGATTTCAGGATTAGAGAGAGAGAGAGAGAGAGAGAGAGAGAGAGAGAGAGAGAGAGAGAGAGATGAATTTTACTCGTAACTCACAGGAAGTATAGTCAGCTGGAAAAAAAAAATTAAAATACCGCGGCATTAGCATTATCTACACGATTTTCTATCCGTGTCCCTCTTGTTGACATGTTGGTAACTATATAGTCTGAGAGAGAGAGAGAGAGAGAGAGAGAGAGAGAGAGAGAGAGATATGCGTTCTTCAATCCGGACATAGAGCCTCTGCAACAGCAGCTAGGTGAGCTCAAGAAATTCATGTTTTGTATGCCGTTTGTTGCGGATAGTGCTCGGTTCCATCATAATCGTTTCCAACATCTGCTCCCCCGACGTAGAAAGCGAAAGCGGTTTGAGTGTTGTGGTGGGAGGGAGGCCGGAGGACGGGCGGGCTCGGCAGCAAAGTGCTATTGATTGGTGTACGCGCGACTTGCGAGGGGGACAGACAGCAAGCCCCCGGCTTCCCTCCCTTTGTGAGACGCCAGTGCGTTGTGTTACCGCCGCGGCATCGGTTGGCCAGACTGTCAGACAGACGGACAGACACTGACAGCAAACTTCTTCACTCAAGCCATGGGGGATGTACCGGGTCTACCATGTAGTGCTTCTTCTCGGGATGTATAGACAAGGTAAGGGGGAAAACAGACCTCTCTCCTCTCTCTCTCTCTCTCTCTCTCTTTCTCGTGGACTTAGCCACACTGGTTGTCTCCTTCGATTCGCTGCGCGGCAGCGCAACGAATCGAAGGAGACAACCAGTGTAGTTCTTAGCTTGTCAGAGTAAGTTGTTCGTTACTGCTGCTTTTATCATCAGTTCTGGCGAAAACAATGATCTCCGGCGCCGGTCACTCAGTCGTCACGTCACCTCACCTCGTCCATAAGTTTGTTAGCCACAGCCACTGGTGAAAATGTACTTAGCACTCAGTCGATTGGTAGCAATAACAGTCGTGCCGGCCCACACCAACTCTCTTTTGCGGCGTTTAGTTTCTCTGCTCTCAGATGCTTTGCATTGTATCATGATTCTGGTTCCACTTGAATCGTTCGTGCAAGTTGTCACCCACCGTAATCGGTGTCGCCAATTTAAACCGCAACTGACGGTCCTCAGTCCTGCACTATCATTCACGTAATGCCGCATAGGAAAAACATGACGTAAAGGGCTCACGGGAACACAGGTTTTTAAGTTCATACGGTCCCTTTAACACAGTTGAGACGTACTGCATCCGGCCGGATACGCGGCTTTGTAACGCGTATCCGGATGCAGCGCGTCTCGACATCGAAGGCGTGCGTGAGCAACATGCGTCATTCAGTTTCACACTTGAAGAATATGACACTGCGTTCTGTGCTTGTTCTTCGTTGACACAGTGTTCCTGCCTGCAACGATTTCATTTTCAGATCAATGTTAAAACATCCTGTGCTGCCAATAAGTAACTTTAGTTGTGATAGGCCTGTCCCCAGTAAGTAAAGGTCCTCGGGCCCACCGGACGACCGCAGTAGGCTCGCGCACGGCCGTGCGCGGGCCGATTGCGGCCGTCGTGGGCCCGAAGACTTTTTGCTACTGGGGTCAGTGCACAGGGTGGTACTGATTGACTCAGACGGACGCGTCAGTCATGTTACGGCCAGTTTCATCCCGCCAAGTCGGGTAGTGCTTGACTGATTGGCATCCCAGTACGCAAAGACCATCGGGCGGAAGTCGGCCGAAGTGGGCCCGGGCACGACTGTGCGGGGGCCCACTGCGGCGGCGGCCGACTTTGGCCCGATAGCCTTTTGCGTAATGGGTTGTTGCCTACATCTGCGCTTTTGAACGAAAACAGAGACGTCGCTGCTTCAGTATTCTTCATGTCTCCGCAGTAATACACCAAGGAATGTAAAGCCGATGTGTCGGAAACTCAACTAAACATTGTGTCCACATACTGTCCGATTCTCATCCACTCTACAATTATAGTCTATATCAGTAGTAAAACTATCACTTTGAATCCTAAGATGAAATTTCACAATTTTGGAATTGTCAGAAGATAACTTGCGGTGTGAGACTGAGATCGATCGACTATGTCTTTGAAGTGTGGTACCGGCCAAAAAAAAAAGAAGAAAAAAAGCTTGGCGTCTGCAGGTGCCAAGCTATTCTGACACAACTCTTGAACTAGGCATGGCAGATCAACCGTAGTGCTTTAAGTAGTGGAGCCAGAAACGCCTCGCCGTCTTCAGGCGCCAAGCTATTCTGACACCACCCTTGGACTAGGCATGATCGATCCATATCTTATCGTATCCTAGATGTCAAAGCTCAACTGTGTGACTACAGTGTGACCCATATTATCTAATCTGCTCATACAGAGCCCAAGTCAGGCTTGGAGCCACGTTTAGAGTTGTAAACGTATGCATGCGTGTAGCCTACGTTGGTCGGCATGGTGTGGGCACACGACTTATTATGATCAGTTGCTCGCGTTGTCTTTTACCACAGAGTCTGTACAAAAGATGTCCGCTGCCCTCCCGTCGTCTGTCGGGGGTATTATGCTGAAAATGCATATAATTATCTTCACGATCCCCTGTGGATCCAGCCATCGGCAAGAGGCACAGATCCTCATGAGCCCCCGCAAACGCAGGTCAGTGCTCATCAGGATCTGTGCTTCTTGCTAGCGGTGTAATTTCCGGACTAATATCTGTCCTAGATGTCGAGAGAGGTTCATCTCACAATGGAGCCGGTCCTGGCTTTAAAACCTCGGTCAGTCTGTCCAAGGTTTTAGACCCAAAACGTGACGCAGCTGCAAGAGGCATAGATCCTCATGTGCCCCCCGCATTCGCGGGGGGCTCATGAGGGTCTGTGCCTCTTGCATCCGGTCTCATTTCAGGATACCTTCTGTCAAAGATGCCGCGTGAGGCGTTGGGTGTCACAATGGTGTCCGTCTTTGGCCTAAGCCTGTGACTCACAGTGTACAAGCACTAACCCTGTCTCTGAAGAAATGACCTCCGCTTTGTCACAGCGAGGGATAGCATTGATCAGTCCGCAACATTGGCCAGCGCCGTCTTGAGAGAAGGACTTGCAGTGTCCAATGTTCGCGCTTATACAGGGAAAGGAAAAAGATACGTTCCATTTAACCCCTTCACTGTCGAGAAAACGTGGACGCGATCCAACTGCGAAGAGGCATAGATCCTTATGAGCCCCTGCGACTGCGGGGACTCATGAGGATCTATGCCTTTTGCTGAGATCACTCTGTGTCTATGAGCTTTGGAAAATTGTGGCTTTTTGGTCGTTCAGTGAACACAAATTTCAGAAACACAATGTACGTCAGTTGGGCAGAAAATGTGTTAATATCCGTCGAAAGGTCCTGGTGTACATCGAAGTGGCACAGTGTTCAGGTCGTACTCCATAGGCTATAGCCGTTCATTAGCTTTAGGGCTGTCCACTATCCCTGCTGAGACATCTCAAACCAACCAACCAGACAATATTCGCGCTTGGGTTTGTGGTAGCCAGGACTGCTAGTGTTATAATTATATACCAACACACACAAATGTTTACCACCAAAACTGTAGGAACTACAGATGATTTTAGTGTAAAAAATTAAAACATGGACAGGGGGTAGGGGTAGGGGTAGAGGCGGAGGGGGAGGGGGTGGACATAGGGAGGTCTAGTATGGTCGACATTGGCCCGATAATCGTTT
>BTPG01000006.1:171637176-171937176 GCA_036245525.1 Semisulcospira habei | reverse complement strand
TTCTAGGAGCAGCGAAAGGGACAACTGATTTGTGGCATTGCGCGTATACTCTGGCCTGTATTTTGTTGTTAAAATGACCTACACCTGGCAAGCAATTGTGAATAGATCACAATATCTCCTTTACAGATGTTGTGAGTATGTCTTACAGTAACTTGACGCTGGACAAATGGCTAACTTGAATTATGACGTTTGAATACCATGATAATTCAAGGGTAGTGCCATATTAGCTTGGCGCCGACAGGCTTTTCTGCTCATCTTCTTCTTGGTGCGCAGAGCACGGAGTTCCATCCGTTACACTCAAAAGGCAGTACAAAACCTAGTCAGGTACGCCGTGCCTACTCACACGAGTTGTGAAATATGGTAGAAAAGTCTTAGACAGCGGGGAGTCGTTATATCGGCGACTCAGCAGTCAAAAATCGCTATAACTGAAGGAGATCGCTGTAAGGGTTGCGAAGCAAAACCGTCTGTCTCAGCAAGCAAAGGCCCTCGGCCCGACGGTCGCCTCAGCTGGCCCCGCGGCAGCGGCCGATATCGCTCCTAGGACGTTTTGCTGACTGGGAGGAACCTTGCTAAATCCGTACACACATTAAGATGTTTAGCGCTGCGAGAACATATATACATGCAGTGACGCAAGAACGCGTTTCACGTGCACAGATCGCATAAACAAGACACAGACACCACGACAGCCAAGACACGACTAGTATCGGCCAGCCCGTGTATTTGTTCCTTCGAGTGTGGGCGTGCCAATAAGATGCAATAACTATTAGCACGAAGGAGGGAAAGGTAGTTATGGAACGAACATAAAAACGCCTTTGGTCCATTAACATTTTTTCACTGGCGGGGAAAGTCGAAGGACATTCATCTGCAAGAGACATAAATCCTCATGAGCCCCCGCAGTCGCGGGGGCTCATGAGGATTTATGTCTCTTGTTAGTCCTGTGTTGTTCGTGCCTGCTTTTGGTCCCCGTTACATCGCGTTCTTCACGTCAATGTCGGTCAGTGTGCCAGTGATTTCAGACGCGCATTTCGCGTCCGCTGGCAGCGAAGGAGTTAAAGCGGACTGCTCTAAGCAATAACGGGCTAACAGTTCTCAATATTCTCTGTATGCTTGTTCTCAGTGTGTCCTACCATAATCCTAGATAAAAACTGCATGTGTCATAAAAAATAAAAGACTTCCGTCTGCTCTTCAGTTCCTTCCTGCACAGGAGAGTTCGACCGACTCGCACCAGGGCCAGTAGAAAACACACCAGGAGGGCTCACTCATGAGGATCTGTGCCTCTTGGAGATGTTTGGAGTGTGAGATGCCCCGTTTGGAGCGGTTGTCCATGCCTCTTGGAGATGCTTGGAGCGTTGTCTGTGCCTTTTGGAGATGTTTGGAGTGTTGTCTATTCTTATGGTCCAAGCTAATTATCCGCCGTGGTTCCGCTCTCACTCGGCGTTGTTGGGAGTCGTTCCGCGTAAACGTAACCTGACTGCTATAAAAGGACAACTAGGGGACACACATTTGTAGCCTGTGCCTTCCAGCTCCCTTGTACATGTATCTAACTTATTTTTAAAACCCATTCAGCCCTGACGCTCTACAGCAGGAGATGGGTCGACCTTGATAATTCAAGGGTAGTGCCAGATTAGCTTGGCGTCTGTCGGCGCCAAGCTAACCTGGCACTGCCCTTGAATTATCAATGTCGATCCATCTCTTGCAACTGGTGCATAGTCGTTAGATGACGCCTCCAAAATTTGGGGCTGAATGAGTTAAACATTATCCGATCAGAACATGGTTTTACTTTCGCAGACGTGCGCACCTCGAGAAAAAAAAAGACGATATTATTGTAACCTACAACATTAATTGGAACCCGCCTGCTCGTCTTATGGAGTCCATTTTCTGCTTCAAGGGAAGTAATACCCATAATCCGCGTTTTGGGATGATGTCCGTGCTCGTCATTTCCGCACAACTTCGATCTCTCAATTCCAAACCATGTTTACGATATGAGATTGAGAACCCGAGCGACACTTCTTTCAGCGTCAAAGTCATATGTCCGTGTTGGATCGGACAGCTCAGTGGCGGCAGTTCTTGTGCCGTAACCCCACCTCACTTCTGGACCCAGTACACGAATTAAGAGAAGTCATTCAGCGCTACAGCGCTGAGTGACTTCCCTTAGTTCGTGTACCTTGTGAACCGAGCCCTTGCCTCCCTTTTGGTGTTGTACCTTCTAAACCCAGCATTATGGTCTTCTGCTCTTTTCTTCGCTGCTCCTCGGCGCAGTTTATGGTCTAAGAAAGCGAATGATACTCTCTCTATGTCAGCGGCACCATCTGCGGGAGACGGATCGACCATGACAGCTCAAAGGTAGTGCTTGATGAGCTAAGGCGCCAAGCTAATCAAGCACTACCCTTGAGCAACCTGGTCGAGTAATTTATATAGTTATTGGGGTTTAAGGCCGAGCAGCCAACTAAGGCCATCTCACGTTGTCTGGTCGAACCATCTCTGCGTCGTGTCTTCAAAACTGTTCCGAATATGGCGGCGACTTGGCTCTTTAGCTGAAAGGGTGTTGGGAGGTGGCCTTTGAAGTGAGGCAGCCAATTCAGTTAGGCATTCTTTTGTGTTCTTTAGCTGCACATAACTCGATCTGTAAGGAGTGTTGCCGCCGTCCAAAGCCCGCTGGCAAAAAGTAAAAAGCACGGAAAATATGTTCTTTTTCTCTCCGCCATGACACGCAATGACGTTGATTGTGTCTGAGAAACAGGAAGTTGTAAGATTTGGAATTTTTAAGATATAGGTGCAGTTTTTTTTTTCTGATACTCGTGTTCGTTTTCTAGAGAGAAAAAACATGTTGCCGACTCAAGACAGTAGACTGCACTTTGAACTTGGGTCTGCGAGAATGTCATGAAAATTGCTCTGTCTTTCTAAATATAGAAAAGACGAACGAGGTTTATGGCGCCCTGTGAGCAAAAGGTCCTTGGCCCGACGTCAGGCTGATGCCAGATCATCAGAGGACCTTTTTTTTTTTTTTACTGGGTCTGCAGTCTCACACAGCATGATGCAGTCGGAGATGTATACTGAATTATCATCTGCCTTCTACCAGACGACTTCCTTTTATTGCTTTTGCGATGCAAAATTGGGTCGACACGACCAGCAAGACGTTATTACGCTCTTACCCGAATCATTTTCGTCTTTTCGTCTTCTGTGCAGACGAATAAATGCCGGGAGGTCATAGGACCGGATTGTGGCGTTAAAGGATTGACGTGATCCAAAGAAGAAAAAAAAATCTTTCGCCGGGAAAAGTGTTGACAGTAACGCTAACAGTCTGAAGGACTGATCTGGGCGCCTTATGCCAGAAAGGCGGGTGCTGCTGCAGATGGCTGATTTACGGCGGCAGTAATGAGGTGCTTGGCTAGTCGCATGCCGATCGATCAATACGCAAGGCGCGAAAGGTGTTCGGCCGCGTCGGCCGCAATCGGCCCGCGCACGACAGGGCGCGGGCCGATTATGGCTGACGTCGGCCTCGGATATTTTGTGCATTGGTCTAGTTGCCTGTTTGTTTGTTTTTTGAGGGTGGGGTTGGGGTGGGGTCGAGATGCGGTGAGAGTGCTTTTTAATCCAAGATCAGAGTGTCGAGTGTACAAAATACAGAGTTAAGCTGTGCAACCCGGTTTATTTTTTAATTGTGTGGTGCTCTTTATCCCTTTTAGCGCCATGGGCGCATTTGCCGAATTTTGAAAGTGTTACTTAACACCTTATGTACCACTGGCGGGAGGTGCATTGATCATGATAATTCAAGGGTAGTGCCAGATTAGCTTGGCGCCTGTAGGCGCCAAGCTAATCTGGCACTACCTTTGAATTATCATGATCAGTCAATCTTCTGCTGTAAAGTGTTGGCGCTAAAAGTGTTAAAAGCGGCCTGCTACAGGGCACGGGGGTTGATTGCTAAACTTTGCCGACACGCAAGATCGTCTTGCCTCAGCTAGGAGTTGGTGCCAGTATTTTCACAGTCCATTCAGGCGCGGGTAATAGAGGGTTGCTGCTGCCCTTCGTGTGCATCAGAGGAACTCTGCTACGCCCAAATAAGAAGAAGAGCAGAAATGTCTATCGTTTTACGACATTCAGACTTCATTGGCTCTTTTGTGCATAATTATGGTAAGACATACTATTAAAATTTATCACTATGAGTGCACTATTAACCCTTTATTGTCTGGAACAGGTCGCTTTAACACATTCTGCTCCAGGACCAAAATCCGCAAATTTTGAAGTTGCCCCCTGAAGACTGTATTACACTTCTGGAAACAGATCGGGCGTGATAGTTCAAGGGTTGTGCCTGAATAGCTTGGCGCCTATGGGTGCCAAGCTATTCTGGCACAACCCTTGAACTCAACGCTCGATCCATGTCTTGACATGGCGTGTCGGAGTTGAATGAGTTGATGCATGAGCAGAGTAGCTAGTCCAGAGTTTATCACTATAGGAGCAGCCCAGTTTCAACAAAATGAAAATAAGAAATAAGTCAGAATTGCGCGTGCTGTGACGAAAACAGTAGATTAAAATCCCGGACAAACATGCCCTATCGCTTGTTTGTCCGGGCTTTTAATCCATTGTTTTCGTCGAAGCAACGTACAATTTTGACCTATGTCTGAAATCATCTATTCCAAGACACTCACGGATCCTAATTAGGTCAGGTGTTTGTGATCAGAATGATGCACTTTATTCTCGTACAAGACTTAGGCCTACAGTTGTACCCTCGGCTGTCATGTTGCATCTCATGACTACAGGCTAGAGAAGAAAATATGATAGTACTGCAACTTACGCAAATTAGAACCTGTCTTCTTATGTTATTGTATCCATTCTGCACTGTGGGAGGCAATAGACCGTAAGTCCATATTTGTAAAAAGCGAGATTCTCAATGTTATACAGTGAAAATCTTGCTCTTCACAAAATTAGACTTGCCGTCTTTTCATTTGACAGGGCAGGATTTTCTGCCTCAAGAAATATATCGTTCATAATCCGTCCTCTGGATAATGTCCTTGCTAGCCTTTTTCTTTATAATTCAACTTTTTCATAACCTCGCCTCAGTTGTACACTCTGTTTATGCTCTGAGAATACTAACGACCCAATGCGCAAAAGGCCATCGGGCCGACGTCGGCAGCCGTTGGCCCGCGCACGGCCTTGCGCGGGCCTTCCACATCAGCACCGCCTGAGTAAACAGGATCGAACTTGACAGCTTCTATGGCGTAAAGTTGAAAACGATAAGCCAGTACCCAGTATACGCGTCGAGTCGAGTGCGCACACTGCTCTGCGCAGTGTGCCAAAGAATGTGCCCATCCACATTCAAAGAGGAAACCATTTCCTCTCGTTCATGTCGCTTCGCATCGATATCAGCAAAAGTGTTGCATACCGTTACCGGAAGCATTGAGTCGAGTGCACACAGTGCACAGTGTGGCCAAGAACGTGCATAACCGCGTTCAAAGAAAAAAACCATTTTAAACTCATTCTTGGCATCCCGCATCAATAGCTACGAAAGTGTCGCATAGCGTTGCCGGAGGCGTTGAGTCGAGTGCACACACTGCACAGTTTGGCCAAGAACGTGCATATCCATATTCAAAGAAGAAACCTTTTTTTAACTCCTGAAAGGTTCCCCCCGCTTCAATAGCTGCGAAAGTGTCGACATATACGACACTTCCGCAGCTATTGATGCGAGGCGTCTAGAATGAGTTAACTCGCCAAACGAATACGCGGCAAACAGCCAGTCAGCCGCGCATCTGTGTGCGTCACGTCTCGAACGAGCTCACCTTCAGGCGACGCGTTGATCGTGTTTAGCATTTCTGTCAAAGTTGTTTTTGTACGTTCTGCCTTGCACTTTTCTGGTCCGCGCAAACAATCATCTGTTTTACTGCCATGACCTTTTACACCCGGAACTCTGCATCTGGGAAATTGCCATGCTCCATTATCAGAGATTAGTGTTATGTCTTAGAAGTAAAAAGAAAAAGCTTGTTAACCTGTTCAATCGATTCCATTGTCCCTTTGAAGAGGCCTGTCACAAGCTCGACATTCAGATTCTATCAGAATTCAATTGTACTTTGTGTTTAATAATAATAATAATGAGTACTTATATAGCGCCTAACCTCGGAAATTAGAGCTCTAGGCGCTTAACAAAAGCTAATTGTACAAAAATAACTAATTGCAAAAAGGCAATTTACAAAAAGTATTTTAAATAATATACCACACTTATAAACAATCTATACTTACTTACTTACGCCTGTCACCCCTCCCAGGGTATAGGCCGTCGACGAGAGACCTCCAGCAACTCCTGTCCTGTGCTTCTCCTTCGATTTTACTCCAGGTGGTTCTCAGTCTCTTGATGTCTGCTTGGAGGTCTCGACGCCAGGTGTTTTTCGGCCTGCCTCTTTTCCTCTTTCCTTGGGGGTTCCATGACAATGCCTGCCTAGTGATACTGGAAGCTGGCTTTCTCAGACTGTGACCAATCCACATCTTCTTCGCCCAATTTCATTCTCTGCTGTTATCTGCTCTGTTCTCTCCCAGAGTCTGACGTTGCTGATCTTCTCTGGCCAGTGGATTTTCAAAATTCTTCTAAGGCAACTGTTTATGAAGATCTGTACTCTGTTGACTGTAGTTTTTGTGAGTCTCCAAGTCTCTGCTCCATATAGGAGAACTGCTTTTACGTTGGAAACAATCTATAAGTCACCATTTAAAAATGCATATCATTCATTCAAGAGAGGTGCTACGCTTATGGATTCACACACGCACTCACGCACGCGCGCGCACACGCACACGCACACACTACTACTACTACTACTACTACTACTACTACTACTAGAGATAGAGATGAGTTCAACATAACAGGTGTGTGACAAAAGTCATTCGTAGCAGACATAACTTGAAAAGATGGGTCTTTACGGCTCGCCTGAACGGCTCTCTCGAATCCACGTATCTCAGTTCGCGTGGAAGGTCATTCCAAACAACTGGGCTCTGGTACCTGAATGACCTCTCACCGAACGACTTTGAGCTGATTTTGAACCGATGGCGGGAACCTTTTAGTTTTGGTAAAAAGGCAGTGCAGTAATAAACAAAACGAAAAGTGTGTGTGTGTGTGTGTGTGTGTGGGGGGGGGGGGGGGGTCGGGGGGGGGGGGGGGGGGGGACTGCCAGTGCTAACAGTGAGGTTTCGTTTGCAAACCAACGACTTCCATCAACGAACGAGAGCGAAGCCACGGTGGACGAGCTGCTTCCACCATAAGCATAGACAACGCTCCAAACGTCTCCAAGAGATATAGATCCTCATGAGCCCTCTGGGCTCATGAGGATCTATGCCTCTTGGACATGTTTGGAGTGTTGTCTATGCTTATGGTAGGCATACAAGCTGGTTATATAACGTGACTTCGCTTTTGTTCGTTTCGTCCGGCTTAAACGTAACCTCACGAATAATTTAGGAAGACTGCAAAGTAAAGTAGGTAAAAGCATTGTCAGGGGAGAAAAGGGGGGGGGGGGGGGGGGGGGGGGGGGGGAAGTGTGCATTTGTGATCTGTGATAATAGATCTAGCTGACAAAGACTACGAAATTAAGTAATTAAAAGCACTGTCAGGGAGAGAACTGTGCATTATCGACCAGTGATCAGAGATCTGATCTAGTTGGTCAACTAGAGCTATGATCATTGGTCAGTAATACACAGCTTTCTCTCCTGACAGTGATTTTACCTACTTTGCTGGTAGGCACTACAGTAAACTTCTGATGTAACAAATCGCCTGGGTACTACAAAACAGGAGTCTGATATATTCATTTAACAAAAGTTGTTTACAATTACAATTACAATTTACTTTATTGTCCATGAGATGAAAAATTTTCTTCGGCTTCGGCATTAAAACACGCATGACAACATATGAAAATAATAAATATACGTGCAAATATAATAACCTTGCACATAATAACACGCGCACACGCTCGAACGCACATACAGACACACGCACGCAAACACTGTCATCCATGGACAATTATGTCACATACTCACTGCGGTGAAAGGTTACAGAGTTACTATGCTAAGAATTAAAAAAACAAAAAAACAAATTTAAAACAAATTTAAAAATAAAAATTACTGGTCATATGGTCCAACAGTTACATGATGGAGTTCACCAAGGTTTTTACATTATTTTGACTTTTTGAAAAGATTCCTGCGAGCCAGGGACATTCTATAACACCTACCAGAAGGCAGTTTCTCAAACTGGCAGTGCAGCAGTTGAGAACTGTCTGATGTGATGGAAAAGGCTTTTTCTGTGAACATACAATGCAAATCATACTTTAACATACAATGCAAAGCATACTTTTAAAAAAGGTCACACGTCCTTTTCACACATCAAAACAGTGTTATGCGCTTATACTAACCTTTGCTTGTTCACTGGCAGTTCTCGTGTTGCATCGGTCGTTGCGCAAACAATTAACCCCTTCACCGCTGAAACAGTGGGAACAGCGCCCAGATTTAAAAGAGGCATAGATCCGCATCTTGCTTCCAGCATTGTACATATGTCTGTATGTCCCAATCAGATCCGGTGAGTTTGCAATGGTTTCTGAGATATCACTGGCAGTGAAGTGGTTAACGGAAAGAAACATAAACTGTAAAACATTTCAGACGTATCAATATCAGCCGCTAAAGTTACTGTTTATGATCTTTACTGTTGTTGTTGTTCTCGTCGTTTTCTCATGACTATGAGTCCACTAACAGATTACTTATTTGAGACGTACCTCATCCGGATACGTATCCGAATGAGGCACGTCTCGAATGTGTTAACATTACGAACTGTTTTAACTGCAGATATTTTTTCTCAAGAAAAAAAACCTGGACTAAGCGTATGAATACAAAATATCCGTCAGAATCGGAGGAGAACAAAATGATGAATAAAACAACACCAGTCTTCCTTTGGATTTTTGCCCATGTGCATTGAAGACTGATGCTTCTTTTATGACTTGTGGTCATCATATTCCATCCAGTTCACGCCAAATGTCACGGCAGCATGACACAATATGAATAGCATCATCATCACAAAGCGCCAGATACTGATGCAAATTTAATCCATTTCTCACAAGGGGAAAGGAGGAGGGGTGGGGGTGCTTATATCCGCTTGTCACAGACTGAAGTCACGTTGTTCAGTATGCGCTTTATGTTTAGACAGGATGTGTGCTCTGTGAAGACAACAAACATTAAGTCCATTTTTGTGTAAAGCTTGAATGTCATTGGAATGCAATGAAAAACTTGCTTTCCGCGAAAATGGACTTAATGTCTTTTACTTTCACAGGATGTATGTCAGTTGGGCCGATCAGTGCCACCATAAAGCGTCAAATATTCTCAATATCCTCGAGGGGAAAAATGACACCGAGGGTGCAGCTGTTTGGAGGTAGGGCTTATAATTATATTCGAGGTATATTTGTTTTTGATGCCAAACTGAATGTTTTCAAAAACTCTATAAATTTAACCTGATATTTGTAGATGTGTATGTAAGTTGTGACAAGAGTAATTAGGCACGCTAAAACACTTTTGACTGTTGGCAGCATTTTTGGTCGAGGTGATTCCTGCAGGAATCACCTCGACAACAAGTGCTACTGAAAGTCAAAAGGTTCATGTGTTGGGTAACTGGAGGTCACTTCGGCCCAGCAAGATGCATATATATATATATATATATATATATATATATATATATATATATATATATATATATATATATATATATATATATATATATATAATATATATATATATATATATATATATATATATATATATATATATATATATATATATATATATATATATATATATATATATATATATATATTCTCACAAGAGAAAGGATTCTTGGAAGTGTATGTGAATCTTTTTAAAATGCAAGGGTACTTCAGTCAGTATGTCCTGACTCCATCACCGCTGAGAAAAAGTGAACACCACCCAACCCACTGCAAGAGGCATGGATCTTCATGAGCCCCCGCAATAGCGGGGGCTCATGAAGATCTATGTCTCTTGCGGGCACCACTCTGCATCCATGTTCTTTTGGGCGGATGACTCTCTTTGACTTGAATAAAACGCGATTTCAGAGACACAACCTGCGACGATTGGCAAAGGAAGGGGGTTACTATGCCTGAATCAACACACTGAGTCCTAACCCCTTCACTGCCGAGGAAACACCAAGCAACCCACTGCAAAAGCCAAAAATCTTCATGAGCCCCCCAAAATAAGGATCTATGACTCTTGCTGAGTCCACTTTGTTTCCCTATTTGTTGGACGGTTGTGGCTTTTGGTCGTTGAATGAACGAAGATGTTAAAAACACAATCTGCGACGATTGGCAGGGATGGGGTTAATGTTCCTGACCCAACATTCTGAGCCTTGGATGTCGAAATTCTAACATTTGGCAGTTTTTTCCTTTGAAGAAGAACATTTCAGTTGCGGAGGCATATCGACCATAGTATGTAGTAGGTCTATGTCTTCTACATGGTGTATGTGTCAGATCTAAGTGACTTATTAACTCATTCTGCCTGCGACACACCACAGCAAGATATGGCTCGACTATGATAGTTCAAGGGTGGTGGCAGAATAGCTTGGCCCCTATAGGCACCAAGCTAATCTGCCACCACCCTTGAACCATCACGGCCGATCTGTCTCCTGAACTGTAATGCAGTCCTCAGAGGATAACTCCAAAATGTGGGTATTTCGTACCTCGGGCACAATGAGTTAACTGTCAGCTGCCGTTATCTGGCAAATGCCACCATCTCCATTTTTGAGAGTAGCGAGATTTTTTTGTATTGTGTAACAAAGAAAATTTCGCTGTTCTCACAATGGGGATGCTCGCTTTTGCCATGTAACGGCACTATACCTTCATTCGACTTATGTTCTATGGTTCTATGATTTTTCATCTGCTTTTAACGCCATTCAACCACACATACTCGCTTACAAGCTAGATCACATGGCCTATACCATTCTTTGGGTTTTGGACTATCTCACTAACCGCCCACAGTATGTCAGAATTAGTTCGGATCTAATCTCAGATGTACTTTTTACCAACACCGGTGCACCACAGGGGACTGTCCTGTGGCCTTTTTTGTTTTCTTTGTACACAGCAGACTGTAGAGCCACTCATGACGACTGTGTTATGGACAAATACGCTGACGACACGGCACTGACAGGACAGATTACGAATGAGGACGACAGACACTATCGACAAGAGATGGACGACTTTGTAGAGTGGTGCGATAGAAACTATCTTGAATTACATGTTGGCAAAACAAGTGAGATGATCATAGATTTCAGGAAAAACAAACATTATCCCGATCCTGTTGTCATCAAGGGAACCGAAGTTGAGCGTGTAGAGTCCTACAGATATTTAGGTGTTCTTTTTGACAACACGCTCAACTGGAAACAAAACACAGGGGCTATTGTGAAAAATGCGCATACCCGTCTCTACTGTTTGAGAAAACTCAGATCATTTAATGTAAGCATTCAGCTTTTACAGATGTTTTACTGCTCCAGTATTGTTAGCGTTCTAACTTTTGGACTGACGTGCTGGGGTAGAAATTTATGTAAAAGAGATCAAGATCTTCTTAACAAAGTAATCCTGAAAGGGGGCGAGGTGATTGGTAGGGCACAGGATACTTTGGACACACTGTACAACAGACAGATTACGAACAAACTGGTTGACATTCTTGATGACAAAACACATCCAGTTAGATATGAATTTGACAGCAGACGTATCGAACGAAGTAGCAGACTTTGAGTACCCAAAAGTAGTAGCCTACATCACGTTATACCAACGCTTTTGTCCCTCCCCTCAGGTTGTTACTATTTTCAACAGTAATATCAGTAGATAGTGTCTGTCAACATTCTTTAGTTGTTTAGCACTAGCTCATTCAGTAGTTCACTGCAACATTGCTGACACCAGAAGCACTGGGGGCATAAACCATAAGTGTTTCTGATGCCAAGAGTGTTACAAAGGTAACAGTACGTCTGTTACAGTTCATCTCTTTAACTGAGAGTTATAGGTTATTTAATTAATTGAATGAGTGAATGATGATGCCATGTGTTGTATGGGGTGACAGTGAATTTCCCCATGAGGGATTAATAAAGTATTATTGTATTGTATTGTATTGATTTATTTGTGATGTACATTTACATGTCGATGGGTACAGACCATTGCAGTTCCTCGCGTCCGACAGCCTTTTTTGCCTTTTGTGAAAACTTTGTGTAATACTTTGTGTAAAACTACTTTGTGTAATACTGTTTTTTAACCATACATAAGAGTTGGACTTTTTTGTGCAAGATGTTTCTGTGGGAATTTAGGACTGAAACGGTGGAGTTCGATAACTATGACTCAGAGTCAGATTTTAAACCGATCCATTTTCGGTGGCAGGTCAGTTGAACAAGTAGGTCTGAAGAAAGATACAATGCAAGCTTCTTGTTTCATGAATTTTCTTTTTGCCGTATTATTTTTTTTGTGCTTACATCACCCATAGGGGCTGGTCACGTGCGCTTTGGTCAAACAATATTACTGTGGTTACTGGTCTAATACATTAGTAAGATTTTTTTTTCTAAAGTGAGTGTGTACTGCACACGCGGGGGCGCACTCTAAGAAACCGTAACAATCGCAAAAGAAATGTCACATCATTTGAATCATCATTAGATGATTCAAATGATGTCGCATTTCTTTTGCTCGTCAGTATATGAATTATAATGGCTCTACGCGCTCTTGACGGACGCAGTTGTCGCCTCTACTGCTTGTAATCTTGATGTTTGATTTGGCATCGATGAGCACTCTGGTCTCGGTCGTAACAGCAGACAGCGAGGGCGGACGGTAGTTATGAATAGTGTGTGATTACTGTCTCTTGTTTCTGTGTCTCGTATTTGCCAAGCGTCATATCATCGATTGGATGATGTGTCCGGAGAGAGACTCGTGTGTGTGTGTGTGTGTGTGTGTGTGTGTGTGTGTGTGTGTGTGTGTGTGTGTGTGTGTGTGTGTGAGAGAGAGAGAGAGAGAGAGAGAGAGAGAGAGAGAGAGAGAGAGAGAGAGAGAGAGAGAGATGATGATGATGATGATGAATCTTTTTTTATTCAGGATAAAGCCATTAGGCAACTCAATGCCTGTCTTACAAGCTGTCCTGTAAACAAAAGAGAACACAACAGGAAAAGAAACATAGCATGCAAATAATAATAATAATAATGATAATAATAATAATAATAATAATAATAATAATAATAATAATAATAATAATAATAATAATAATAATAATAATAAGATGAGGAAGCAAAACTACGGGGAAAAAAAAAAAACACAATAGGGGAATCATCGAAAGGAGGGGGAAAAAAAATGACAATGGAGAATTTGTAACTGCCTCCGATGCAAAAAAGCAAGAGAACGAAACGCGTGCACAGCATTAATATTATACTCATCTAAGGCAGTGTCATAGAATCAGCAGCATCAATAGCGTATAGAGACACCGACAAGACAATAGATGATCAGTTAGCAAATGTAAGGAGAAAGAGAAAAATATTTGACGTTTACGTGTTATCAGCAGTATTATTCTTATATGGCAAACTATGAAGTCACACTGATTGGAAGTGAGTGTGCAATGCACGTTTAAAATGGGTTTTATCGGAAAATGATTTAATGTTTAACGGCAATGAGTTCCAGACAGAACTACCAGAAAATAGAAGGCTTGACTTGTAGAGATCTATCCGTGGGCGGGGTAAGTGAAGCAAGTCATTCCTCGTATGTAGTTGATGCCGAGGGCTGAAGTTAATATCATGCGCATATATTCCGGAGAGAGAGAGAGAGAGAGAGAGAGAGAGAGAGAGAGAGAGAGAGAGAGAGAGAGAGAGAGAGAGAGAGAGAGAGAGAGAGAGAGAGAGAGAGAGAGATGATGATGATGATGATGATGATGATGATGATGATGATGAAACGTTTTTATTCAGGATAAAACGTTTTAGGCATAGCAATGCCTATCTTCCAAACTGTCCTGCTACTCTACACATATAAAAATACATCAGACGATACATCAAAAGATAAAACATATATATGTAAGTAAAAAGACCCATCCCCCCCCCCCCCCATAACAGGAAAAAAAGATAGAAATAAAAAATAAAAAATATATATAATTATATACACAGGTATGAACCCGACATGTTAATGCAGACAGTCGAACTATTACATAATCTGCAGCAACAGTAGAAGAGTATTAGGTAATAGGAAACTTGTCACTAACTATACGAATAGTAGCATAAGGGGGCCGAACATACTATTACTTCTGAAGTAAATATTTATGGAGGCGACCTTTGAAGACGCTAATCTTACAAATTGATTTCAGGTGTGGAGGTAACATATTCCACGCTTTAGCGCTGAAAAAGACAGACTGGTTTTACAGATGTCTAATCTAATTTTTGAAAGGTGGATCGAACTATTTCTCGTGTTTTTCCTATTATTGTCGGAAAATAGAGTTTTTAGATAGGGTGGGGCTTTTTCGTGCATGATCTTGTGCAGTAGAACACAGCGATTAAATTCAAACTGTTTCTTCAATGTTAGTAACTTGGGAGATTTTAATTTTTCATCAGTCGAAGTAGGACCGGGAAGTATTAATTTAATGCCCCGACGATACAAGGAATTAACTTTTTTTCATGTGAACTTCGCTGCATCCATCCCAGACGGTAGAACTGTAGTCACAATGCGTTTTGATATGCGCATGGAAAAAGAGTTTACGGATATCAGTATTAACTAGCCTATATGGCGTAGTTTTGATAACAGGAACAGATTTTTGGAGATTGTTTTGCATATTGAGTCAGTATGCGGCTCCCAGCTTATTTGGTTGTCCACTATAACGCCTAATAAGCGATGCCTAGTTACTTGTTCTGCAAGCTGTCTATCTAAGGAGAGTGTTAAAGGTGGTAGGCCATGCTGGTGTTTCTGACGTGTAGTAACTAACATGCTCTTTGTCTTTGGAATACTAATAATCATGTGATTATCACTGCACCAGCCTGCTACTTCATCAAGACTTTGTTGGAGTACCTTATTAATGGTTGCGATATCTTTATCAGATGTGTGTATGGTCGTGTCATCTGCGAACAGGAGAGAGAGAGAGAGAGAGAGAGAGAGAGAGAGAGAGAGAGAGAGAGAGAGAGAGAGAGAGAGAGAGAGAGAGAGAGAGAGAGAGAGAGAGAGAGAGAGAGAGAGAGAGAGAGAGAGAGTTAGTGAGTTAGTGAGTTAGTGAATTAGTTATTACAGTTTAACGCCGACTCCGACCACCTCACGGCTGAGAGAAACGTTTACTTTTTTAATTTCTCAAGGTAAGAAGCAGTACAGAGAGACAGAGAGAGAGAGAGAGAGAGAGAGAGAGAGAGAGAGAGAGAGAGAGAGAGAGAGAGAGAGAGAGAGAGAGAGAGAGAGAGAGAGAGAGAGAGAGAGACTGACTGACTGACTGACTGACTGACTGAAACTTTATTTATCAAGGATTGAGATATTAGGCGCACAGGCCTTTCTTCCAATCTGTCCTTGCTACATCTACTGACATATAATAACAGGCAAAGCTACATTACACTCACAAACAACATCGAAAGTAATGTGAATTACAACAACACTACAAACAGCAACAATTATTTAACAAAACGCACAGGTACCCATACGAAGATTTTAGCACGTGTCATAATATCCGTTTGCGGGAGCCCTCCCCAGACACTCCCACCCGGGGGGCACGCAAGTATACTTTCACTCGAATGACATGCTAAGCACATCGTTTGAATAAACTGTGCACCGGCACTGCATCCCCTGACCAGGTCTATACGGGAAGCACCCCCACAAACGGCACGTGAGCGCAAATGGTATGATAAAAAATAATAGTTGCATAAAAAGAAATTAAAATATATTATGTTTTGACAACATGAGATAATTAAATTTACGTTGCCTTGGATAAGTGCTTGTACAGTTTTGCTTTAAACGCAGCTAGGGAATTAACTTGTTGTAAATGCAGAGGAAGAGAATTCCACTGGAAACCACCTGAGTATGACAAACTGGATTTATACAAATCAATGCGGGGCCGTTTTATGCTCAGGTTGCTCCGAGAGGTGCTGTATCTCTTCTCAGTAAGAGTAAAGAGTTCCGATAAGTAGCCGGGGGCCTTACCGTTAAGATCTTTGTGCACTAGTACGCACTTGTTAAATACTAAGTGTTTGTCAAGAGGAAGGAGCCCAGCTGCCTCAAGCCTCACCTCAGTGGGTAGAGATGAGCTAGGAATAATAAGTTTGGCTGCTCTCCTGTGAATAGCGAATTTATTTTCTTGAACTGGACCTCGCTGCAGCCATCCCAAACTGTTGAGGCATAATCAATGTGGGGCTTAATGTATCCATTAAAAAATAGTTTACGCGTGTTCAGATTAATGACCGCTTTCAGTTTAGACAGTAAAAATAATTTCTTTGAAATTGTCTTTCCGATGTGTATGAGATGAGGCTGCCAACTAAGTTGGTTATCTACAAATACCCCTAGTAAACGGCGCTGTTCTACTTGCTCTATGGGGACAGCTTCGAATGAGAGGTTTAGAGGCGCGGGTTGCAGCTGGTGTTTCTGACGTGTTGTGACTACACGCTTTTAGTTTTAGCTGGATTGACTATCATTCTATTTCTACTGCACCATTCAGATACTTCTTGTAGGCTTTGCTGGAGGCTGTTGGTTATATCAGCTACAGTTTTACCGGATGCATGTAGCGTCGAATCGTCAGCAAACATGTCACACTCAGCACTAGCACATGTGATGTGTAGTGGTAAATCATTAATAAAGATACAGAATAACAATGGGCCCAGAACCGAACCCTGAGGAACACCAAGTTCTACCTTACCCTCTGTGGAATAGTTACCATTTACATAGACGGCTTGTGTTCTCGCAGAAAGATAAGAGTTAAAGAATGAAAGGGCTGACGGGCTGTTGTTGTTGAAATAAACATTAAGTTTCCTCAGCAAAATTTCATGATTTATCAGATCGAACGCTTTTTTCAGGTCCAAGAATACCGTGCCAGTCATTTTGTTATTGTTGATGTTTTCTAGCCATGAATCAACCATACGTACTAATGCTGAGTGGCATGAGTGTTTGGGTCTAAACCCGGACTGGAACTTATTTAACAAGGACCGTTCGTCGAGGTACTGGAGGAGATGCTTTTGAATATGCTTCTCAAGTGGCTTTGATAAAACAGACAGAAGAGAAATGGGACGAAGGTTATTTACATCAGTAGTATCTTTAGCCTTGGGTATAGGAACAACTTTTGCTTTTTTAAACGCCACAGGAAAAGTCTTAAACTGTATACATAAGTTAAAAATGTAAGTGAGGGGTTCAACAATATAAGGCAGTGATATGTGGAGTATATAACCATTTATACCGTCCACACCAGCTGATGTCTTGTTCTTAAGGCACGTTATATAACGCCCGACTTCGTGAACAGCGATAAAGGGGATACCAAACGTATCATCGGACGATAATCGTTCCTGGCAAAACATGGACAGTTGATCCGATATTACATACGCTGACGGATCAGGGCTGTTGGAAGTAAGTAGCTGTTCTGGAGCTGAGAGAAAGCAATTGTTTATGCTTTCCGCAGAGAATTCGTGTGGAATGATATGAGTCTGCCTGCGCGTGTTGCTTGTTAGAGTGTTTAAAGCAGTCCAAACAGAAGCAGGAGATTTTTCGTTCTCAATTGTCTTTTCAACAAATGACTTTTGGGCTTCTCGAACTAAGTACTTAACTTTGTTACGCAAACGTTTGAACTCAGGGAAGTTCTTTTCTCGTTTAGCGGTGTTTCGTGCCTCCATAGTTTGTTTGATTTCCTCCGTTATCCAGGAGGGAGGCTCGCGGCGTCGGACTCGCTTCCTTCTTAGCGGCGCGTGTTTATTCAGCACCCCGAGGAACAGATCAAGCCATATAGTGAGCGCATTATCAGGGTCAGTGCAGTTATACACTTGATCAAATCCTGCATAGCTTAGATCATGTAAGAAAGCATTCGTATTAAGCTTTTTAAACGATCTGTACGTTATGTACGAGTGCTGGTCCCGACTTTGTTTTGCGGGCATATTGCACGACCATGTACAAGCGATGGGAAAGTGGTCACTGACGGCTAATGAAGAAACATTAGTTTCCGCTACTGCTGTTGGGTTATTAGTGTAAATGTGGTCGATGAGAGAGAGAGAGAGAGAGAGAGAGAGAGAGAGAGAGAGAGAGAGAGAGAGAGAGAGAGAGAGAGAGAGAGAGAGAGAGAGAGAGAGAGAGAGAGAGAGAGAGAGAGAGAGAGAGAGAGAGAGAGAGAGACAGAGACAGAGAGAGACAGAGAGAGAGAGAAAGGGGGGGGGGGAGCAGAGACACACAGACAGACAGACAGACAGACGAGCAGACAGAGACAGACCGGAATTCTGTTATGGTAATCTGGCACTCACCTGTAAACAAAGTACCCCATACACCCTCTTTCTCCTGTTCCCATCCTCTGATAGCAGTAATTAACTCTATCTATGCTATATGACATTTGTTCATAAAAATATCATTCTAGGTTGCGCAAGTGTACACCTGTGTGCGCTCGTGCGTGCTTCCATAAGTGCGCTTGAGTTTATTTGTGCTTTCATGTATGATTTATGCGTGAGCATACACAATCATGTAACGTTCTCGCCGCAAAGTATATTTTCCCTTGAACTATCACAGTAAAACGTTTATTTAACCTTTTGTCTGTCGGTAGAGGTTTTTGTAGAGGTGATTCAGTCCTACAGGAATCACCTCGACAAAAACAGCTACAGACTCCCAAAGATTAACTGTCGTCTGCACAGAAGAGTAGTCTCGTGGGAATTCACCGGGAATTTCCATTTGAGAATTCTAATTCCACGCACGTGCTATTGCTTCAGACTGCAGAGGACCTCTTGCTATGATTAGAACTATTCCCATATTTGTCTGCACCGTCATGTGGAGGTAGGTGAAGAGGGTTTCAGCCGGGAGACTGCGAGGCAAACAAACCCACACATTTTACTCAGGCGATTCCAGACAGACAATACAAATTTGATCGTCTGTCATCGAACTTGAAGCACGCGTCAAAGCAACAGGCTCGATACTGACAGGCATCACTGGTTGTCCCCATCTGTTCGCTACCGCTGTACAGCGGTAGCGAACAGAGGGAGACAACCAGTGTGGACAGGCGTGTAAAAACTAGGACCGAGGCATATCACAAGGGGGAGAAATCCATGTTACGGCAGTTGTGTGCCCCTGATTCGGACCGTCAATAAGAGACCTTGTATTAGGGACGACCCGACTCAGGGGAACACAAGTCAGTCCATAACCACCTTAACGACATACGGCATCACACCCTTATATAAGTTGTTTAGAATTGTTGTGATTTGTTGTTGCGTACTGAAAACCGCGTTACCTTTACAGCGAAATCGCGGCTAAATCTCCTTTGAATAGATCAATGGGGCGATACTATTTTGATGCGCCACTGTCGCCTGTCACACCGCAAACACGCACACTGTTGGTTGGTTTGTTCGGGATTTAACGTCCACGGCACCGAAGTGATAATGGACGGGCGGGTTATGTGGGACAGGGGCAGCTATTGCCTATGACCTGACACTGATCGATTCGGCCGTACTGCAACTGTGGCACTTTGATTGACCAGGACTTTCAACGGACATGCCATCTGAACGCATCTGTCGTTTTGCCTGGCGCACACGGAAACAACCCTTCATTATTTCTATGTTCTCGATTCGTGTCGGTGTCGCCACCGCTTTCGCGACACTATATTGAAACACCCCGTTCGGCGGAAGAGACGCGTATTTTCAACCGAAAGTATTGTCAGCGGCAGTCATAGATTTGATATGTATGGATATCGATGTGCATGCCTCCGATATGCATAGAAATCAGATGGACAAGCCAGAGCAGGACGCCCAATACCCATTTCATGGTGCCAGAATATGGATGGCTCCATTTCATTCCTCCGCCGTGAGATGGCCTTAGTCGCCTGCTCGGCGTTAAACCCAAACCACTAAATAACTCCATTTCTTTCCTTGTGTTTCTCTGCAAAACGGGCGTTCCTTTGACGGCAGTGGACTACCTCGATAATTAGTCCGTTCGGCGCCAAGAACATTTGAACGCCACCCAACTGCAAGAGGTGTAGATCCTCATGAGCCCCCACATTTGCAGGGGCTCGTGAGGATCTACGCCTCTTGCTGAGACTACTTTGAATCCATGTTCCTGGGACAGCTTGGGTTTTTAAGTCCCTTCTATTTATAGAAGGGACCTTTTAGGACGGGTCGCGGTGGGCGAATTTAATAGCATGTCCATGATGTCAAAGGCAGGCAGGTCTAAACCTCTAACAATTGAAGTAACAAGTTAAAAATTACGTCATGTCTAGTTACGCTAACCTCGCTGCTGAACGTACATTTGGCGCGAAGAGCCGTATTTGCGTATGTATGTATGTGTGTGCGTATGTATGTATGTGTGTGCGTATGTATGTAAACAAGAGAATCTCCGATATTTCTGTACACACAAGCTTGAAACTTGGCGAAATGCTTTAATAAAGAGATGGCTAAGAGGGCTGCCGAGCATATTGTAATTGAATGTCTCTTAGAAGACATAAACAACCGTTTATAGGAAGTCGGTTGACCCAGATTAGAGTCCGTAATTTGTGTCATATTTTCTTGAACTTTTGGATATAGCTTGTTTGGAGAAAGACATTGGATGAGTTTGTTAGCCAGCTTTGTAGCCTTTCAACTTCTTTAGTAAAAATTAATTCTTTTTAGAAAAGAATTAAAACAGTAAAAAAAAAAAAAAAAAAAAAAAAAAAAAAAAAAAAAAACACAGAAAGTCTGACAGTGGCGGTGATCTAAAAGAGGCAACTCCGTCACCACGCAGACATTGACATAATCCTCTAAATATGACGTCATTCTCTCTCTCTCTCTCTCTCTCTCTCTCTCTCTCTCTCTCTCTCTCTCTCTCTCTCACACACACACACACACACACACACACACACACACACACACACACACACACACACACAGACAAACATGTGCGCATCTCCAGGAGGAAATTGAGGATCTATGCCTCTTGGAGATGATTGGAGTGCGCGCGCACGCACGCACTAACACGCACACACACATCAACGCGCTTTCAGAAGAGCATGCAAGTGACCCGTGTACTTAGTATAGCATGTAGATAGGTAAAACCAATCTGCTTTCACACAAATTATATCAAAACTGAAATTGTACCGTGAAGTTCTAGTTTTTTCACCATTTTCTCAAGCCTATGAAGCAAAAGTGAAACTCATATCACGTAAAATATAAAATTACGTAATACTAAAACTTACGTCATGACAAATGACGTTTGACAAATCAATGACGCGTATATCCTGCGCCCCTTATAGAACTCACTGACGCATTGGCAGATCTGCGAGACTTTTTCAATAAGAGCTCAAAGACAAAAGGCAGAGACCCTGACAGCGAGGACAGCTCTCATGTAGAAGGGACTTTGTGGGTAATGGTTCATCCAAACTTGTTGGTGTTAAAATAATAAAGATTGCAAAAACACAGTCCGCATCAGGCGACATCATTCCGATTCAACTTCAATTTTAGACGGGGAAATCGTCTGTAATGTGGTGGCGTTTAGGCGGACACACAAGCTGTTCGTTGGCATTTCGACCTGGTGGTTCTCTAAGCGAAAGAGACCATTATGTGTCGCACACAAAAGCTGAACATAAATTGTTCGCTAACCCCTTGACTGCTGCTGACGATACCGCTAGGCGGAATGAACTGAAGACGCGTGACAACGTCACAAACTATGTACGTGACAACGCGTCTTTTCCGCCTAGCGGTATCGTCAGTAGCAGCCAAGGTGTTAACCTTTAAAAAACCTCGGGATTGTATATTTAGACGTTAATCGGTGCTAAACAGAGGCGACAACGTTTTCGCTGCATCTTACATCATTAAGACAGAGTTTTAAGATAATGTGTCCATCAACGGCTTAAATATGGATGAGATGCAGGATTTCGCGTCGTAAAGTTCTTACCAGACTCTTATAATCACACATTCTCTGACCCTGTTCGAATCTCCCCCCCCCCCCCTCCCTCTCTCTCTCTCTCTGACCCTAATCTGTAAGCTTTTAACAGCTCAAGCCTTGGGCCCTGTTGTTACCGGTCTTTGCACTATGATTATGGCCCCTTACTGCGCTCCTGAATCCAATAATGGGTTGTTGCCATTCGAAGCGTTTTTTGGCTTTGTGATTCTCGGCTGTGCGGTTCCATTAATAAGCGGCTGTGGCAGGAAATGTAATATTAATAACGTCCGTAGTTTAAATTCTTTCACTTTTTGGAGCCATCGTCGGCAATAGTGAGTGGGTTGGTTTAACCTTTTGGCTGTCGGCAGCGCTTTTAGTCGCAATCGGATTCCTGCAGGAAAAACAACATCATGAGATCCTGCAGGAATAACAACATCCTGACATCCTGCAGGAATCATCACGACAAAAAGCGCTACCGACAGCCAAATGGTTTATCGCTTGTGAGAGAGAGAGAGAGAGAGAGAGAGAGAGAGAGAGAGAGAGAGAGAGAGAGAGAGAGAGAGAGAGAGAGAGAGAGAGAGAGAGAGAGACCTTAATGTTAGCAGCTGATGTAGTTTAGAACTTAACCTTTCAGCGCCAACACCCTACATCAGGAGATTGATTGACCATGATAATTCAAAGGTAGTGCCAGATTAGTGTGGCGCCTGGCACTTTCCTGGAATTATCATGGTCAATCCCCCTCCTGCAAGTGGTACACAGTCATTAAGTAACACTTCATAAATTCGGGAAATGCGTCCATGGCGCTAAAAGGGTTAAGCTGAATCAGTCACTACCCTTGGGCTATCAAGGGCAACCCGTCATTAGTTACCATAGCAACTTGTATTTAGTTACCCGCAGACGTTAGCAAATGGATGCCATTTGGGTCAGGCATCGAAAGAGTATACAACTACAAGATTGTGGCAGCCCACCGCAAAATGCCGGGAGCGCCGTTTCTAAACCCAGAAACACACGCAGCAGAAACACAGCGATAGGCACACGAGAATCTGTGATAAGAGTTCTGCAGGTTCTGTAATCCAGACCAAAAGGGTGACTTCCGGTGCCAAGCGTGTAAAATGCAGAGAATAACCCAACTAAGAAATAGACAAACGAGTATACAATCACATTTGACACCCTTCAGTTGCCGCTTAGCTTCTTCACACTGACAAGATAAGCATCACATTGTATACTTCTTGTGTGTCTATTCTGAAAAAAAGTTAGTTAGTTGGTCAGGCGACTAAGGCCATGCCACGGCTGGAAGGGTAAATATCCGAACAGCTAAGCTAAAGATTTAAAGACAAGATGTAAATATATATTAAAAATATTTCAGGCTAAAGTCTTTAAAGGGATATATAAAAAGACATTTCGAAATATTAATACATTGTACTGTCATTGTCTTTTTTTTCAGTGCCGGAGAAACATTGAACACTACCCAACTGCAAGAGGTACAGATCCTCATGAGCCCCCGCATTCGCGGGGGTTTATGAGGGTCAATGCCTCTTGCTGATACCATTTTGAATCCATATTCCTTGGACATATTATAGGTTTTTTTGGTGTTGAATTAATGACGAGTGCAGAAACACAGACTGTATTTCTTTCCAGGTTGGGTTATTCTCTGCAGGTTCTATAGACATTGTTCGATCGGATAGCAGATGTAAATTGCACTTTTTGGGCAAAAGACGACTCATTACATTAATCTTTTTTTTCTTTCTTTCTTTTACCATCCGCGTTGTTCAAGCGAAGGAGGTTGTCTGACGCTCAGCCTGCGATTATGAAGACTCTCTCCATCAGCTCGCGCGAGGTGGAGGCATTTTCTCTGTGAAGTTAGTCAGCCGTCCAATCCATCAGTTTCACGCGAGGACTTTACTTAGCTGGTGACAATGAAGGAAAGGCATATATATATACAAGTCCGCGTAACCCTAAACTGACGATGAAAAATGGACGCGATCCAGCCGTAAGAGACATAGATCCTCATGAGCCCCCGCAGTCGCAAGGGTCATGAGGATCTATGCCTCTTGCTGACACCATGCGTTTTTGGCTGACTGGGTCTCTTTGGAGTTAAATGAACAAAGATTTCAGCGTGACAGTCTGCGTTCACTGACAGCGATGGACTTCCTTGTTGTTTTTTGTTGTTGCGTGTCTCGGGACGTCTGGAAAAAAGACAACACACCCACAAGAAAGGAAGAAACACGCTCAGAAAGAACAAGTACAACTCAATTTACTAAAATGTTCGGGGCAGATAGAGGATAGATCAAATGAAATGCAATCAGTACATTGTATTCTTTCCCGTACGTTCATTTTGAAAGGGAAAAAAATGGACACACAAACACAGACGAGAAAAGCGAAACACAATAAATGTATTACATTTTCGGGTCTTAAAAATTGTGTTGTATTTCTACTTTCCAAGCGTCTTTCTTTTTTGATGGGATTTAAAACATTTTTTATGTTTTTATATTATTATTATTATTATTATTATACATTTTTTCATTTTACACGCGGTGATGGAGTGTGACAGTGGCTCTATTTTGCAACACTTGGATCACGCAGATTATTCCGCGCTGGCTCCACTGAGCCTTGCTCTGTCTTGAACGCATTTATCCCAACGGCCGAATGTTGGAGGCGCCACCTAAGGACTGTGTAGCAGTTGCAGGAAACAGATCGACCGTGATAATTCAAGGGTAGTGCCAGACTAGCTAGGCGCCTGATGGCGCCAAGCTAATCTGGCACTACCCTTGAATTACCACGGTCGATCCATCTCCTGCTGTAGAGCGTCGGGGCTGAATTGGTTAACACACCTCGCAACCGGAAGCACTCGAACATCTTGAAGGGATCTTCTAAATTTCTTGCTAATGCAGATATGGTCTATTTGGTTCTCTGTTGTATGGTCAGGTGAGACCCAAGTTGCTTTGTGTATTCTTCTGTGTGGGAAGATGCTGCCTCCAATGACAAGTCGGTTTAGAGCACAAAAGTCTACAAACCTCTCCCCGTTCTCACTCATCTCCGAGCCTAGTCCTTGTCTCCCCATCACCTCTTCGTATCCGGTGTTGTCCTCCCCTATTTTGGCATTAAAATCGCCCATGACGATGGTGACTGATGTCTCGCTCCGCACATTTGTCCACGGCACTCTGGAGTCGGTCGTAGAACTCTTGTTTCTCTTCCTCGTCACTGTCATTAGTGGGCGCATAACACCGTGCCTGTGGTAAAGAGGTTTTTTTTCTTTCTAATGCGTTGTTGCTCGCGAGTGCACTTTCGGATGTTCATTTGGTAACCGTGTTACTGGTCTGGATTTTGCACTGAGTATTTGGACGGCTTTGTCCCAGCATGCCGTGCGAAGCCGGAAATCAAGACCAGAAAGCCGACTAAGCCAGAGGCAATGGTACTCCACAGTCCTTCAGAAACTCTCCTGCCAAATATAGCCACCTGCAAGAGACATAGATTCTCATGAGCCCATGCAACCGCATGGGCCCATGAGAATCTTTACCTCTTTCAGACGCACATCGCGCTCTTTTACATCCTGAAATTGAGGAGCTCAGACGGGTCTGTCTTCGACTGTGCTTCAAGAGCTCCTTTGCTCGGGATAATGAGCGCCACTGCCAAGCTGTCATTTGCATGCGAAATTATTCACGCCAGAAGCGCTGCACGAGCTGTAGTTATAGTTCATGGTCAGATGGCTCGCGCCCGCTATTTCTCGACTTAGTCGTATTGATGTGTAGGCGGAAAGCCAGTCCGATATCTTCGCCAGTTTGAGAAACACTGAGATCACTCAGACCTCAGAGAAATGCTAAGAATCACTGATTTGCATAAGGAAGTTAATTTAGTTCGTGTGTTATTTGGTTTGTTTGTCCGTTATTTCGTTCGTTGGTTTATTTGATTGTTAGTTATTGGGGTTTAACGCCAAGCAGGCTATGAAGGCCATCTCACGGCTAGCTATTCTAAACAAGAGACTTAATTGAAATAAAATACGGCTTAACTCATCCAGCCCGACGGCCGTATTTCCCAAATTTTGGAGGCGTCATCTAACGACTATGCACCAGTTGCAGGAGATGGGTCGACCATGATAATTCAAGGGCAGTGCCAGATTAGCTTGGCGCCGACAGGCGCCAAGCTAATCTGGCACTACCCTTGAATTATCATGGTCGACCCATTTCCTGCTGTAGCGCGTCGGGGCTGAATGGGTTAAATAAGTATAGATATGTATCATCGTAATAGAACCTACAGAAGAAGTTGGCCCACAAAAATCTGAGGAAAAATATTGAAGAAAAAGAGTAAAGATTGCTTTTATTTTTGTCTTTCATGCCGGAAGACTATACCCCAGTAGTAATACATCTTCGGGCACACGATGGCCGCAGTGGGCCCGCGCACAGCCATGCGTGGGCCCACTGCGGCTGTCATGGGCCCGAGAAGCTTTGCTTACTGGGCATCCTTCTTCCTCCCCCCCCCCCCCCCACCTTCTGGTAGTTTTCAGTTTTCCAGAGTTAGACTTGCTTGCCCTTTGTCTTTGTCTGTCTGTCTGCCTGCCTGTCTGTCTGCCTGTCTGTCTGTCTGTCTTTCAGTGTCTGTCTGTCTGCCTGTCTGTCTCTGTCTCTACTTTTCTGCCTGTCTGCCTGCCTCTCTCTCTCTCTCTCTCTCTCTCTCTCTCTCTCTCTCTCTCTCTCTCTCTCTCTCTCTCTCTCTCTCTCCTCTCTCCCTCCTAAGCCCCCCCCCCCCCCCCCCCCCCCGTCTCCGCGTTGACATTTTGGAGGCTGGAAAGTAACGTGGGAGTTACTCTGGGCTCCTAAAATGAACAATATTTTCTTATGCCCCTGAGTATTGCATAAATAATTACACACATCTCTCTGTTTGTTTGTTTGTCTATTTTGACAAAGGGTATTTACCCGAAATATTAATAAATTGTGTTGTACCCGTCTTTTCTAAGCGTGTTTCTTTCTCCGTTGGGTACTTCTTTGCATATTACACGCTTGGCAGTCACCTGTTTGGTCTGGATTGCACAATTTCATGTAATTAAGTCTGTCATGAACATTAAAATTTTTATTGAAAAGATGATTTTTTTTTTTACATTTTTATTTTTTGTTTGTTGTAATTACTTCAGAATAATTCAGAACGTAATTATCTGAACTAGTTTTGGGAATATGACACTGACTGAATTTGTGATGACATTTCCACAAAGCGTATTAGTCTCCTTACTTGGAACTGTTCCCTTGGTTCAAATTTTGCTGGTCTTTCTTTGTTGTTGTTGTGGACTTGTCCAGACAACAAAATGGTCTGGTAAAAAAAGGAGTCTTGTAATCTTTCCCCATTTCCCTTATATTTCCCCTGATAGAACTTTTGTTTAAAGAAAATGAACTTTTGGATTTTTTAAAAACCTTTTTTCATCAGTTTAAAAGTTTAACCCGGTCAGTGCCATTGACGCAGATTGTGTTCGTGTATTCAATGTTAATTCAGCACCAAAATGTCCAGGAGCATGGATTTAAAATGGTGTCAGCAAGAGGCATAGATCCTCATGAGCCCCCGCAATTGCGGGGGCTCATGAGGATCTATGCCTCTTGCCGTTGGTTGGAGTTCAGATTTTCTCAGCACTGAACTGGTTAATGTTGACTTAGAGCAGAAACCGTTCTAGCACGTGAATGGAAGTAAATGTACCGTCTTCAAAATAAAACATTTTTATCTTTGCGTTGCTCCCTAGGGGTTTGCACAAAAATAATAGTCTCTGACATCTATAAATCGACCCGGAACTGCCCCCTAAGGGACTCGCTTCTATCTGCAAGGAACATAGATACTCATGAGCCCCTATAGCAACAAGGGCCCACGAGAACCAATGCCTCTATCCCAGTCACTTTCATCTTCATTTCCCATTTTGAGGACGTCTTTAATGTTTAAACTCGCGACCAGAAAAGCCGCTTTGAAAAATTTTCTGTCTTTAGAGCCCTCTGCAACATTGATCCTCCGGGCAGCTCTTTGGTCTGATATTTTTTGTCAGCGTGAATCTACATGGATTTCGTTGACAAAGAAACGCTCACGCTGGCAGCGGCTCCATTGACAAGGAGAAAAATCTTTCCAAATGCGGTTCTATTTAACAAACAGCGTCATCCTTCCGGACAGGTCTTCGTCCATTTTTAATGGCAGAACCAAAGTGGTCCGTAATTTTGGAGACCCGTATGCTAAGCACTGGGTGCAAGACGTGAGAGATGGAATCCTCTACATTGGCTAAAGGGTAGTGCCTGCAGGCCGCCAAGCTAACCAGGCAATCCCCTTTAGTTTATAATCTGGCCAATCTTTCGATGTGGCAAGGAATCAATAGAGATCTGTGAGGGATTTTAGCACATCTGGCACTACGCTTTAGCTTTACAATTTGATCAATACTTGGATTCGGCAAAAAAATAAAAAGGTTTATGAGGGATTGTAGCTGATCAAGAAATACTAATAGCCTATGCAATTTGACTAATCCACATTTGGCAGAGTACAATGAGGGACTGTAGGTGATCAAGCTCTACACCATCATCTAGATGCAATTTGAATTTGAATAAACTTTGGATTCGACAAAGAATGGAAAGAGGTTTATGAGGCGTTGTAGCAGATTCGATACTACCCTTTATTATACAATTTGACCATTTATCCCATTTGGTAAAAAACACAAAGAGGGTTTATGAGGGATTGTACCTGATCAATCACTACACCTTCAGCTTTACAATTTGACCAATATTTGAACTTAGCAAAGAACCAAATGAGGTCCATGATATGAGGGATTGCAAGATGATCAAGCTGTAGTATACAAATTCATCAATCTTCGCGTTTGACCACAAATTGGAATCTAAAGATGGTCTATGAGGGATTGTAGGTGATCGATCACTACCCTTAAGTTCTACAATTTGACCAATCTTCGGTAAAGAATACAAAGAGGCCTGTGAAGGATTGTACCTGATCCAGCACTACACATTTCGCTATACAATTTGACCAATCTTTGCATCTGACCAAAAAATTGAAAGAGTTCTATGAGGGCCCGATTGTACCTGATCAAGGACTACTCTTTAGCTATACAGTTTGAACAATTTGAGGTCTATGAGGGATTTTAGCAGATCCGGGTCTACCCTTTAAATATACAATTTGACCAATATTTACATTTGGCAAAGAGTCGAAAGAGGTCCAGGAGGGATTGTAGATATGCTCAGGGACTTAGTCTCCCAAAGGAGCAAATTCTTATAGCGAGTCCTCTGGCGAGTAAATGTTTGGTTTATCAACAGCATGCTAACGCTGTTCAAATGCTTCTTGTCGCAAAACATAACTTCTCATATATTTTGGGGTGCATCTGTAGATAGGCTACAGTGGGACGGGTTGTGGTGAATCTATGTAATTGGTAGGTAGGCGTTTTAACGCATTTATCCCCGACGCACCACAGCAGGCGATGGATCGACCGTGATAATTGAAGGGTAGTGCCTATCGGCGCCAAGCTAATCTGGCACTACCCTTCAATTATCACGGCGAGCTGGGTGGCTCGGTGGTAGAGCGTTCCTTGGATACAATCTGTGGTCAGCAAGAGGCAACTGCGGGGGCCCATGAGGATCTATGTCTCTTGTATTTGGATAAGGAGTTCCGGCAGTAAAGGCGTTAATCCATTTAGCCCCAAAGCCGCAATTCACACATTTTTTTAGGTGTCAGCCTGAACGTATAGCTACACGGCGTTATTATTTTATTTTTCTTGAGATAAATTTATGTGTCCATTCGCGACGGAACCCAGGGGGCAAAGCCATCACACCAGACGTCAAAGTTTTAGTGTTAAAAAGAACCAATATTGGTTTAGGTCGTTGCCAGTATTTTAACGCAAACATAATATTACGTTTTTGCCAAGTGCCTGAGTCTTCGAGTGTTGCATTAAATTTGGATGCTAAATTTAGAAAAGGTCACTCGCTATAAGGCCCCGCCACACATGCCCGATTTTGAGGCCGATTCTCGAGCAGTTTCGAATCGGAGTGTGATCGGACCGGACTGCAAAAACGTGTGCACTGCCACACATTCCCCGACTTTATTTAGCCGACCGGCTTGAATCGAAGATCAAGGTCGTACCTGTTCAGCGAAATGGCTGCTAGTTTGGACAGTGATGATGTGCTTGCATTATCAGCAGTTTTGCATCATATTCGGGAAGAGGCGGGCGAAACATCGGCAACGAAGGTGGTTGACTGATCTTCCGCCATTTGCAAACTGAAACGACGTGCTTTGCGAGACGCGCTCTGATTGGTTGAAGCTTACAATCGGGGCCGATTCGGATTGGAAAAATAGAGCAGTTTCTAAACACCCGATTCCCAGCCGATTGCGATCGGATCGGATATATGACGTCATCCGATCGGAATCGGCTTCAAAATCGGGGCACAACCGGCAAGTGTGGAGGGGCCTTTAGTCAACGCTTTATAACCCTGTGGCTGTCGGTAGCGCTTTTTGTCGCGATGACTCCTGCCGGAATCACGGCGACAAAACGCGCTACCGACAGCCAACAGGGTTACGACGTTCAAGATTCTGTCTTCTAAATACTACACTACAGCTCAAGAGATAGATCGATCGTGATAGTTCAAGGGTGGTGCCAGCATGGCTTGCAAATTGGCGCATGTGACCATAATAGTTCAAGGGTTGTGCCAGAAAAGCTTGGCGCCTCTGGGCGCCAAGCTATTCTGGCACCACCCTTGAACTAGTACGGTCGATTCATATGCTTTTGTTACAGTGTGCCCAGGATGAACGGCTTTTATGGCTTTTACGAGATCAGCTTTGCTCCCCCCCCCCCCCCCACCACAACCACCACCCCCACCAGCCCAGTCATTTCCTTCTCGGTGTTTAAAGTAAAGCAGGCCTTTAGAAAGGTTTCATTGCTCTGTTTGTCATGACGGTGAGCTAGATGAAGCGATAACGATATCCATAAAGACACGTATGTTGTGCGTGAGTGCGTAATGATAAAGACACTGTATTTTGTGCGTCCGCGAATGCGTGTGCAAAAATATCATTGAAATGAAACTCTGTGAGTGTGTGTGTATGTGTGTGTGTGTGTGTGTGTGTGTGTTTGTTTGTTGGTGTGTGTTTGTGTGTGTGTGTGTGTGTGTTTGTGTGTGTGTGTGTGTGTGTGTGAGAGAGAGAGAGAGAGAGAGAGAGAGAGAGAGAGAGAGAGAGAGAGAGAGCGAGAGAGAGAGAGAGAGAGAGAGAGAGAGAGAGAGAGAGAGAGAGAGAGAGAGAGAGAGAGAGAGAGAGAGAGAGAGATTCTTTAATACGTCACTATCGTTAATACAATCTTTTTCAAAGATCTGATTGTGACCCATTAAAGAGAAGTGCTGAGTAAAGTAGAGTTCCTTTACAACTCTTTAAATGAACCCCTTCACTACCAGTGGACGCAGATCGTGCTTTTTTGTCTACCGTATTGAAAATACTGTAGACTTTGAAATGGGGCTGCACGGAGCGCATTCCGGAGCATGCACATGATGTTTTTGGCGTGCGGGGCAGAAATTCTGGCAAAGAAGTAGCAAGATAAAAATGGCGTCACGTCTAGCTATGCAAACGTTGCTAAAGAACGTCTTTTTTGCGCCAAAGCGCCGTGTGTGTGTGTGTGTGTGTGTGTGTGTGTGTGTGTGTGTGTGTGTGTGTGTGTGTGTGTGTGTGTGTGTGTGTGTGTGAGGATATGACAGTGACTAGAGCCCGCGTTTGAGCGGAATGGACAAGCTTGAAATTTTAGGATATTGTCCTTAACAGAATATTCTCGGGACCGTGACCTTTTTGCTCCATGTTTTGATTAAGCTGCTCACTGGCGAGAAAATGGTCGTTTCACAAAAACCGGTTGATCCACACTTTAGTCCGTAATTTTTCTTATTTTTACTAGATATTTTGCGTATAGCTAGATAAAAGGGAGATATTGAATGAGTTCGTTAACCAGCATTGTACCTCTAGAACGTTTTGAGTGATAATTAAATATATATATATTTTCACGTTTTGGGATTAATTTCACGCATTATATGGGTTAATCTTAAAACAATTGAATCTTTTTTACGAAATAAAAAAACAATCTTCTCATTAATAATCGCATGATTTTTCGTATACGGTATTTACATAAGCCTACAGTTTGTCTCGGTTGTCGGGTACGATTAGGTGAATTGTGACCTGTATGCCCTAGGTGTGAAAATCAGACAGTTTTCTGCACCACTTTTTCGCAGTCATTTGTAAAACAGCTAACATAACTTTAGTTTTTCTTTTACCAAAAAAGGTATCTTCTCATTAAGACCCGCATGATTTTTCATAAACATTGTTTGCATAAGCCTGTTGTTTGTCCCGGCCCTGGGGCCTAGGATTAGGTCAAATTGTGACCTGTAAGCCCTTGGCGTGAAAATCAGCAAGAAAATTGCAAAGTTGATTCTCTGATACGTCAAATGTTAGTACTGCGATGAGTGACGTATAACATCGAGTCGTCACTATGAACACGGCGTCGTGGGACTATGATGCCATGACGTGAAGCTTGAAGTGACGTCATTTCACTGCTCGTGCTATCATTCAGGTCGGATTACAGATGAGGACGACATTACTATCGACAGGAGATCGACGACTTTGTAGAGTGGTGCGTTAGAAACTATCTTGAATTACATGCTGGCAAAACAAAAGAGATGGTCATAGATATTAGGAAAAACAAACATCATCCCGATCCTGTTGTCATCAAGGGAACAGAAGTTGAGCGTGTAGAGTCCTTCAAGTATTTAGGTGTTCTTTTTGACAGCGCGCTCAACTGGAAACAAAACACAGATGCTAGTGTGAAAAAAACGCACACCCGTCTCTAGAGCTCTACCTGGGGTTAGGCGCTATATAAATCATCATTATTATTATTATTATTATTATTATTATTATTATTATTATTATTATTATTATTATTATTATTATTATTATTATTATTACAAGCAAGGGAAACTGTAGCGTACCCGTCTTTACTCTGTGAGAAAACTCAGATCATTTCATGTAAGCACTCAGCTTTTACAGATGTTTTACTGCGCCAGTATTGTTAGCGTTCTAACTTTTGGACTGACATGCTGGGATAGAAATTTATGTAAAAGAGATCAAGATCTTCTTAACAAAGTAATCAGGCAAGGGGGCGGGGTGATTGGTAGGGCACAGGATACTTTGGACACACTGTACAACAGACGGATTACGAACATGGCTGGCATTCTTGATGACAAAACACATCCGCTTAGATATGAATTTGACAGCAGACGTATCGAACGAAGTGGCAGACTTCGAGTACCCAAAAGTAGTACATCACGTTATGCCAACTCTTTTGTCCCTCAGGCTGTTATCCTTTTCAACAATAATATCAGTAGAAAGTGTCTGTCAACATTCTTTAGTTCTTTAGTACCAGCCCTTTCAGTAGTTTACTGCAACATTGCTGACACCAGAAGCACAGGGGGAATCCACCATAAGTGTTTCTGATGCCAAGAGTGTTAGACTGTTACAAAGGTAACACAATACGTCTGTTACAGTTCATCTCTTTAATTGAGAGTTAGGGTTATTTTCAATGACTGAATGATGATGCCATGTGTTGTATTTCCCCATGAGGGATTTAATAAAGTATTATTGTATTGTATTGTATTTTGTTTTATATTGTATTGTATTGTATTGTATTTGGCTTTTTCAGAATAGCTGTGCTACGCCAGACCACAGAGCTTACGAATGGCGGGAATCGCCGTGTGTCCGTCTTTATTTCTGTGTGCCAGTGTGTGTGAGTCAGAGGGTGGGTTTGGAGATGGATTTTTGTCGCCTCTCGAGCCCACAGAGCGTACTATTAGTGGGAAGCGCAGTGTGTCCGTCTTTATTTGTGTGCGCCGACGTGTGTGTTGATCAGAGGTTGGCTTAGAGAGGAGGGAAATGCACCAAGCATAATAAGTCTAAAAATATGAACAACTCTGAATGTTCCTTAAACCCATCTGAGCTCCAAACAATACGGTAGACTTTGGGATGAAATCCTCATCTTGTTTTAATCATTCAGCGTCAAAGACCCCCAGCTGTCAAAGGAAAATGGACACAAAATGGTTTCATCAAGAGGCATAGATCCTCATGAGCCCCCGCAATTTGCGGGGCTCATGAGGATCTATACCTCTTTCATTTAGGTTGTGATCAGTTTTTCCTCGGCATTCAAGGGTTTATTTGTTACAGATTTAGCTACAGCTCTGCTTTTATTACAAAACGAATCGAAGCCTGTTCCGTCTTCCCTACCAGTATCTCTTTCAGCCGAGTCCGAAAATAAACAGACTGGCACTTAATCTGCCTTGAACTAGAAAAATACCGTTGGGTAATAGTCTCAGTGACTCGCCCACAGACCTTATCTCTACCGAGTACCCAAGGGAACGCTGTGACAGGGACTTATTATCACTTTCAATACCAGAGCCAAACGTTCCCCGTGTACAAAAACGTTCATCGTCGGTGAAGATTTTCCACAAAGGATAATCAATACACAATCCAAACCAGAAAGGTGGCCACATTCCTTCTGCGATAAGATAAGTAGCGACTGATCTCTTCACTTGTTTGTTTGTCTATTTTGAAGAAGGCTATTTACCCGAAATATTAATAAATTGTGCTGTAACTGTTATTTTCTAAGCGTGTTTCTTTCTCCGTTGGGTTCTTCTCTAAAAAATACGTGACACTCTCGAATCCAGACGAAAAAGGTGAATGTCTAGTGTGTAAAATGCAAAGAAATTCCCAAAGAAGAAGGAACGCGCTTAGAAAGCTCAAATGCTGCAGTTTCATTCTGGAAATTTCTCACATGATGTAATATGTTCAAATTACAGGATTTGTGTCGTCTTTGATTGCTGGACAAACGTCATGTTTATCAGACAATACCCGTGAGCTGTCACGGTCGATCGCATACTGGTAACCTCCCTCAAATCGCTACACATGCACAGCGGATCGAGGGAGGTTACCAGTATGGGATCGACCGTGACGGCTCAGATGTAGTCAGTGCTTATAGCGGATCGAGTGCGGGTGGGTTTGTCTACCGCAGTTACCCCGGAAACCATGGACCTACTTCAGTGTAAGTCACGGTTTCCAGGGAACAGTGCCGTCGAGACCGGGGACTATTACCCTGTTATTAACTTTCTTTTATTTCCGTTCTGCGTCTGTGATCTATCACCTTTGTCTAAATTATGTCACTGTGGCGGGTGAGAATCGGTCAAAAACTGCTTTGGCGAGTTTTCTGTCCTAATTGCGAGTATCTGGGACGCACAATTTTTGTTCTCAAACGAGTTTCGTAACACAAGGTCCACGCATAGTTCTGCCTAACGGCAGATCTATGTGTAGACCGTGCGTTACGGAACTCGGTTGGGAAAAGAAATGACGTTGGACGTATGATTATCAGTGGCGTAGGAATCGGGGGATGGGGGACCTTGGGCCCTGCCTCCTCTCCCAAAGAAAATGTAGTGAGGGGGGAGGGGGTGGTATACCCTGCCGTTTCAATATTTGGATAGAAACATTTTGGAGAGGAAAGAAATACTTTTTGAAGAGAAAAGAAATCATAAGATTGCATATTTTTTATATTGTTAGGAGATTTTGATTTTATTAATGCTTGAGTTTTCAGAGTCTACTCGCTTGCCTTGGGTCTCTCTCTCTCTCTCTCTCTCTCTCTCTCTCTCTCTCTCTCTCTCTCTCTCTCTCTCTCTCTCTCTCTCTCTCTCTCTCTCTCCCCCCCCACACACACACACACACTCTTTTTGTTTGATTGTTTTGGAGAGGCTGGAAAGTAACGTGTTAGGCAGGCTGGGCATTCCAAAGAAAAATATCTTCTTTCGCCACTGACCATGATGACGTCGAGAAGAACCCAGCGAAACAATCTTAGAATGACAGTTACAGCACAATTTATTAATATTTCAGATAAAACCCCTTTTTCAAACTAGACGAGAAAACAAGAATACAAATCAGTCGCTACTTATCTTGTCAGTAAAAGATGCAACATTTTTAAACGTGTTTCTTTTTCCGTTGGGTTCTTCTCTACATTTTACACGCTTGGCAGTCACCTTTTGGGTCTGGATTTCATGGTGATGTCGCACACTGAAAACGAACGTACGTCAGACGAGCATTCTGAATGTCGAAGGGAGACACAACGGCTGTTTGTAACGGAATCCCCGCGTAGTTTGGCCGTTTTCAGCCGATTCCCTGAAGTACGGGTTTTAGGGTGCAAGGCATGACGGTTTTCAGTAGGCGCTAAGCTACTCTAACACCACCCTTGAACTATCATTATCGCTCTGTCTCCTTAACTCATTCTACCCCAACACCGAAATCCCCAAATTTTGCCGTTGTCGTCTGAAGACTGCACTCTAGTGCAGGACACAGATCGACCATGATAGTACAAGGCTGATGCCAGAATAGCTTGGCGCCCATGGGCGCCAAGCTATTCTGGCATCACCCTTGAACTATCGTGGTCGATCCTTATCTTGCTGTGGTGTGTCTGGGGTAGAATGGGTTAAACTATTCAGACCCACGGCCGCATTTCTCAAATGTTGGAGGTGTCAAGAAACGAATACGTACTAGTTGCAGAAGATGGATCGACCCTGATAATTCAAGGATAGCGCCAGATTAGCTTGGCGCCTGATGGCGTCAAGCTAATCTGGCACTAGCCTTGAATTGTCACGGTCGATCCATCTCCCGCTGTAGTGGGTTACTTTGATTCATTTTTTTTAAAGGACACATTCCACGCGAAGAACTTCGATTACAGGGTTCTATGTGCTAGCCAACAGCTGCTGTGTGGACAAGGACGATTTCTACAGCCTTCACGGAGTGTTTTCTGACGATAGTCCGAAAGCGTTTTCGTGTCAAGTTGTGAAAATCTGATTCGAGTAAACATTTGAAGTGGATGCGCAGTCTTTCCAGTGAGGCTGCATATTGCAGAGGAAGATGCAGAGCTAGCCTTAACTCATTCTACCCCATCACCGAAATCCCCAAATTTTGCCGTTGCCCTCTGAAGACTGCATTAGCAGTGCAGGACACAGATCGACCATGATAGTTCAAGGGTGATGTCAGAATAGCTTGGCGCCCATAGGCGCCAAGCTATTCTGGCATCACCCATGAACTATGATGGTCGATCCTTATCTGGCTGTGGTGTGACTGGGGTAGAATGAGTTAAGCCCCTTCAATGCCGAAAAAAAGTGCACAGTCATGATCTAACTGCAAGAGACATAGATCCACATGCGACTGCGGGGCCTCATGAGGATCTATGCCTCCTCCTGAGACCACTTCGTGTCCATGTTCTTTGGACAGCTGTGGCCTTTGGTCGTTCAGTGAACACAGATTTCTATGCCTCTTGAGACCAATTTGTTTCTATGTTCCTTGGATGGTTGCAGCTGTTTGGTCTTAACTCATTCTACCCCAGACACACCACAGCAAGATAAGGATCGACCATGATAGTTTAAGGGTGATGCCAGAATAGCTTGGCGCCTATGGGCGCCAAGCTATTCTGGCATCACCCTTGAACTATCATGGTCGATCTGTGTCCTGCACTGCAATGCAGTGTTCAGAGGACAACGGCAACATTTGGGGATTTCGGTGTTGGGGTAGAATGAGTTAACAGATTCCATCAACTGAATATGCGTCCAGTGGCAGGAAAAGGGTTCTGTTTTAGTTTGCGTTGACATGTAATTCTCGTTAGTTTGATTTTTTAGAAGATTTCTTTATCATCCTGTTATGCTGGCATGAGGAAGGAGGTACAAATCATTTCTAAACACACTTCTGAGGCACGTAAGCCTCTTTTTCTGTGTGTGCTTTTCTTTGAAGAGCACGCCCTTCCACACACTCTAGTGCCGTTGCCAAATTAAGCTGCAGAAACCGAAGTGTTATGATTTGACGAACCGAATCTGTCTTGTGCTGTTTCCTCGGGTTCATTCGAGTATTTCCATTCCACTTGTCAGAGCAGAGTTGGAAACCGAAAAGAATTACGTCACCATGGGACACACTCTAGTTGTCTCCCTCGGTTCGTTACCACTGATAGCGGTATTTGACTGTTTTTGTAAAAAATAATTCCCAACACAGGAAGAAACACGCCTATAAACTACATGCACAACACAAATTTATTAAGTTTTCGGGTTAACTTCAATTGTGTCGTACATGTCATTTTCAAGCGTGTTTCTTTCATGGTTGGGCTTTTCTTTGCATTTTTACACGCTTGTCAGTCACTTTTTGTTGTTGTTGTCTGGACTGTTTTTGTAGCCTTTCTCCCCGGCTTCCCGAGGCTGTCCTGAGTAGAAGGTAATTACTAATGGCCATAACGTCCATCACCCAACTAACTCATGGATCGATCATGATAGTTCAAGGGTGGTGTCAGAATAGCTTGGCGCCCGCAGGCGCCAAGCTATTCTGACACCACCCTTGAACTATCATGGTCGATTTGTCTCCAGAACTGTGATGTAGACATCAAAAGATGGTAATTTAATCCTCAGGTTATATTGAGCGAACATCCCATTATTTTTCATCCTTGAAGAGGCATAGATCACCATCGACCTTAGCAGCCCGCAGGGGCTCACAGGGATTTATCTCTGCAGTTGACAAGGAACATTTGTGTTCCATACTTGAAGAAGGTCATCGGAGGTAGGTGTTTTTCCTACCTCAGAATTCCGGAAGCAAATTGAAGCCGCTCGACATCCTTTGCTGAAATTCCATCCCCAGTGACCCAAAAACCTGTTTTCTCAACATCTGAGGCAGATCTGATATTATCGACTCTTTAATGGTTCGTGAAACACTCTAGTTGTTACAGGCATCAGCGGCGGATCTGGAGGGGGGGGGGAGTAAGGGGGTGGGGGTCCACTGGTTCCGTACCCCCCCCCCCTCCCAACCAAAAATTCTTTAAAATGCTATAACAAAGTCCCTTTTGGGCAGTTTGTACTCTCCTCCCCCCGTTGGTTTATATTTTGGCTAGTGGTGAGAGTCCTGACACATGCGCCTTATCCCCTCCCCCCCCCCCCCACCCCACCCCGGTTGAATTTACAGCCACTGAAAGGGAGGTCCAGCGTCGGGAGGCCTTTTGTTTTCAGATTGAAAGTCACAAACAAAAGTTGGAACCTCCCCCCCACCCACCCACCCACCCGTCCAGCTTTTCGAGGTAAGTGATCCGCACCTAGGCCTTCCTTCTTGGCTTGACTCCGCGAACGAAGATTCTACAGGGGTTGTCCACGATGTCTGCAGGCATGCTCGTGACTGCGGAGGCCGATCCGGGACAGGCAGGTTCGACCGCAGTGGCTGCAGGGGGAGGTATGGCCAGGGTTCTGAGTTGCGGCATCTCTGTTTTTTTCTCCTGAGCCGCTTGTCTTTAAGGCTAGCTCTGCGAGAGTCCTCAAAGGAGACAGCTGCCTTGTAAATGGTGGAGCGCCAGGTGTCACGATCCGCAGCAAGTGAAGACCACTGGCGGTGGTCGATTTGGCAGGCACTAAATGACTTCTTGAGACAGTCTTTGTATCTCTTCTTTGGTGCCCCTCTGTCTCTGTGTCCAGTGGCGAGCTCACCGAACAGGGTGATCTTGGGTAGGCGATGATCCTCCATCCTGGAGACGTGCCCAGCCCAGCGGAGCTGTGTCCGCAGCAGCAAAGCCTCGATGCTCACAGTTTCTGCCTGTTCAAGGACCTCGACGTTTGTGACATAGTCACTCCAGTGAATGCCAAGGATTGTACGCAGGCAGCACTGGTGGAAGCGTTCGAGGAGTCGTAGTTGGCTGCGGTAGAGGGCCCAGGACTCGGAACCATACAGCAGGGTGGTGAGGACGACAGCTCTGTACACGCTGATCTTGGTGCCTGTTTTTAGCTGTTGATTGTGCCACACCCGCTTGTATAGACGCCCGAAAGCGCTGTTTGCTTTTGCCAGCCTGCTGTCCAGCTCCTTGTCCAGCTTAGTGTCTGACGTGATAATGCAGCCAAGGTAGGTAAACTGGTGCACTGACTTTAGTTCAGACTCGCCGATGGTGATGTGGGGAGGGCGATGCTCTACCTAGGGTGCCGGCTGATGGAGGACCTCTGTCTTTTTCAGACTGACCTCAAGTCCAAAGAGCTGGGCAGCGTCTGCAAAGCAGGATGTGATGCGCTGCAGGGCTCTCTCTGTGTGTGCAACGAGGGCAGCGTCGTCAGCAAAGAGCAGCTCACGAATCAGTTGGTCTAGGGTTTTGGTGTGGGCCTGCAGTCGTCTGAGGTTGAACAGGCTGCCATCGAGACGATACCTGATGTACACTGCATCATCATCGTCGAGGTCCATTGTGGCTTGCTTCAACATCATGCTAAAAAAGATGGTGAAGAGGGTCGGTGCCAGCACACAGCCCAGCTTCACACCGTTGAGAATGGGGAATGGTTCTGAGAGGTCACTGTTGAGTCTGACCTGGCCTTGCTGGTCCTCGTGTAGCTGGACGATCATGCTGAGGAACTTTGGGGGACAGCCAAGTCGCTCCAGGATCTGCCACATGCCTTGCCTGCTCGCAGTGTCGAACGCTTTTGTTAGGTCGACAAACGTTACGTACAGCCCTTTGTTCTGCTCACGGCACTTCTCCTGAAGCTGTCTCAGCACAAAGACCATGTCGGTGGTGCTCCTGTTGGCTCTGAAGCCACACTGGCCCTCTGGGAGGTGGTCGTCTGCAATGGCAGGTACCAGCCGATTCAGGAGCAGCATTGCAAGAATTTTCCCGGCAATTGACAGCAGGGTAATTCCACGGTAGTTGGAGCAGGCAGACTTCTCTCCTTTGTTCTTGTACAGGGTGATGACGACTGCATCGCGGAGATCCTTTGGCAGTGTTCATTCCTCCCAGCAGCAGAGAAAGAGGTCATGGAGCTTGTTGTGCAGTGCTGGGCCTCCATGTTTCCAGATCTCTGGTGGGATACCGTCAATGCCTGCTGCTTTGCCACTCTTGAGCTGGTGGATGGGTGTGAGGGTCTCTTCAGCAGTGGGCGGTTCGTCCAATTCAACCTTTACTGGGAGGTGTGGGATTTGGAGGATGACTCCTTCTTAAACAGTGCGCTCAGCGCTGAAGAGGTCCTGAAAGTATTCCGACCAGCACTAGGCAGCGTGTTGCAAAACGCACTTTTACCATGCATCATTGTAAAGTATTCCATCTCTTTTCATCATTATTTATTTGACGATGTTTATCATTCATTGTGCAGTTTTTTTCCCCTGTTTGTTCTCTAGTTCTTTCACGACAGTGACAATGTACACTATTTTCATCTCGTCTGTTCATCTTCAGTCTCTCTGACGATGTGTATCAATCAATGTACAGTATTTCTCGTCTTTTCACTGTTTCTTTCACAATGTCCACTGTCAGAGACAGTGGACAGAAGAGATACAATACTCTAGCCTACACCGACCCCCTTTGACTGCCGAGAAAAAGGATTGCACGATCCAACTGCAAGAGATAGATCCTCATGAGCCCCCGCAGTTGCGGGGGCTCATGAGGATCTATGCCTCTTGCTGACACCTCTTTGAGTCCACGTTCCTTGGACGGTTGGTTTTTTTGGCCCGGGACTAACCAAGATTTCAAAAACAGACTGCGTCAGCTGGCAGTGAAGGAACTGATAATACGCAGCGTAAAAACTCGTTTCACAGATGGCGAGCAGGAGAAATAAAGTACAGGGCAATGGCGCACATCGTGAAAAATACGCCTCTCGACCCACGGCATTGTGAGAACCAACGTATTTCGTGAAACACGAAAGCATCGATGACATCAGATCTGCCTGAGATAAACTCTTTTTTTTTTTTCATAGGGGGAGGAGAGTGGGCAAGGGGTGTGGGGTGTAAGGGTGGGGTGGTGTGTGTGTGTGGGGGGGGGGGGGAGGGGTTGAAGGGAATGGTGTGTGGGTGGTGGGGGAGTGGGGGGGGGGGGAGGGGAGGGGGAAGTAATAGAATTTTCAGCGAAGGATATCGACCGACTTCAAGTTTGCTTCTAGTATTTTGAGGGTTTTGCTTTTCAGAAAGAAAAGTGAGCGCGCGCGCAATATTTTAAGCCGGATATAATTAACGAGGATGGCAGTTTGGAGTGTAACCCATTCAGACTTGACGCGTCAGCGGGAGCTTGACACCTTCCTTGCCACTGTACGTACATTTTGTTTCTGAAATCTTTGTGTTTTTTTTTTCAGCGACCCAAAACCACAGCCCTCCATGGAATAGGGATACAAATTGGTCTTAGCAAGATTCATAGATCCTCATGAGCCCCCGCGACTGCGGGGGCTCATGAGGATTTATGTCTCTTGCTGTCGGGCAGTCATTTTGCACAGGAACGATAATTTTGTTCGTATTAAAATCTAACCATCGTTTTTTTAATCCATCTTAAGTGTCACCAATGTGGCATTCGCCGCGAGTGTTGCCTCAGATTATTGATAGAATCGATATGATTATTCTGTAATTAGTGCTTGCTAGCCTTGAAGCCTCTCTAAGCGTGTTGCTAAAGTAAACTTGATATGTTCAGACTGATCAACCAGGCGACATCTGCAACAGGCAAAATTCCTCATCAGCCCCTGGATCTGCAGTGTATGCGATAAATGTAGGATCCAGTCTATTTACATCTGTGTTCATACAGATAGCATCGTCAATACAAAGTAAACCCGATATGTTTGAGACTCACAGACGCCATCTGCAAAGAAGGACAGATACCCATGAGCCCCCTACAGTTGCAGACGGGCTCATGAGGATCTATACGTCTTGCATCGAGCCCATTAAAGTCTGTGTTCAGACGGAGAAAATGATGGTTCCACGAAGTAAACCCGATATGTTAGATCAGCTGTTGCCTGCTAGACCGCTGCGTCCGCCTTTCGGTTCCGGCTCGCCGTGCATTTGATTTTGACCTACCACTCACTGAGCACTGGGCCCTTTGCAACAGGTGGTAGAACGACCATGACAGGTAAAGGGTGGTGCCAAGATTGATCGGCGCTTCTATCAAGGGTGGTGCCAGAATAGCTTGGCGCCTATAGGCGCCAAGCTATTCTGGCACCGCCCTTGAGCTATTATTGTTGATTTTTGTTAGCTGATCTGGTGTGTGTTCATAACAGGACAAGTCCCTACTTGAGAATTTCGACTGTAATGTGTTAAATATGCAAATAGGAACTTGTAACACTCTTAATGTTCTACTGATTAGCGAAAGGTTCTCTGGTCGACCCCAGCAGTAGTTGGCCCGCAGACTGTCCGTAAGCTTACTGAGATCGATATTTTAGAACGGAACGTGGACCTCTCTCTCTCTTCGTAATCGTCAATATATTTCGTGATACTGTTAGTGTGTCAGAAAACCTCATTGGTCACATTTTTTTAAAAAATATTTTATTTTATGGTATTGTATGATATTTTATTTTATTTTATTTTATTTTGGTTTGTTTTTGTTTGTATTTTTTGTCTTTTATTTTGTTTGTTTGTTTGTTTGGTTGGGTTTTTAATTTTATTAATGTATTTTATTTTTATATAATTATTTTATTTTGTTTTGATATAGTTATTTATTTTATTTTATTTTATTTCATCTTTATACTTTTAACATTTTTTTTATTGGCCTAATGTAGCAGATGGCATAGTGCGACAGAACAGAAGTTGCCATGTCTCTTTAACCGAGCCATTCAACTGATCAGTTTTGGTCATAATGCCGTCTTGAAAGCAGTCCTGATGCGTTACGTTCTTGTCTAATGTAGCATTTGGCGGAATGTGAAAATTATGTTAGTGTGCCCTTTAACAAAGGTCCCCAACCCTTTTTATGACAATACCGTCTCAAAAAAAAATCTTGTACCGCGCGATCCCTTTCGTTACAACACCGTTTGGGAGGCAGGCCTCTTTGTACATAAACGAGCGGGCTTAATGGCTTGCCGTGTGCTCACAGTGCGGTCTGCATGGCTTCTTTGTGCAGCGAATGCATTGCAGCCGCTCTAGCCTTTGCCCTCTCACGGACACACCCAAGCGGCTCACAAGTACGGACAACCTGTCTGCAGTTGCGGATCGACCACGATACCCCAAGGACAGTGCCTGAATGGCTCGGCGCCTGAAGGCGCCGAGCCAGTCAGGCACTGTCCTTGAGCTATCTTGGTAGAGACGACCGCAACAGTTGACGATGGAAGTAAAAGGATAGTCTTACAAAATTATTCAATACGACTGCAATTATTCTGTCAGCTAAGCCTTTGATACTGACTAGGCCAGAAATCCAGAGAGAGAGAGAGAGAGAGAGAGAGAGAGAGAGAGAGAGAGAGAGAGCCAGGCCAACGGCCAGAGCATCACAGTACGTAAGCTGGACACGATGCTTACGCTACATGTTTGCACTCAGCATAATACCTCGCTTGAGACTGACGCTACACGTGCACGCATTTTAGGTAAGCAGACCTATAAATATATATCTCATTATGTGCACATCGTACACCTGTCTGAAGCTTTCGTTGTTCTATTTCGCTGTTCAAACCTCAGTTGTGCGATCGATTCCAGCTACAGACTTGCTGTACTAAACTGCAGCTGCGTTTTGTCGATGATTGGCATTTTAGGAAGCCGAGACAGAACTGAGAGAAATGATACGTGTGTAGCGCAATGCCTCTGCAGTAAGCTAAGCAGTGCACTTGTGTGTCAGCCTGTGAAGTTGGACGCCACTACTATTAAATCTTAGAGCCGTAACGAAATACGGGACAGGTCAGCTTCAGAACACCACTAATCCGGCTTTGACGTCAACTTTAGCTGGCCCGCGCACATTCGTGCGCGGGCCCGCTAAGACCCGCTAAGGCTGAGGACCATTTGCTTACCAAGTGTGCGTTGTTGTTTTTTTCTTCACAGGTCTATGTCAATTTAGCGCTTATACAGAGAATAACCCAACAAAGAAAGAAGCACGCTTAGAGGAGACAGTTACAACACAGTTTATAAAAAAAAAAATTAAAATTTTTTTTAAATAAAAAACTTTTTTTTTTTTACATTGACAAACACTTTGCTACTTATCTTGTCAGTGCATGGAGAAAGTCTTTTCGGTCTGATCAGCGTTTTGTATACAACAACGCGATCGCGAATAACGCCAATTTCATGGTACCGCGAGATACTGAGACTTAACTGTGCCCAAGGAAGGAAACAGGCTTAGAAAGATGAATACTGCACAGTTTACTAAATTCATTTTCGGGTCAAAACTGTTTTGCAAATAGACATGAGGATAGAAATTTTGAAGGAGGGATTTGAACGCGAAAATTAAATATACTGTGTTGTACTTGTGGTTTCTAAGTGTCTTTCCTTCTTTGGTGGAATCCAGACCAAAAGGTGACTGCCAAGCGTGTAAAATGCAAAGAATAACCCAACGAAGACAGAAACACGCTTAGAAAAAAAAAGTTATACAACACCATTTATTAATATTTTGAGTTAACCCCTTCACTCCCGAGGAAAGGAACACGATCCAACTGCAAGAGACACACATCCCTATAGCCCCCGCATTAGCGGGGGCTATAGGGATGTATGTCTCTTGCAGTTGATCAATGCCTCTTCAGTGCTGAGAGCAATCTGTATCCAAGTTTCTTGGACAGTCGTGGCTTTTGCTCTTTGAATAAACACAGATTTCAGAAACAAAAAAATACATACAGTGGCAGGGAAGGGGTTAAAACGCTTTTTGAAAATTAGACATGCAAACAAGTACGCAATTTGCAACTTATCTTTTCGTAATGGGAAATAATATTAATAAACTGTGTTTTAACTGTCTTTTCTGGGCTTCCCCCCCCCCCCCTTTACGTTCTGCTCTTTTCTTCTTCCTTTTTGTTTTTGTTTGGTGGATATTTTTTTTTAACATTTTACACGCTTGGCAGTCATTGTTTGGGGCCTGATTAGCCCCATACGTTCTAAATCGCAGATCAGAACACTTATGGTCACCGAAACTGCATATCTTCGGCAATTGTAGGCTAGCAAGAAAACGAAAATACCGACGCAGTCGATACCGGAGTCTGCGTACACCGCTTGTGATTGTAACATGGGTTGCGTACCGAGCAAGCAAGGATGTACTATGCCGCGAGTTCGGGTAGTTTCTGAGTTAATTTCCACATACAGACAAGCGCTAGGACACTTTGTTAACAGCGCCTAGGACGCTTTGACCAAGTACAGGGTGACATGTAAGTTGATGCCTTATTCATCCAATTTCATCCCTTATTACTGGTTGGTTAGTTTGGGGTTTAACTCTTTAAGGCCCTAAGTCTCCCGGAGCAGTCTCAAAACTGTTTGTCGAGTATCAACACGTGGTGTATAAAAGATGTGTTATAATGCCTCCTAACGAGTGGCTACGGCTTTTATTTCGCGATTATGTCACTTTGTGTCCGTTTTACCCATAGGGGTTAACTCAAATAGTGATGTTACAAGCCGTCCAAGTGCTGAATCAGATGACAAAACTGAGTCAATGTGTGTCACGTCATATCACACTCTTTCACAGATCACCTGCAGCAGCTTGACTGTTGGTGAAGCTAGCATACCTTTCAAACGCTGTATTCGTGACCTTGGTGTTCTTTTGGACTCTACTTTGTCTATGCATATCACTTCCATCTGTAGAGCAGCCTATTTCCAGCTGATCAGCTCTGTAAGATCTTTCCTGACTCAGTCTGCCACCACTCAGCTTGTGTCTTCACTGATTTTGAGCCGCATTGACTATTGTAATTGTTTGTTTGCTGGCCTGCCATCTGAAGAACTGGCTCGACTTCAGAGAATATTAAACAGTGCAGCTCGCGTCATTTTTCAGAAATCAAAAAAAGATCATGTGTCATCCTTGTTGTACCAACTTCACTGGCTTCCCATCAAAGCTAGGCGGATTGAGTACAATGTAGCTACTTTCGCCTTCCGTCATTTCGATGGTACACTGCCTCCCTTCTTTTCCAGTATGTTAACTACTTATCAAGCTTCCCGCACCTTACGTTCTAGCAGAGAAAAAACTTTTGAAAGTACCGAAAATAAATACAAAGTCCTTTGGTCAAAGGTCTTTTGTTTCCAGGCCCCACTCATTTGGAATTCCCTTCCGAAGCACATTCGTGATGCCCCGACAGTAATTTCTTTCAAAAGTCAGTTTAAAACACACCTTTTCCAGTCTCACTACTCTGTCTTACCAAATTCCAGTTTCTTTTCTGTTTCACAATAACATTATGATGATCCTGTGCCAGTCCTTGTTGCGATGGTTGTTTGTGCTTTGGGTGTGTTTATGTGCTGTTAATTTTAGAATTTGTATTGTAATATTTGTATTTTGTGTTGTTGCTCTCTATTGATTTGTGTTTAGGTTTTAACTTTGATTTGCATTGTACAGCGCTTAGAGCCTGCACTGCAGGGAGTTTGCGCTTTATAAATATTATTATTATTATTATTATCATTATTATTATTATTATTATTATTATTATTATTATTATTATTATTGTCCGACGATGGTGACTAAATGCAAATCCGCTGCGCCATCGCGTGCGCAACACCCCGTCGGCACAGGTTCAATTCAGTAAGCATAATTTATGTGCTGCTCAACTCCACTAAGCGTCAGAGCCGAGGTAAAACTATTTATAGCACAACTCCTGGCCCATGAGCAAAACTGACAGACAGTAGCTGGCGATGTAACTTGACGGCCTGTCAGTGTGGGGCTGTATTACAGTCATGTGTGTTAATTAATCGGTCTGTCTGTGAGTAAAATATGCTGTTATGCCCGGAAATCAGTCAATGTAACAGGGTTGTATTGTCACTGCAGACGCATAGTTAGTTTAAACTATCTATCTATATATATCCCGTAGTCTTGCCGACCGTTGGGGCACCACTGATGACTTTGCAACCAGCTCCCTCCATTCCTCTCCGTTCTCTGCCATTCTTAGCGTATCGCGCAGCTCCAGTCCTGTCCACTCTGCGATATTGTCCTCCCATCTTTTCCTCTGTCTTCCTCTCCTTCGTCCTCCTTGCACAGTGCCTTGCATGATTGTTTTGGCAAGTCCTGCTGAACGCGTGACATGCCCGTACGTACCACTTCAGTTTGCGTTTTTTCACAATGGCTAATAGGTCTTCATATGACCCGATGGCTTGCCTGATTCTGCTTCCCACTTCCACGTTTGTGACGTGATCTCTGTATGAGATGCCAGGCAGCCTTCGAAAACATCTCATTTCAGTGGCTTGTATCCTCCTTTCAAGGTCTGCTGTGAGGGTCCATGACTCGCAGGCAAACAAAAACACTGAGATGACTAAGGAGCGCATCAGTCTGATCTTGGAGCAGAGTGTGATGTTTCTGTCCTTCCATATGGTCTTCAATCTTGTCAGTGCTGTTGTTGTCTGCGCAATCCTGGACAGTATTTCTGGTTTTGATCCCTCATCTGTCACAATGGCTCCTAAGTATTTGAATTTATTAACGGTTTCCAGTTTTTGGCTTCCAATCATGATGTCAGTGTCAATGCCACTGGTGTTATTGGTCATCAGTTTGGTCTTCTCTGCACTGATTTCCATCCCGTACGCAATGGCTGTACTGTCCAGCTTTTCCACCAGCTGAGCTAGTTCCTTCTCTGTTCCTGCAAGGCCATCAATGTCGTCCGCAAAGCGCAAGTTCGTGATTGTTCTGCCTCCAATACTGACAGATCTTTCATGATCTTTCAGAGCGTCTGTCATAATTCTTTCCAGGAAGATGAAAAGAGTAGGTGAGAGCAAGCACCCTTGTCTGACTCCGACTGTAGTCCTAAACCAGTTTCCTATTTTGCCGTTGAAGCAGACTGCGCTAGTGTCCTTGTTGTAAAGGTTTGCTACGACTTTGATCAGGTTGGCATTAATGTTGTATAGCTTCATTGTGGACCAAAGGGCTGCATGCCACACCCTGTCAAACGCTTTCTTAAAATCCACAAAGACATGATAGAGATCTTGCTGGTGCTGTAGGTACCTCTCACATAGAACTCTCAGGTTGAAGATCTGCTCAGTTGTGCTGCGCCCTGGTCTGAAGCCTGCCTGTTCCTCAGCTATGATTTCCTCTGCCTGTGGCTTCAGCCTGTTCAGCAGGATCTTTAACATGACTTTGCTTGGGTGGCATATAAGACTGATCGTGCAATAATTCTGGCATTGATGTAAGTTGCCTTTTTTGGGGAGAGTTATTATAAGTGATTGGGTCCATGGTGTGGGCCAATCCCCTGACTGCCAGATCTTATTGCAGATTGTTAGTAAGGCGCTTATCATGTCTTCTCCCCCTTCTTGGACTAGCTCTGCAGGAATGTTGTCTGCTCCTGCTGGCTTCCCTTTTTTCAGCGACTTCACTGCAGCCTCTACTTCTTCTCGGAGGATGGGATAGTTGCCATTGTTGGTCACGGGTGGGTTGACAAGTATGCCTGGGTCCCCTGTAGCTCGGTGGTTGTACAAATCTGAGCAGTACTCTGTCCATCTCTTCAGTGTGTCTTGGTCTTCCGTAAGACAGTTCCCTTCCCTATCTTGAATGATAGAGGAGCGTCCTTGTTTTACACTGGTCAGGTCTTTCACAAGCTGGTATGCTTTTTTGCTCTTATTTTTGTTCAGATTTACTTCTATGTGTTTACACTGATCTTCAATCCACTTATTCTTTGCCTTTTACATGCTTTCTTTTAATAGTTTAAACCCCCAGAACTAAAGAATGGAAGTCACTTAGTTCTGGGAGTTTAAGAATAGTGATGTCACAAGCCGGATACAAAATGTTTTCAGCAAGAGGCATAGATCTTCATGAGCCTCCACAACTGCGGGAGCCCATGAGGATCTATGTCTTTTGCAGTTGGGTGTTGCTAATATTTTTCCCTACAGTAAATAAGCTAAAACTTTCACAACGGAGTTATAATCATGAACATATAATGCGATGACGAAAACAAAATATAATGGTGATGGGGAACCGTGGCCATTTTTTTGCACACCTTGTAAATTGTCAACGACGTTCGGAACCCTCGTTCATCTGAGTGCTAAGTATTGTTTCTATTTACGTATGTGAAATACTTGTTCATTCGTAGATTTCAACAAGCGACGCAAACGTGATTTTATTCGTTATAATATGTTATCTTACATTATATTTTCGGCATGCGCGCTTCTTACATGTCAGTTTCCTTGTAAATGTCAGTTCAAATACCATGAATCGCTCAACAGACCAAGGTCGAACCAAGCCTTTGTTACGTTTGTGGTTGTGTTATTTTTTTGAGATCATGAGTGTGTTAATCATAGGAAAGATCCGATATTTATTTGAGTTATTTTGGATAAAAATTACTTTTAGTAGGTTTCATTTTCTTTTGCTTGGAGAATCGCGGTCGAGTTCTGATGTGTAGCTAAAATGACACGTCTTTTCGTTACATTGTTGTTAAAGTCCGACATCGTTTGACCTAGAACGTTCTCGAAACAGCGCGATTATTCCAATGACCTCAGATATGACATCAAAGTGTTTGGCTACATTTCGTAACTGTGTATCGAATGCGCCTAGATGTTAGTCGAAAGCTGTAGTTCATTCTATGATATTCTTTTTAATGAATATTAATGAGTTTTGGTTACGTTTTTTTCTGATTTGTGTTGTGAGACTTTGCTGCGGTTCTGGAAATCTGTAATAGTATAAAAGACGGTGTTAGGAAGTATGTGTGTACATTGTATGAGAGACCGCAGTGTGTAAAAAGTGTTGATGCATTGTAGAGGAGACAGTGAATCAGTGAGTGGATGCATTTGTGGATGCATTGTGCGGAGATTACATCGCTGCAAAAAAATACAGTTGGAACTGTTACTCCAGTGTGGACTACAACTGACCTTGTGCCACGTGTAACGACTGAGTTGCAGCTGAGTGAAGTTTCTTCACAAGAACCCTACGTGCGTGCATCTGGTGTGATTGTATCATACTACGAATACGACAACCACGTAACAGCCTTATGTAATACAGGTATTCTCAGCTCCCACACTGCCGAGAAAAAAGCCGGTTAACGCAACCCAACTGCAAGAGACATAAATCCTCAATCTATGTCTCTTGCTGAGACCACTTTCTATCCACGTTCCTTGAATGGCTGGGGCTCTTTGGCGCTGAATTATCGAAGTTTCAGAAACACAGTCTGCGTCACCTGGTTACGAATGTGTTAATTCATCGACCTTAAGACACACACGTTCTCGTTCTTTGTTAGCCAAGGTTTCATTGTTGCTGAAGCTTAGACTAACGAGATAACTTTAACTCATTCAGCCCGACGGCAGTATTTCCCAAATTTTGGAGGCGTCATCTAATGACTATGCACCAGTTGCAGGAGATGGATCGACCATGATAATTCAAGGGCAGTGCCAGATTAGCTTGGCGCCGACAGGCGCCAAGCTAATCTGGCACTGCCCTTGAATTATCATGGTCGATCCATTTCCTGCTGCAGTGCGTCAGGGCTGAATGGGTTAATCCTGGAGCAAAATCTCTGAACACCTGTTGCCATCATTTCATGCTCTGGTGATTCTGGCTGTCTGTACTGACCTTTCGCTTCTACCGTCAAACCCCCGGAGATCTATTGGCCATGAGAGCTTAAAGCGAGCTGCTCTGGGCAATAGAGAGTTAAATGTTTGCAATTTCTCCTTCATAAATGTTTCTAGTTTAATCGTTTGGGTGTCGGTAGCGGTTTTTGTCGCGATGATTTTTGAAGGAATTATCGCGACAAAAACCCACATCAAAGAGGTTAAATGTCGTAAAATGAAAGACTTTTCTGCACTTCTTCTCATTTGTACGTAGGAGAGTTCCCCTGATGCTTCGCAAAGGGCGGTGGAAAACCGCTGCTGCGTGCGCATATGCACTAGGATTGTGAAAAGAGGGGTAGCGAAGTCTTAGCTGAGGCAAGACAACATTGCATTGAGAATCCGTCGTATCGTCGAATTTCAGCGACCAAAGCCCGCCGTCGTGGAGCAGATCTCATTAACCCATTCAATCCCGACACACCATGTACCACATCAAGATATGGGTTGACCATGATAGTTCAAGGGTGGTGCCAGAATAGCTTGGCGCTTATAGGCGCCAAGCTATTCTGGCACCACCCTTGACTGAACTATCATGGTCGATCTATCTACTGAACTGTAATGCAGTCCTCAGAGGACAACTCCAAAATGTGGCCGGCTATTTCGTACCTGGGACACAATGGGTTAATGTCTGACGTGAAAACACAATATAAGGATCGAAAGTAACTGTTCTTCAAGTGTCGTGCCAGACTAGCTTTGCGCCCATGGGCGCTAATTTATTCATTTGGTGTGGCCGTACAGTTCAATGTTGTGACTGAATTGTCATGGTCGAGCCATCTCCTGCTGAAGTGCATCGGGGTCGGCAAATGAGCTAATGAGCCGCAGATGGTCAGTCCGTAGATGACGATACGCGGGGGAAGATGTACATAGTGCTGAACGTGACATTCGAGTGTGGAATCAGTGTCCGCCAGTTGGCAGAGGACTGGGAGCGCAAGAGAGGATAGGATGTCTGATGGTAATACTGAGCGATCATTCGGTAGCCAGACCGCACGTGAAATTGCATCCCGCTGTAATTACGCACATGGACACGCAAACAAGCACGCACGTGCGCAAACACTGAAACACGTAAGCACGCATGCACATGACCGGGCGCATGCACGTATGCCGCACGCACACACTTACGCACGCACGCACGGACGCACACACACACACACACACACACACACACACACACACACACACACACACACACACACACAAACGCACACACACTCACAGTGACAGCGGCACATAGAGGCTTTTGTATCACGTTCCTGGGTTTCAATGCAATGTACACACAAGACAAACTTAGCCATGGTCTTTTACTTTTTGGGGTACGCTTTCTGTCAACATGAAGCCAAACAGAGACACCAAGAGGCAAAAATTGTATGCCTCTTGCAGTAAAAAAAAAAAAAAAAAAAAAAAGGGTGGGGGTGGGGTGGGGGGGTGGGGGTGGGGGGAGGGAAGTGAAATCAAAATTCTGGCAACAGTTTTGTGCCCCTGACTCGTTCCGAGCGTCAACAGGATATTCACGTTAATAAACTGTTGCCCGGCAGAACTTCCATTCCCTTCCCCTGTGCTTGCAGATGAAACAGGCTGACTGAAGCGTCGTACACTACATACCGAGAAGCGTCGTACACTGCATACCGAGAAGCGTCGTACACTGCATACCGAGAAGCGTCGTACACTGCATACCGAGAAGCGTCGTACACTGCATACCGAGAAGCGTCGTACACTGCATACCGAGAAGCGTCGTACACTGCATACCGAGAAGCGTCGTACACTACATACCGAGAAGCGTCGTACACTACATACCGAGAAGCGTCGTACACTACATACCGAGAAGCGTCGTACACTACATACCGAGAAGCGTCGTACACTACATACCGAGAAGCGTCGTACACTATATACCGAGAAGCGTCGTACACTATATACCGAGAAGCGTCGTACACTACATACCGAGAAGCGTCGTACACTATATACCGAGAGGTTTTCACTTGATCCTCCTGTTATTGAACTAGCTGGAGCTTTGACCTCATTTAGGCCTGGCACACTACAGCAGGATATGAATCGACTATGATATGATTGTTCAAGGGTGGTGTGAGAATGGCGTGGCGCCTGTAGCCGCCAAGCCATTCTGGCACTACCCTTAAATTATCACGTTCGACCCGTTTTCCAGGCGCCAAGTCACTCTGGCACCACCCTTAACCGCCCTTTTTGCCTCGACGCACTGCAGCAGGAGATTCAAGTGATCGACCGTGGTAATTCAAGGGTAATGCCAGATTAGCTTGGCGCCCTCATGGAGCTAGTACATAGTTGTTAAGTGACACCTCTAAAATTTGTGGTTTTATGGGTAAAACTGTCATGGTCGACCCGTGTCATGAACTGCAAAGCAGTCTTCTGTAGATAACTCCCAAAGTTCGACTTTACGGGTCAATGTGTTGACTCATTCGAGACTTGGCGCATATGGTTACGATGCAAACAGCCGCCTACCCATATGTCGCAGGTCTCGAATAAGTTACGCCCACCGTAATCAAGGGCGGATCTGGGGAGGGGATCCGAGGGGTTCCCGACCCCAAATTCTTTAAAATGCTACAACAAAGTCACTTTTTGGGGTGTTTGGACCCCCCCCCCCACACACACACACACACACACACACACTTCCCTTTTTGATTTCTTTGGCAAGTTTGAAAACACACATGCCTCACCCCCCCCCCCCTTACCCCTTGTTTGATATTTTGCAAGTGGTGATCGAGAGTCTTCACACACGCGCGCCTTCTTTCTTCCCGCCCCCCCCCCCCCCCGCCCCCACTGACCCCTCAAATTAATAGTGCTAAAATCATGCAAGAAAAACACGCAACTCTGAACTGGTTATGCATTCCACTTCCGTGGAGTTTATTTTCTACATATAACTTTTAGCTACCCTTTTGTCTACTCTGGTGTTTTTTTTTTTAAAAAAATTAATATTTTATTTCTTAAATCAGCTATGAAAACCGCGCACATTGCGCAATCTTTGTTTCCTAACGATTTCTGTAGCTGAATATATGGATTTGTGGTTTTCTGTGGCCTTCTGGAAGCTGTTCGATCCGAAGCACTCATTGATCACATTGCACACTTAGGGATGTTATGCCAGCTGATGTTTGCATTCAGCTTCATGTGTAAGCATCGAATCTTGGGTATGTAAACACGATGTGTTGATTTATAGTTCAGAGTATATCTTTAACTCAGACTTGTGAAGATGCTGTATTGATGTATGATTTACAAGGTAATTTCGTGTGCGAAAAAAATCGATGGATAAGCGGACGAATGATTGCTTACAATTGCAGCCTGCGCTGTTTTGCCAGCACAGTTTAAATTAGTACAACAGTGATTTTAACCCTTTGGTTGTCGGTAGCGACTTTTGTCGCGATGATTCCGGCAGGAATCATCGCGACGAAAGTCGCTACCGACAGCCAAAGAGTTAATAGGCGAACATCTGCATCATCGACAACAGTTAAATCAGACGAATTCCTGACATCAGAAGTAGGTAAAACTTGGCACGTGGTCCCTAAAATTGTCTTCCCGGTGTCATTGTGCCAGACTTAATCATTTGGGAAAAGTCTCAATGGTGCACGTGTAATTAGCCAGCGTAACCACATTGGCATCAATACTCTGCCACTGTGCACCAACAACAACATGTATACTACCGAGCAAAAGAAAAGCAATGATATAAAAAATGTCGCTTTTCTTTTGCTCGTCTATATATATGTGTGTGTGTGTGTGTGTGTGTGTGTGTGTGTGTGTGTGTGTGTGTGTGTGTGTGTGTGTGCGTGTGTAGGTGTACACGTGTGTTTGTGTGTAGGTGTGTATGTGTGTGTGTGTGTGAGAGAGAGAGAGAGAGAGAGAGAGAGAGAGAGAGAGAGAGAGAGAGAGAGAGAGAGAGAGAGAGAGAGAGAGAGAGAGAGAGAGAGAGAGAGAGAGAGAGAGACGACAGGAACATTATTACCCTCAACAACAACAACCACCACCACCAACTTCTACAATTTTAACAGCATCCAGACTCGCGTCTGAAATTGCTGTGTTCTAGCAGTGGCGAAATGACCGGCGGAGGGTTAGGTGGAGGAGCTGCTGTAACAACTGCAACAGCAACAACAACCACAACGACGACAACAATAGCAACACCAACAACTAAGATGTTATTTTCTTGTTGCAGTGGCGAGATGACCGGCGTGGGGGCCACGATGCCAGGATGACTAGAGTCGTGGTGCTGGTCCTTGCTGTTGTTGCAGTCATGGTGGCGACGGTTCTGCCGCCTGTCACAAGTAAGTACACCTCTAACACCTTCCCTGCCAATGGACGCAAAAATTATGCATTTGAAGCAAGGCAAATTCAACACCGAATAATCCCGTCAATGCAAGGAACACGGATATGAATAGGGTCGGCAAGAGGCAAAGATCCTCATGCGCCCCCGCATACGCGGGGGGCTCATGAGGTTCTTTGCCTCTTGCAGCTGGGTGGTGTTCGCATTTTTTCCGGCAGTGAAGGGGTTAAGTCAATGTCGCCAACATAAGAGGTACATAATTTACTGAGGCACAAAAGAGTTACATTATTTGCAGAGGCACAAAAAAGTTATATCATTTACTGAGACACAAAAAGACTTACATAATGTACTAAGGCACCAAAGAGTTACATAATTTACTAATGTACAAAAAAGTTTCATAAGCTATTTTAGCACAAAAGAGCTGCGTAATTTATTGAGGCACAAAATTGTCACATAATTTATTTAGGCACAAAAGAGTCACATAATTTACCGAGGCACAAAAGAGGCACGTGATTTATTCAGGCTCTAAAGGGTCACATAATTTATTGAGGCACACAAAGATTTACATGTTTTACTTAGGCACAAAAGAGTCACAATGTGTTCAGACGAAAAAGTGTCACGAAATTATTCAGACATACAAGAGTCACGTGATTTATTCAGGCACAAAAGGGTCACGTATTTTATTCAGGCACTAAAGAGTCACTTTTTTTTTTTGAGGCAGCCAATGAGCATTTCCTTTACTTAGCCTTTATTTATTTATTTAGGTTGTGAGGACTGTCAGTACCACTTTAAGTACAGTGACGGACTACAGGGTACCTTCACGTCACCTGGCTACCCTGAGATCTACCCGCAGCAGCTCACCTGCTGCTACGTCTTTGACGCTGTCAACAACGGCGGTGTCCAGATCAAGTTTGAAACCTTCAATCTGGAGGGCAAATCAGAAAAAGAAAAAACGTGAGTATATGTAAGTTTATGTGTGTTAAATCTACATGTATTATTGCTCGTCCCCAGTAGCAAAACGTGTTCGGGCCCACGACGGCCGCAGTGGGCCCGCGCACAGCCGTGCGCGGGCCCACTGCGGCCGTCGTGGGTCCGAGGACATGGGTTTAGTTCTGCCGAACACAACTGCTCGACTTAACGCATGATTTACCTTAGTTATGTATCTCGCGGTTGTCATTCTCATTAAATGTGTAAATGTGAAGACACATTTCAGCACCATTTGTGTTTAATATGCCTTGTCGACACACCTAATGAACTTTAACAGCAGTTGGGACACGCAACAAAAGCACAAGCGTAATCGCACTTATTTATTCTGCACAGACGTTAGCGTGTCAATCTATTTTTAGCTGTTTCTCGTACTAATAGCGTTGTATTTCTAGAACGGAGCGGAGTCATTGTCAGATGATATAACGATGACGCGTGCTGAACTGGATTTTCCTCATTGCGTCTAAATGAACCATAACCAGACCTGTGTATAGCGTTTCGTAACCATCTGTTACAGAAGCGTATCTTTGAATAGTTACGGCCGACGTCGGCCCGATGGCCTTTGCGCACGGGGGTAAGAGTATAAGAGCAGAGGTCGAATCGTAAAGAAACCAACGGTAGTAATTGAATAAATAATTAGCCACAATGTAAATTTATCCTTGAAAAGAAAAGGGGAGACTGCCAGTGCTAATATTTTAGGAAGTTTACGAAGTAAAATAGGTAAAAGCACTGTCAGGGGAGAGAATTGTGCTGTATCGACCAATGACCATAGATCTAGTTTGATCGAAGCACACACACAAAAAAAAAAGACAGGAAAGAGGGGGTGCGCTAATATCTGGACCCCCCTTGGAGGACCTAGATTTATATTTCCATGCACCAAGGGGCTGGAACAGTGGGATATGTGATACGCCCCCCCTTCGGAAGGGGGGGGGGGGCGGGGGGGCGGGGGGCTTTCATATGCATTGCTTCCAGTCACTTACTTAGCGCATCCAAAGTAAACTTTCTAAACGTATCCTTGCTCGTCAGTTCTTGCAGAACACAGCCGCTCAGTTACACGTATAATTAAAAAAAAAAAACACAAGCTGCGTTCACTGGCTGTGAAGGGGTGAAATACAATTTTCTGCCACAATACCGTCCAGTGCATCCACAAAATATATGCTGGCCATGCTCTGCGATAATGATCCTAAGCCATTATGCTCAAAATCACAGAGCAGCACACAATTTTATATGTGACCATGAAATTCGGTGATCTCCCCAGCGATCTGTAATGATGCAAATGAAAGATGGCTGTAAGAAATGTTATGGAATTTCTATTTATGGAATCCCATGCCGACCCTTTTGCTCAGAGAGACGTTTTTGTTTGTGGTTCCATCATTATGCCGAGTTCCTTTTGAAACTGGCTGTCCAAAGCGGAGAACAGTGTAGAGTCAATTGCCATTCCCCTGTTGGGGTTTATTTGTTGGGACGTTTTTCTGGCATTTAATGCGATTTCTTTTTATTCTTTTTAAATTTAATTTATTTATTTAATTTTTTTTAACGTTTTATACTATATTTCTCATTATTTGTTTCTTTGTTCTTCGTTAGTGTCTTTTTATATTATTATTTTTGAGTTATTTCTTGTATGCTTTCTTTCTTTCTTTCGTTATTGCTTTCTTTTTCTTTCTGTCTTTCATTTATTTTTTTTATTTTTCTTTCTGTCTTTTATTTATTCTTTCTTTTTTTCCCTTTCATTTATTCTTTCTTTTTCTTTTTTTTTTCTTTTATTTTTTTTTTCGGGGGTGGTCTTCATGTCCTTTTATCTCTGCCCAGCGTGCTAGGTAATTTATTTTAAAATTTATTTTAAAATTTTAATGCTGTGTGAAATGTGCAGGGGGAAATGACGTAAAGAACACTCAGACATTTACATTCGCGGGAGATTTCCATTGAGCACCTCGGTTCAAATCCTCCCCATCACACGCTTGCATTCACGCACGCACGCTACGCTACACTACACTACACTACACTACACTACACTACACTACGCTACACTACACTACGCTACGCTACGCTACACTACACTACACTACCCGATACCACTCTACATCACTACACTACACCACACCACACCACACTACACTATACCACACCACACCACACGACATTACACTACAATACAACATACTACACCACACCACACTACACTATACCACACCACACCACACGACATTACACTACAATACAACATACCACACCACACCACACCACACCACACCACACTACACTATACCACACCACACCACACGACATTACACTACAATACAACATACTACACCACACCACACTACACTATACCACACCACACCACACGACATTACACTACAATACAACATACCACACCACACCACACCACACCACACCACACTACACTATACCACACCACACCACACGACATTACACTACAATACAACATACCACACCACACCACACCACACCACACTACACTATACCACACCACACCACACGACATTACACTACAATACAACATACCACACCACACCACACGACATTACACTACAATACAACATACCACACCACACCACACCACACCACACCACACCACACTACACTATACCACACCACACCACACGACATTACACTACAATACAACATACCACACCACACCACACCACACCACACTACACTACACTACACTGCAATACAACACACCACACCACATTACACTACACCACAATACACTAGTGGTTCGAAAAGGTCCTCGGGCCGACAACGGCCGCAGGTGGCCGGCGCACGGCTGTGCTAGGGCAACTGCGGCCGGCATCGGCCCGAAGATCTTTTTGCTGTTAGGGTTACCCTCCCCTCCCCCTGCCACCCTTCCCCCCCCCCCCACTCCCCCCAACCCTTTTCACTGTTCCCACCCCTATTCCCAAAATGCAAAGAGCATGTTTCAGCTCAGGACATGAGATGAGTCAAAGAGATAGAAATCCTCATTTCCCGAGCTTGAACCACGTCCGCGAGGCACAGACGCTAATGGATCATGGGAATTAACGCCTTCACTGCCGAGTCAAATTGAACACGATCCCACTGCAAGAGGCATAGATCCTCATGAGCCCCCGCGACTGCGGGGCTCATGAGGATCTATGCCTCTTGCGGGGACCAGTTTGATCCAGGTTCCATTTACAATTGTGGCTTTTGGTCGCGGAAGGAACACAGATTTCGCAAAACAAGATATAAACGTCCAATGGCGGGGAAGGAGTTAACCATCTCTGATCGTCCCCATTCAGCGCGTCTCAGGATGAGTTAATGGGACAAAATGGACGCCGGCAGTGTATCTAAACAAGGGTATCTACCGGTCATCTCCATTGAGTTAACCCTCTGGCTGTCGGTAGTGCTTTTTGTCGCGATGTTTCCTAGTGCGTGTAGCCACCATGGCTGTAATCAATCAGGAGATCCACCGGAGACTGCATGCAAACAGGAGAAGGTTAAAGGTCTGTGTTCCTCGGGCTGTGGAGGCTAACGGTCGTTCAAACTGCAATACGGAAAATGGATTCCCAACGACAGAACAACGACGGCTGACAGCGGTTGCCCGCGGCGCAAATTACGGTGCAGCCGTAATAATGCCATGGAAATTGGTCCTAACATTTTGCAGTTTTAAAACCTGATACCTCCCCCCTCCGTCGGTACCTTTCCAGCTGAAGAAGGCATAGATTCTCACGAGCCCGTGCAACTGCAGGGGCTCAAGAGAGTTTAGACCTTTTGGAATTAAAAGTGACTGGTTTAGATCCGATCGATTCCGCGCTGACGACGATTCAAAGCCGATTCAAAGCCAGATTTCCATCAGCCGATTTCGAAGCGGTGACACAAGTTCGCAAAATGCATAGTTTTGTTTTGTTTTTTGGTTTTTGGTCACGATGTTGTAGAGGCCCATGAGAATCCGTGCCGGGTGCATTTTAACCCCATAACTGCCGAACACCACCTAACTGCAAGAGGCATAGATCCTCATGAGCCCCCGCAATTGCGGGGGCTCATGAGGATCTATGCCTCTTGCTGAAAGCACATTGCATCTGTGTTCCTTTGACGGCAGGGGATTTTTGGCGTTGAACTGACCACGATTTTAAAAACGCAGTCTGCGGCCACTGGGGTATATGCGTGGGGTATGGGAATGACCTCAAGCTGTTGTTGTCAACGATTCGAGGGCTTCCGCCTCCCGTTGGAATTGGAAATAATCTAAGGAAAGGAAACAAGGTTCCTTGTAATCGGAACAAGAAGCGTTGACTGACTCCCCAATGCGCAGTGGGCCATGGGGCCGACTTTGGCTGCCGTTGGCCCACGCATGGCCGTGAGGAGGGCCAACGGCGGCCGACGTGGGCCAGATGGCCTTTTGCGCATCGCCGGGTAGATCTCTGGGAACCTCTGCCGGCTAAACGGGCTTATGGCAGTCTGTGCCGCTGATCGAGAAGACGTATTGTCTAACACGAGGCACAGGTTGCAGTAAGAATCTTCGCGAACCTAGTTTCAGACACGGTCGCACGGGACATGGAGACCTGAAGATCATCATGGGCTCTGCATCTGCTAGGGGCCATGGCAATCTGTGCCTATTGCAGATAATGGGTAAAATGTGGCTGGCTGAAGAGCAAGGCTGCGCGGGAGGCTTTTGATACTGTCGCATGGGACGTGGAGCCCAGAAGGACTCTGTAATTGTTCTGGTTGCAGCAGAAAAAGTCGGGGTGAATCTAGAGTCAGCCCACAGGTATTTTTTGTTGCCTAATGACGCACACGGCCTTCTTTAACCCATTTAGCCCCGAGTCCCTACAACGGGAGATGGATTAACCATGATAATTCAAGGGTAGTGCCTGACGGCGCCAAGCTAATCTGGCACTACCCTTGAATTTTCATGGCCAATCCATCTCCTGCAACTGGCACATAGTCATTAGGCAACACCTCCAAGATTTGAGAAATGGGACCTTGGGGCTCAAAGGGTTCACTGGTATGGGTCGTTTGACATCGGAGCGCACAATGTTGTTTTTTTCCCGCAAATATCTCCGCAAAGAACCACTTTTTAAAAAAAAATTCCAGTCCTTGAACAAATATCATTCAGCGACTCAGTGTTGACCTGGTACGATTTACTTTTAAGGAACTCGAACAGTATGTCAGTTTTACTGTACAGTCGTAAACATTCGGATTTCTTTTCTCTTCAAATGTCTGAGTTTACATCCCTAAATGTGCCCCAGATATGTTAAGCCCAGCATAAAGAAAGATCTATTTTCACGCGAATTGGCCAAGACTTCAAACCGGAAACAGCGCAGGCGTACATGAAGTCTGCATGCTTGACCTCGATATTTGTTTAATCTGTCGGGGCTCTATATAGGGTGTTTAAAAATGGCTTGTTCTTGTACAGTACATCAATATCGGCAAATCATAGAAGTTCAGTAAAAAATATTCTATAATTATTAGGTCAGTCTGCACTAAATGATATTTGTTCTTAAAATGGTACAGACGAGTGTTTCTTTGCGGATATATCTGGGGAAAACGTTGTGTGCCCCGATGGCAAATGGCCTAGACTACCCGTGTTAACTCTTTTAGCCCCGGATCTCCTGCAACTGGTACACATAGTCCTTAGGCAACACCTCCAAAATTTGAGATATGGGACGGCCTTGGGGCTTAAAAAGGTTAAGAGGTGAGCGCAATGCCACAACGATCATCCCGGGTCTGTGAGTCAACCCAGGAGGAAAAGGACATTAAGTCTGTTTTTGTGAAAGCGAGATTTTCAATAATATTGCAATGCCAATTTCGCTTTTCACAAAAATGGACATACTGACCTTTACCTTCACAGGGTATCTTTAGACCACTGTTTTCTAAAGTGACGGGATATGTAATGCTGTGACCTTACTCGGGAAAGGTATTGTCAGCGGTCTTCTGAACTCGGGAAGAAAGGTCCTGATATGCAGGCTGTGGATCGATCGTCATAGTTCAAGTGTGGTGTCAGAATAGCTTGGCCAAAAATGTGACGTAAAACTTAGAGGTTATGTCGCCATAACTTGACAATTTTGACCTATTAGCGTAACGAGTTAATAACACAATATCTCCTTTATATATATATTATATATATATATATATATATATATATATATATATATATATATATATATATATATATATATATATATATATATATATATATATATATATATATATATATATATATATATATATATTGTGGATTTTTTTAATTTTTAATTTTATTTATTTTATTTATTTATTTATTTATTTATTTATTTATTTTTTTGGGGGGAGGGGAGAGGGAGGGAAGAGGTGTGTGTGTGTGTGTGGGGGGGGGGGGTTGACTAACAATAACCCTGTGCAAGATTTCTCACTCTTGGGATTACCACATCACTATCATAAAGATGAATAATTACGCTGCACAAAATGAAGTTTGAACAGTACACTACCAAGGGGAATTACTCAGCGCTGGACTGAAAAGCGGTTAGATCAATTCCCTTTCCTATCGCGCATACCGGTATTTCAGTCAGTGGTGTGTGGGTGTAAAGTTTAAATGTGGTAAAATTAAAGACTTTTCCGCTTTGCTTCTCATGTGTACGTAGGAGAGTCCCAGTGGCCGGCGCCTGGCGCATCAGAAAGGTTTAACCTTGCCTACTCACATGGGTTGTGAAGAGACTATGTTAAAAAAAAGAAAAAAAAAGAAGAGAAGTCTTAGTTGAGGCTGTACAACATTAGGAACCCGCTAAACTGACGAATTTTAGCCCTGGAGTAAGCATCTTTAAGGCAGCTAGATCTTTGATAGCAAGAGAGATAGATTCTCATGAGTCCCTGCGGCTATAAGCTATAAGCCACAAGGGCTCACGAGAATCTATGTTGCCTGCAGATGGATGGCGTTTTAACCAGATGAAACAGACATATCATGATCAGATTTTTGTTTTGTTTATGTAGTTGGGGGTGAATGCAAGAATGTATGTAAGTCCGAGCTTTCCTGGCGAGAAACAGAGATTCTCACGAGACTCTGCGGCTGCAGGTGCTCACGAGAATCTGTGTTTTTTGCAGACGGAAGGAATTTAGCTGAGGGTCTGTTTTTAAAGCAAAAAATGGCGGAGACGGGCTTCAGATGCTGTCACAGGGGCCTCGGATTAAAAGTCGACAATGTAATTATTCTGGCTTCATGATGGAGAATCTTCGTGACGTAGAAACAGCTCCTCCCCCCCCCCAAAAAAAAAAAAAAAAATAAATAAATAAAATAAAAATAAAAAAAAAATAAAATAAAATAAAATAAATAAATAAATAAATAAATAAATAAATAAATAAATAAATCCCCCCAAAAATCTCTCTAGTCTAGTCCGCCGTTTCCAATACAAAGGAGACAGGTAAAGTAATATTTCAGCTTTCATTTTTGTTTTTTGTTTTTTTAACCGAGGTGCAGCAGACGGTGGTTCCCACTGTTCTATATTCCCCGTATGCACAAGCCATCGGGCCAAAGTCGGCCACAGTGGACCCGCACCCTGACACGACCGTGCGCGTGTCCACTGCGGCCGACTCCGGCCTGATAGCCTTTTACGTCCTGCGTTATTACAGTAGGCCTGCGGCAACATCGGGAGGGGACAGCGTTCCTTCAATATTGTCTCGCCTGGATGTGAGTGGTCTCATAAAAAATTCAGAACTCTGGATACTAGCTCCAATCTCGATAGTTCTGGCCCCAACGTCTGACCCCAGCAGGCAATAGGCTATCGGTCCGAAGTCGGCCTCAACTAAGACCGACGTCGTCACGAAGATCTATTGTTCAATAGGCATATAGCCACAGGTCTAACGGTAAACCCTAAATACGTAGTTTCGATCTGTTTAATGAGACGTCAATGACTTTCTGAGTCTTGAGAAGAAATTTTAAGTAGATAATAGACCGAAATGCTGATAAACAAGATGGGTAGGAAGCTCATGTCGTGAATCTGCCTCTTGGAGATGGACCATTGATAAGAACGTCTTATGCCCCCATCCTCACCACCCTCTAATTCCTCCCCCCCCCCCCCCCCGGTCCCCCGCCCGCCCTTCCTCCACCCTCACTCCCACAAGGAGAGGAGTATGCAGGAGTATACCAGTAAAACTTCTGAGTACTCGCTCGGAGGCTAGACACACATCGCTCAGTCTGAGCTTGAAATCCTGTTGTCCAACTCTGTTGGTAGTATGCTTATTGGTCCAAAAAGAGAGTTGATTTGAATCTCTTTTCCTCATGTGCCTGCATGCCTGCAACATGCTCAAGATGATACACCCCTTTGCAGGAAGAAGAACCGGTTGAAATTGTCTTTTCGTCGAGGATTTGCGACCGCTGTCTTCACGCTGATTCTGACAGTTGTAGGGTTAATCCACATTAGATTCTCAGCCTGAGGTTTCTGAACCCTTCATTGCCGAGATACAGCGACTTGCAAGAGACCTAGATCCTCACGAAGCTCACTTATGCCTCTTGCTATTATCTTTTTTTTTTTTTTTTTTTGTCTCTATGGGCTAGCGTTCTCATGGCGTTGGACTTACACAGATTACAGAGACACAATCTGCGTCCACCGGCGCGGTGAAGGAGTCAACGGAGGAATGGGGGGGGGGGGGGGCGGTAACTATGCCTCTTGCTAGCATAGATCCCCCCCCCCCACACACACACTTTTTGGTGCGGGGGTGGGTGGGGGTGGGGGTGAATCTATGCTAGCATGAGGTATAGACTCTCATGAGCCCTGAGCGTCTAAGCACCATGCCGAACCCGCTCCAGTGATGAGACTGTCTACCTCTAGCCGACGATGACTGCCAGCAAAGACCTGGGGTCAGTCGCATGACTGAGCTTAGTCTTGCGCAAGGTGCTCTGCTGTAATAGCCCTATAACTGGACTCTGCACAGTCGTAGACTTAACCCGGAATGTCTCCTATCCCCGGGGTCAGGGCTGGGGGTGGAAGGTGGGTAGAAAATGGGAAAAACGACGTGGGTACTTTTGGCACCAGTCTCACTTGCCACTCACGGTGTTTTGAGACAACTGAAGTAGACACTCGGAAGAGAAAATCTATTTGGATCAATGGCACAAGTCGACACCTAATTTAGTTTCTTAGAACGTCTGCGCCGACAAAATTTGTTATTTTCTGTTTCTGGTTGCCTAGTTATATTTCTTTTCCTTCATCACAGACAGAACCAGACTAGTCCTCATTGTTTATTTACTGAGTTACTGTTTTGAGTAAAACTTGTTTTAGCCCACGCAGACGACAGACGCCAACCTATGGCGATTAAAACAGTCCCAGCTTTAGAGTAACATGATAATTATTGTCATTGACTTTTAGGGGCGGCGTGGAGTGTCACGTTCTTTATGTCTTGTAGTTGTCGTGTGATGTTGATTTAGTCTGGTGCCTTGACTCATTGCCTCAACTAGGAATTTTCTCGTGGGAGAAGGCACATGTACCAGAGGTTTTCTACTGTCTTTTGACCCTTCTCATTATTATGCAATTGCTTGAAATTAATTTGACTATGATAATAATAATAATAATAATAATAATAAATAATAATAATACCGATTATTATATAGGCGCTTTACCCAATTTTGTGAATAGGCTCAACGCGCCGCGAACTGAACCCAACACGCACGCTCACGTGACACACACGCATTCACTCTGAAGACAAACACAGTACAAGACAAACACAGGGCATTCACGTGGTGCGGAGGGTCAGCTCAGCTACTGAGGTTTCTGAAATTTTGATCGCTTGTATTTGAAATTTATAAAGTGGCCTGAAACCGGTACCAAAGTGGAGGGGGGAGGGGGGGAGGGGGGGGGGGAAGAGCCGGAGTACCCGGAGAAGGAACCCCCGACGGTCCGCCCGAATTAACGGTGACACTTACTAGAGGAGAAAAGTCCGACGCCGGAACCCGGTATCGAACCTCGCACCTTTAGTATTGGTGGCAGGCCCCTTTACCACACCATGATAGTTCAAGGCACCACCCTTGAAATAAAATGATTGATCTCTCTCCCAATCCGGCTGTAATGTAGCCTTTATATGACAATAAGCAAATTTTTTTTTTTTAAATCAGACTCAGGATGTAAAGGATTAATGAAAGGAATTCTCCGTTGAAGGCGAAGAGAACGAGAGCAGAATTATTCTTTCATTTCATGACATTCAAACTCCACAATTTCAGTTGGCCCTTTTTTTTGTCTAGCATTTTGTGTAAGACATACTAAGATATTGTAGGACTGAGATATTGTCAACTATTAACCCTTTTCTGACTGTAGTAGGTAGCTTTAACCCCTTCGCTGCCAGTGACCACGAATTGCGCGTTTGAAACCACTACATCCTGACCAACATTCGGGTGATAAACCAAGATGCAAATGAGATAAAATAGACATTAAGAACACAGGACTAACAAGAGACATAAATCCTCATGAGCCCCCGCGACTGCGGGGGCTCATGAGGATTTATGTCTCTTGCAGCTGGGTAATGTTTGCTTAGTGATTCAGGGGTTAAAGCGTTACGACTGGGCAAGAAAATCGCGACGTCCAAGTCTCACCCGAGACCCGATACAAGTTGTCTACCCTCGCTTAATCCCGAATCACACCCTCAGTGTATGGAACCGCCATAGCCGATCGCGATCAAAAGAGGCATAGTTTCGCATGAGCCCTTGCTGCTGAAGGGGTCCATACCAATCTATGTCTCTTATAGATAGAAGGGATTTTGGCAAGAGACTGTTTCCTGCTGGGCTTGTGGTCAGAAGGTTGTTTTCACCACGAGGGATGTGACCTGTTCAGCGCAGGCTGATGAGCACCGCACGGCCTCCGTTTGCCGGAGAAACACAGTGGACTATATATATGACAGGCAGACAGGCAAGAGATGACCGCTCACTTGGCGATTTTTGTTGTCAGAATATGCTTATTATGCGATAGATTTATATTATTTTACTCACTTAGATGTGTGTGCATATTTAGTAGAATGACTGCTATAATATGTGTGGTTTTGATATTTTAGTCTGCTTGATTGTGATGTATGTATGTTTTATGTGTTGATCTTAACATGGACGCGCGTCAGTTATGCCGCAAAAATCCTAATGTTTATGCATATGGCAATACAGTTTATCTTATCTTATCTTATCTTATCTTATCTTATCTTATCTTATCTTATCTTATCTTATCTTATCTTATCTTATCTTATCTTATCTTATCTAAACTTATCTTATCTTATCTTATCTTATCTTATCTTATCTTATCTTATCTTATGTAGATCTGTATGAGTCTCGCCGCAGGTTGTTCACTTTACATAGTTTTGGACATGAAGACGTTTTCATCACAAAGTGCCCAGTTCCATACCGTGTTTAATTCACACACGATCGTAGCGTGTTCCTTTAGAAACATAATGTAAAAGGGTGCGATAAATGAAAGCTTTACAGTCTGCCAGGGCCAAAGCGGACGTATTTCTCTCTCAGATTAACCCCTTGACTGCCAGTTAATGCGGATTTCGCGTCTGAAACCACTGCACACTGATGGACATTCGCGTGAAGAACACAAATGAAATGGGCACGAAGAACACAGGACTAACAAGAGACATACATCCTCATGAGCCCCCGCGACTGCGGGGGCTCATGAGGATGTATGTCTCTTGCAGATGGGTGGTGTTCGCCTTGCTCCGGTAGTGAAGGGGTTAATAATTTTAGCAGGAGAAGTGGTGATAATGGTGATGGTGGATGTTCGAGCCAAAGAAGGCTAGGCCACACCTCTTGAAACCCAGACCCAAAAGGTGACTGCAAAGCGTGGGGGGGAAAAAATGCAGACGAGAAGAACCCAACGAATAAAAAGAAACGGCGCTTCGGAAAGACATTTTGCAACACAACTGTGTTGTAACTGTCTTTTCTAAGCGTGTTTCTTTCTTCGCTGGGTGCTTCTCAGGCCTTACACAGAACGTAAAAATGTCCCTCAAAAGAGTGAGATCATTACAAGCCCTGCGGCATGTAGGATCAAAGGGATCGATGCCTATGCATACAGAACGGTGGTGTTCATTCGAGAAGCGTGGACAATGTTGTGGGCTTGTGCGAGACGAAGGCTAAAAGGTATTACCTCTTGAGAAACACATACCTAAAAGTGCCCGCTAACTCTCTGAGTGTCGGTAGCGGTTTTTGTAGCGATGATTCCCGCAGGAATCATCGTGACGAAAACCGCTCCCGACACGCACAGCAAAAACCGCTACCGACACGCAGAGGGTGTAGGAATCATAGCGGCAAAAACCGCTACCGACACGCAGAGGGTGTAGGAATCATAGCGGCAAAAACCGCTACCGACACGCAAAGGGTTAAAAGGCTGTGGTCTTTACGATCTCCGATTCCTGAAACGTTCAAAGGATATATGTCTCTTGCAGACATCACGGTTAGGGTTGTGAGGGAAAAAAATGTGCGCAATCTCTCGGCGTTTGTCCCTACCGAAACGAAAGCTGGAAGCTCACGCCGTGACCTGCAGGAGTGAACAAAATGTGCGTATCACGCAGAGGAGCGATGTTCGTACGTGAAGTGCGGACAGTGTTATGGTGCTTGTCCTGGCCACAAGAAGGTTGGAAGGTAGGTCACAGCTCTTCTGGGACCCTTGCAGGAAATAAGCGCCCGCGTTCAGGAAATTGTCCAAATCTCCGCTACGCTGGACACACACGAAGAACACTGTAATAATACGCTGTTGTTGACCCAGGTCCATCCATCTGCAGAAAGCATAGATGCTCATGAGCCCATGCAGGCTGCGGTTAGTTGGCTCTATTTATATGTTGAGGTTGAAGGAAATCATCTGAGGTATGTCTACGACTGTGGGAGGCACACATACTAGGCGCCAAGCTGTCCTGGCACCATCCTTGAACTGTCTTGGTCAATCTATCTCCTTATCTGTAATGCAGCCTTCATAGGACAACTCACAAATCTCCACAAATCAACCTCAGGATGTAATGGGTTAATCCCTTTGCTGCTACTGATACTGCAGATAAAGTTCGGCGGAAAAGACGCGTCTTTTCTTTCGAGCGGTATTGTCAGTAGCAGGCAAGGGGTTAAATTTTGCTTGTATGTAGTGCTCGGCAGCAGACGGTTAAAACAATGTGTGCCCTATATTTGCCTCTGGGAGTGAAAGGACAAATCCCACTCACCCCCTACCCCCGGAGATGACAGCCGCCAGCTACAGAGATCAGGGCACAGTTTTATGAATGAGCTTAGTCCCGTGCCAGACACTAAGCAAGGTGCTTCGCTATGGATGAGTGAGATTAGTCCTGCGCCAGACACTAAGCAAGGTACTCCGCTATAGCGGAGCACCTTGCTTAGTGCCTGGCCCAGGACTGAGCTCAACATGCAACTGGCCCCAGGGCACATCCATCGGCACTACCATGTGCAAGTCGACAGCCAGAGATATAGATGTTCGGCTCGACAGCCAGAGATATAGATGTTCGGCTCGACAGCCAGAGATATAGATGTTCGGCTCGACAGCCAGAGATATAGATGTTCGGCTCGACAGCCAGAGGTATAGATGTTCGGCTCGACAGCCAGAGGTATAGATGTTCGGCTCGACAGCCAGAGGTATAGATGTTCGGCTCGACAGCCAGAGGTATAGATGTTCGGCTCGACAGCCAGAGGTATAGATGTTCGGCTCGACAGCCAGAGATATAGATGTTCGGCTCGACAGCCAGAGATATAGATGTTCGGCTCGACAGCCAGAGGTATAGATGTTCGGCTCGACAGCCAGAGATATAGATGTTCGGCTCGACAGCCAGAGATATAGATGTTCGGCTCGACAGCCAGAGGTATAGATGTTCGGCTCGACAGCCAGAGATATAGATGTTCGGCTCGACAGCCAGAGATATAGATGTTCGGCTCGACAGCCAGAGGTATAGATGTTCGGCTCGACAGCCAGAGGTAAAGATGTTCGGCTCGACAGCCAGAGGTATAGATGTTCGGCTCGACAGCCAGAGGTATGAAAGGTCCTGGTAAATCAAAGTGGCACAGTTGGAGTGCGCCTGAGTTGATCAGTGTTCAGGTCGTACTCCATAGGCAATAGATTTCCCTGTCCCCCATAACCCGCCCGTTAGGGCCGTCCATGATCACCTCGGTGCTGTGGACGTTAAACCCGAACTAACCAACCAACCAGAGGTATAGATGTTCGGCTACATGGATCTGTGCTTTGATTGTAACACTCGTTCTGGATGTTATGCAGTCCTCTGTGCTCATTGTTTTGCGATCTGGACCGTCGTTACCAAAGTGCTGTGCCTCCCTCGTCTATCTGGGGAGCCGGAGAAGAATATTCACAAAGGTCGATCACCTGGTCTTGGTCTGTGGGCTGGTCTATGAACCACACACCAGCACATTGTGTGTGTGTGTGTGTGTGTGTGTGTGTGTGTTTGTTTGAGAAAGCGCCAGCAAAGTTGCGTGATGGTGAATTCAACTTCAAATTAAAAAAACTTTATTATTCACAAAACATTGATGGCAACATATCACTAAATCACAAGTTTAATTAAAAAAAAATTGTAGGCTAACACACTTTCTTGTCTCACGAGAGAATACTTGGGTTTGCTCTCCACGGGGAAGATGCACCACAACAGAGCAACGCCAGCTGCAATTAAAAATGTTAAACTAAGACATCCAGTTGGCCACTCCCAAAATATATAAATAAATAAAATAATAATAATAATAATAATAATAATAATAATAATAATAATAATAATAATAATAATAACAATCAAACAAATGACAAGACAAATTGTCACAACAGTTGACAGCGAGTCACAGGTGTCATTCTCCATTTTTTTTGTTTCAGGTGCCTGTACGACTACATCGACGTGTACACGGTGGACAAGCAGGGCTACAAGACGGTGATGGGGCGGTACTGCGGCACGGACACCCCCGAGCCCATCACATCCCCCCAGTCAAGACTGCTGATCGAGTTTGTGTCCGACTACACAAAGCCCTCCACCGGCTTCTTGGGCAGATACAGCTTTCTCGATGATAGTCAGTACTGAGAACTGCGTCATCAGTATTTTCTCTCTTTAACCTTTTAACTGCCGGAAAAACGCGAACACCACCCAAATGCAAGAGGCAAAGAACCTCATGAGCCCCCGCAGATGCGGGGGCTCATGAGGTTCTATTCCTCTTGCTGGCTCTATGAGCGACTTAGCTGACTGCTGCTGCCGCAAGGTGGCGTAAACACAGTGGGGGCTAAACTCGGCATTCTCGGTGTTTTAGTTGATCCCTGTCCGGGCACATTATCTTGGGTCTTCGCGATATACTGCATGCCACGGGTATGTCGCGGTCTGTTCACAGGCTTTCGTTTTCATCTGGTATATCGCACAGTAGATAATAATAATAATAATAATAATAATAATAATAATAATAATAATAATAATAATTACGGTATTTATAATGCGCTTATCTTATAATAATTATAACTCTAAGCGCGCACTCACAACTCGCACACGCATGCGCACGCTTTAGACAATGACTCACGTAACACAAAAAAGTGAAAAAACATTACGACGGTCAGCTTGGGGTGGGGAGTGTGGTTATATAGTGCTAGAACTGTTGAAAGAGGTGAGATTTGAGGGCGGACTGGAAGAGGAGAGCGAGTGTTTCTGACGGAGAGAGAGTGGGAGAGTGTTCCAGGTGGATGGACCGTATACTGAGAAGGAGCGGGGGCCGAAAGTGCTGAGTTTGGTGAGGGGGATGAGGAGGCGGAGAGGGTCGGAGGCGGAGCGGAGGGAGCGGGGAGGAGTGTAGGGGTGAAGTAAGTTGGAGAGATAGGCAGGAGCGTAGTTGTTCAGGGATTTGTAGCAGAGAGATAGAATCTTGTATTGGATGCGTTGGGGGATGGGGAGCCAGTGAAGGAGCTTGAGCAGGGGAGTGATGTGGTCGGATTTTTTCTTTCTGAGGACGAGGCGGGCAGCATTGTTCTGGACGCGCTGGAGAGTGAGAGTGGTGGAGTGAGGAAGGCCGGAAAGGAGAGAGTTGCAGTAGTCGATGCGAGATAAGATGAGAGAGACAGCGAGTTCGGTGGCAGCTTCGGTAGTGAGGTATTTTCTGATTTGACGATAAGATAAGATGAGATAAACTTTATTGCCATATGCATAAACATTAGGAATTGTTTGCGGCATAACTGACGAGCGTCCATATTAACATGAATACATAAAACATACATACATCACAATCAAGCAGACTCTAAAATAACAAAACACACATATGTATAGCAGTCATTCTACTAAGTGTGTCATGCACACGCATCTAAGTAAGTGAAATAAAATAAACCTATAGCATAATAAACATATTATGACAACAAAGACCGCCAAGTGAGCCGCAACGAAAACAGATTAGCTAAATTCATATTTATTTGTAAAACTGTATATCCTGTTTAAGAAGAGGTTTAATGGAACATATAAGAACTATAATTAGGATTAGTTAATGTGGTTTACTGCGCTTAGCGCCGGTGTCCGGATTCTATTGTTTTCTATATCATCCAATCGGGCACCGAGTGAGCGATATACCTGCGGCCTGTAGTGTAGCGCGAGTACTGAAGCCTATGCACACGAACAGCTATCACCTAAGACACCGAGAATAGTGACTTTTCCCGTTATGATAGCAGCGACACCGCACGGCAGCAGGAAAAGACAATCTCAGCTAAGTCGACCATTCACATCCGTGTCCCATGGATCGGATTTTTCGGTGCTGAATTGGACCTGTTTTCAAAGACAATAATTTTTGCGTTTTGTGGCAGTGAAGGGCCAATAGTATGGTACACAAAACCGGTGGCTATACGCACACAGAGCTTAACTCATTCAGCCCGGCGCACGTATTTCCCCAATTTTGGAGGCGTCATCTAACGACTATGCACCTGTTGCGGGAGATGGATCGACCATGATAATTCAAGGGCAGTGCCAGCTTAGCTTGGCGCCGACAGGCGCCAAGCTAATCTGGCACTACCCTTGAATTATCATGGTCGACCCATCACCTGCTGTAGTGCGTCAGGGCTGAATGAGTTAACCCTTAACTGACGGTAGCGGTTTTTGTCGCTATGATTTCCGTAGCAATAATCGCGACAAAAACCGCTACAATCACGCCACGGGTTAAAACGCTTCATTGCCAGCGGATACAAATCGTGTCTTTAACCCCTTAAACTCCTACTGACGCTCTTGCTTGGCGCAAAAGACGCGTGACGCGTCTTTTCGCCCAGCAGTATCGTCAGTTGCAGTCAAGCAAGAAAAAAAGAGAAGGCAAATTCAGCGCTAAATTACCCCACACATCCAAGGAAAACGTACATGAAAGGTGCTAGCAAGGATCAAAGAACGCCGTCATCTTCCTTTCAGCTATCATGGTCGATCCATCTTCCGCTGCTGACTTCTGGCAGGTTTTTTTTTAGCTGGAGGCGTCCATAAACAAGAGACAACGCTCCGAACCTGAAGCTCTGCCTCAATTGCTATTCTTGGAAAAAGCTGGAACGTATCACAATGATTGATCACCGACAGAAGGTCGCACTGTGCATTTTTCGACCTCCCCTCCCTGTCCCAAAAACTCTCCATCGCAGACCCTACGCATCCTACACAACGGAAAATCACGTAACTAGTTTGCATCGTGCCTCCCACTGAACGATTGGCCAGAATGCTGTAGGGTTCTCTGCGCTGTCTTTAACAATAAACAGAATACGTAACTACAATTTGGTGGTGCGGGAAACAGAATGCCGGGCGCAGATAATGTTTTGCGGCTTTCTAACAAAGCCCATTGAAAACTTATTTAGTCATTTAAGATTAAAACTCATGGTGGAGGGGGGGGGGGGGGGGGGCTTTGATTTCTGGGTCACTATGCATAGGCCAAGGCATGTTGCGTTTCCTAAGCGTACATATGGGATGTTTGCGAAGATTTAGGCTACCAGTCGCATAGCGCTGGTCCGAAATCACTGAGCGACAATTTCGAACCAGTCATCGCATCGGGTTCTGTGAATGTATACATGGTATCTATGACTTGCCTATAAGTCGGATAAAAATATTGCCTCGGACAAAAATAATACTTTAGCGTTGTAATATATTAACTGGAGATTATTTTGGTAGTAATTGACGTTAAGCTGAGTTAGATTTTGAAACAGCGCTACATCCCTTGCTGTCTTTGACCCTGCCCATCCGAGTCACCAGAAGATGGCGTCACCGTGATATTTCAATGGTACTGCCATTGGTATTGCCACGATAGCTCAATGGTATTGCCTGATCAGCTTGGCGTCACAGGCGTAAAGTTGATCAGGCAATACCATTGCGCTATGTTGGTGGCGCAGTCTCACGCTACTGAAGCTCACGGGAACCGTCTTATGGAAAAGGACAACACTTTTTTTTTTTGCTAAAAACAGCATTGAATCATCATGTGTGAAGAACTTCCGAGCAACAAAATAAAAAAAAAATAAAACACACAGACAAACACACACACACACACACACACACACACACACACACACACACACACACACACACACACACACACACACACACACACACACACACACACACACACGCTTGGAAAGGATAGTACCACGAGTCGTCTCCTGCTGCCGAGAATCATTTGAGATGCTCTTTAACCCTTGACTGTTGGTAGTGATACCGCTCAGCGGGGGTAAAATAACAACGCGTAACTACGCGTCCCCCCCCCTCTCCCCCCTTTCGAACGGAATTGTCAGTAGCAGCCAAGGGGTTAAAGTGATCTGCTCTACAGCAGGTTTTTGATCGCTAACATTTGCTGATAAAACGGATTCTCAGTGTTTTCTTGTGTCAACTAAGACTTTTCTGTACTTTTTTTTCACGACCCACGTGAATATGCGCACGCAACAGAGGTTTTGCATTGCCCTTGTTACGAGTCCGTGGAACTCTCTTATGTACAAAGAGAGGGGGAGTGGGGGGGGGGGAGGAAAATCTTTCCTTTTACGACATTCAGATTTTGTAAGTTAAGAGAGCTCTTTTGTCCAGCATTATTGTGCTAAGAACATTTATAAAGCAGATATTGCGACATAGTAACCCTGTAGTGCGTGAAGATGGTCGTTTTAAGGCGGACTATGTCTGGGTAAAAAGCGAGAGCGTAGTTCAGTGATTGATCACTGGCAGAGAGTGGCATCCTGCCTCTAGGCGAACTTTAAATCCCAGGCTATGTTCTGGAGGTTGATATCTGGCTCGGGGAGCTGGTCGATACTACCGCATGTTCAGAGATCACACGTAAGTGAGGGTTCGCCTGCAACGAACAACAATGAACGAGAGCGACATCACGGCGGATAAGCAGCTTGTACCGTAAGCATAGACACGACTCCAAACATCTCCAAGAGGCATAGATCTTCATGATCCCGGAGGGCTCATGAAGATCTATGCCTCTTGGAGATGTTTGGAGTCGTGTCTATGCGTATGGTACAGGGCCCATGAGGATCTATGCCTCCTGGAGATGTTTTGGAGTAGTGTGTATGTTTTGTGTTATCCCACGTCACTTCAGTCTCGTTTGTTGTTCAGGGAGTCGTCAGGCTGTAAACGTAACCGCGCAGTTGTCATCAGCTGGCTGCGATGCTCGTTCGAAACTATTGTAGTAAAAGGGTGCATATGTCCGTTATTTAGAAATATTTCAGTGTTACGCTTTAAACCGTTCAGTGCAGATTAATCGAAGGAGGCGCGTGGTCTGACATGTATACTGCTCACAATTAAAGCACAACTTTGTCAGTCTTTAAGATTTTGTCGTGGGATTTGTGAACAAAACTGGATCTGCAGAAATTACACAACAAATTTGCCCGAGTTGTGCTTATTGACAATTATGACCATTTTTCGAGGTGGACCTTGAATTATAGGGAGTAGTATATGTTCAGTGATATTTAGGACAGGAGAGGCCTGACTGAAACGCGAAGCATCTGAGAAAGTGTATACACATGATAAACTGTACGCAATTGACTGGTGAACTACAGATGAGGACATGTTTACAGAGGAGAGGCAGAAGCTGCAGAGAGCCTTCTACAGATACTTTGCGCAATTCGCTTTTTCCCTGAATAATGGTCATATGATAACGTCAGATGAAGTGAACCGGTCAAATCTCAGATGGACTATTTTTTCTCATCAATTATTGAAAAATAATGTTTAGAGTGACATGTACGTTCGCGTTTCTTACTTTGTCGCGTTTCATACTTTTCAACAGTAATATCGTTTATGCTAGTTTCTTTTTATAGAGGTTACAGAAATAACACTCTTTGAAAGCTTGAAATAATAATAATAATAATAATAATAATAATAATAATAATAATAATAACTCATGCTTATAAAGCGCAGTATCCCTACAGTCAGGCTCAAAGCGCTGTTACACACGCCATGAAATTTCAAATAACACACACACACACACACACACACACACACACACACACACACACACACACACACACACACACACACACACACACACACACACACACTCAGAACTGCTTTAAGAAAGTTCTAGAGAAAAGATAAGTCAGTCTTTAGCTGCTGCTTGAAGGCTGTCAGATTGAATCATGGAAACGTTAGGGAAAGAAAGGTGTATACTTACAGCATGACTACTATGACTAACTGATTGTTGGTCCGATGGTAGTCTTTTTATTTTAATTTTTTTTTTAGACACAATCACTCAAGACAGCTTTCTCTTTTTAATCCTAGCGTCATCTGTCGTGGATGGGGGATGGAACGACCATGGTAAGTGTGATAAGCTTGGCGACTGGATAAGTGTCCATGTGCGAGGTAGCTACCATAATTTTCCCAATACACACAAAATATATGTTGGGTCGCGCATGAAACTGTATCCCCAGTATCAAAACGTCTTCGAGCCCACGACGGCCGCTTGGGCCTGGGCCGCACAGATTGTGCGCGGGCCCACTGCGGCCGTCGTGAGCCCGATGACCTTTGTTTACTGGGGTGTACAGTGTAGTTGGTACTCATCAGACCAAAGTTCTCGCCCAGAAATCTGCAGGTCTGATTCAAGCTTTTTTTAAAAAAAAAAAGTGCAGCGCAATTTTCTTCTATTCAAAAGCAGATACCAATTTTCTCACAAAACATATAAGCGTTTTGGTGAAAAAAAATTGTAATTTGCGTTTTGCGTTTTGAATCCCGTCACTGTCGAGAAAAAGTGAACATGATCTGCTGCAAGAGACATAGATCCTCATGAGCCCCCGCAGTCGCGGGGGCTCATGAGGATCTATGCCTCTTGCTGACTTTGACGTCTATGTTCCATAAACAGCTTGAGCTCTTCGGCGTTGAATTAGCGAAGATATCAGTAACACAGATTGCTCTCCTGGCAGTGAAGGAGTTATTTTTAGTACTTCACTGGGTGTTACGTTTTAAATGTATATACTTCACGCTTCAATTTGTTCTGTATCCCTAGACTGGCAACCGTTCGATCATGACGCTCAGCTGTGCGGAAAGGGCATCCGTGACGGTTCAGGGGGCACAATCACGTCTCCCAACTACCCGCGTCCCTTCCCGTCCCGCATTACCTGCTCCTGGCTGATCAAGGTACAGAGTAACGAGCAGGTGTTGCTGATTGTGGATGACCTGGATATCGGCACCAGCTGTGAGTCATTTTTCTTTCTTTTCTTTTCTTTTTTATATACTGATCAACAAAAGAAACGCGAAAAATTAAAACATTGTTTCCCATACTAAAACATCTTAACTGTAAAGAGTTAACTTTCACTGTGACACCATGCAGACCGATTTTAACCGGTTAGCAGTACTCAGATACCTGTCACACAAGTTCACTCTTAACAGTTAAGATGTTTTAGTATGGGAAACTACATTTGAAATTTTCGCGTTTCTTTTGTTGATCAGAATATATTTTATTTTAGTATAGTAACTTGTTATTTATTTTCTTTTTTAAAATTTAATTTAATCATATTTTTATTTGCAGGTTGATTTTATTTCATGTTAGTTTTTATTGCCAACATCACTCGGCACACCCTGAAAAGCAGCCTTCTCTAGGGACAGCACTGCTTGCTCCACATGGAGAGGGGCCTAGAAAAGGTGGCCTAACCAAAGCTCGTCCCCTCGCAACCCCAGTTGGCTAGCCGCGGTCAACGGGCGTCTTCTCCTGCGGTCAAAAAACAAGAAAGAATAACGGATCCACTCTCATGACGACTACGACCAGACTCAACGTAGCATGCTGGAACATCCGAACCATGCTCGACACAGCAGACAGCGGACGCCCTGAACGTCGCTCCGCCCTCATTGCCCATGAATTGCGGAGGTTAAACATCGACATCGCCGCGCTCAGCGAAGTACGCCTTCCGGACGAAGGCAGCCTCCAAGAACTTGGTGCTGGGTACACCCTCTACTGGTCAGGCAGGCCTGCATCAGAAAGACGGCTCTCAGGCGTGGGTTTCATGTTCAAGACATCCATTGCGACTAAGCTGGAAAACCTACCAACGGGCCACTCAGACCGCATCATGTCCATGCGCCTCCCACTGAGACACCAGCAACACGTCACCCTTCTCAGTGTGTACTCCCCAACCCTCCTGGCAGAGCTTGCTGAAAAGGACAAGTTTTACACTGACCTGCGCAGCCTCCTACAGAGTACCCCTGCAGACGACAAAGTCATCATCCTTGGCGACTTCAACGCCAGAGTGGGCCAGGACTCTGAAGCCTGGAAAGGAGTCCTCGGCAAGCATGGCGTGGGGAACTGCAATGACAATGGCCGCCTAATGTTGGAGTTCTGTGCGGAGCAGCAACTGGTCATCACCAACACTACTTTTCAGCAAAAGGACAGTCGAAAGACCACCTGGATGCATCCTCGCTCCAAACACTGGCACCTTATCGACTATGTCCTAGTGCGTCAGAGGGACCGCAGTGACGTCCTCCTCACCAGAGTGATGCCCAGCACAGAGTGCCACACTGACCACCGCCTTGTCCGCTGCAAACTCAGGCTCCACTTCAAGCCAAAACCCAAGAAATGGGGGCCCCTCAAGAAAAAGCTTGATGTTGCCAGCCTTCAGCGTGACGATGTGAAAGCTGCCTTTCAGACAGATTTACAGCGCAGGCTCAAAGACACAGCGGACCCAGTAGACTCCTCCCCTGAAACACTTTGGGAACAACTGAAAACTGCTATTGCAAAATCCTCTGCAGAAGTCTTGGGTTTCGCCAGAAAGAAGAACAAAGACTGGTTTGACGAAAACGATGTAGAGATCCAGGAACACCTAGCAAAAAAAAAAGAGCCGCCCATCAGGCCCACCTAGCCCAGCCTTCCTGCCCTGTGAAGAAGTCTGCCTTCCGCCTCGTCTGCAGCAGTCTCCAGCGCAAGCTCAGAGATCTCCAGAATGAGTGGTGGACCAGACTTGCACAGAGGACCCAGCTTTGCGCTGACAATGGTGACTACAGGGGCTTCTACGAAGCACTGAAAGCAGTGTATGGCCCCAGGCACCTGGTACAAAGTCCCCTGCGAAGCGCGAATGGTCAGGCACTCCTCACAGATAATACCTCCATCTTGAACCGCTGGTCGGAATACTTTCAGAGCCTCTTCAGCGCTGAGCGCACTGTTCAAGAAGCAGTCGTCCTACAAATCCCACACCTCCCAGTAAAGGTTGAATTGGACGAACCGCCCACCGCTGAAGAGACCCTCACAGCCATCCACCAGCTCAAGAGTGGCAAAGCAGCAGGCATTGATGGAATACCGCCAGAGATCTGGAAACATGGAGGCACAGCACTGCACAACAAGCTCCATGACCTCTTTCTCTGCTGCTGGGAGGAAGGAACACTACCAAAAGATCTCCGTGATGCAGTCGTTATCACCCTGTACAAGAACAAAGGCGAGAAGTCTGACTGTTCCAACTATCGGGGAATTACCCTGCTGTCCATTGCTGGGAAAATCCTTGCAAGGCTGCTCCTGAATCGGCTGGTACCTGCCATCGCCGAAGACCAACTCCCAGAGGGCCAACTGTGGCTTCAGAGCAAACAGGAGCACCACCGATATGGTCTTTGTGCTGAGACAGCTACAGGAGAAGTGCCGCGAGCAGAACAAAGGGCTGTACGTAACATTTGTCGACCTAACAAAAGCGTTCGACACTGTGAGCAGGCAAGGCATGTGGCAGATCCTGGAGCGACTTGGCTGTCCCCCAAAGTTCCTCAACATGATTGTCCAGCTACACGAGGACCAGCAAGGCCAGGTCAGACTCAACAATGACCTCTCAGAACCATTCCCTATTCTCAACGGCGTAAAGCAGGGCTGCGTGCTGGCACCGACCCTCTTCACCATCTTTTTTAGCATGATGTTGAAGCAGGCCACAGTGGACCTCGATGATGACGATGCAGTGTACATCAGGTATCGTCTCGATGGCAGCTTCAACCTCAGACGACTGCAGGCCCACACGAAAACCCTAGACCAACTGATTCGTGAGCTGCTTTTTGCTGATGATGCTGCCCTCGTTGCACACACAGAGAGAGCCCTGCAGCGCATCACGTCTTGCTTCGCAGATGCTGCCCAGCTCTTTGGACTCGAGGTCAGTCTGAAAAAGACAGAGGTCCTCCATCAGCCGGCACCCAAGACAGTGTATCGCCCTCCTCACATCACCATTGGCGAGTCTGAACTAAAGTCAGTGCACCAGTTTACTTACCTTGGCTGCATTATCACGTCGGACGCGAAGCTGGACAAGGAGCTTGACAGCAGGCTTGCAAAAGCGAACAGCGCTTTCGGGCGACTTTTCAAGCGGGTGTGGCACAATCAACAGCTGAAAACAGGCACCAAGATCAGCGTGTACAGAGCTGTGGTCCTCACCACCCTGCTGTATGGTTCCGAGTCCTGGGGCCTCTACCGCAGCCAACTACGACTCCTCGAACGCTTCCACCAGCGCTGCCTGCGTACCATCCTGGGCATTCACTGGAGTGACTATGTCACCAACGTCGAGGTCCTTGAACAGGCTGAAACTGTGAGCATCGAGGCTTTGCTGCTGCGGACACAGCTCCGCTGGGCGGGGCATGTCTCCAGGATGGAGGATCATCGCCTACCAAAGATCACCCTGTTCGGCGAGCTTGCTACTGGACACCGTGACAGAGGGGCACCAAAGAAGAGATACAAAGACTGTCTCAAGAAGTCACTTAGTGCCTGCCAAATCGACCACCACCAGTGGTCTTCGCTTGCTGCGGACCGTGACACCTGGCGCTCCACCATTTACAAGGCAGCTGTCTCCTTTGAGGACTCTCACAGAGCTAGCCTTAAGGACAAGCGGCTCAGGAGAAAAATCAGAGATGCCGCAGCTCAGAACCCTGGCCATACCTTCCCCTGCAGCCACTGCGGTCGAACCTGCCTGTCTCGGATTGGCCTCCGCAGCCACGAACAAGCCTGCAGACGTCGTGGGCAACTCCTATAAAATCTTCGTTCGCGAAGTCAAGCCAAGAGTTTTTATTTTTAATTTATTTCGTTTCGTTTTGTTTTATTTGTTTCCTTTCCTTTTAGTTCATGTCATGTCACACCACTGCTAAAGCATCTCCACTGGCTACCTGTCAAACAGAGAATAGAGTACAAGCTGGTCACTTTGGCATACAAACACTGTGACAATACACTTCCTGCATATCTGTCTTTTTCCCTTGCATCGCACAATCCTAGTAGAAGTCTACGCTCAAGCTCACAGAAACTGCTTGTTCAGCCCACAGTCAGCCTAAAAACTGCTGGTTCCCGTTCTTTCGGTTATCAGGCCCCTCACGTCTGGAACTCACTTCCACTGCATGTCCATCTATCCCCTACCCTGATGACCTTCAAAACAAATTTGAAGACCCACCTTTTCCAGGTAGCATATCAAGATTAGCTTTAGTCTGGATGTGCTGCCTGGAAATGTTGGCTGTTTTCTTACTGATATGCGGTGTAGCCATGTAGGTAGGCTGCGTGTGTGTGTGTGTGTGTGTGTGTGTGTGTGTGTGTGTGTGTGTGTGTGTGTGTGTGCGTGTGCATGTGCGTGTTTATTTCGTGTTAGGAATGCGCCTACATGGTGCGAGCAGGTGTTTATGTAAAGAGTGAGTTCGTTCTAATTTGTCTCCTTTTTTAAAATATTTTTTTATGTGCTATAAAGCGCTCCCAGCTTGCTGTCCGTGGGGAAGGGCGCTATATAAAAGCTATGTATTATTATTATTATTATTATTATTTTAGTTCTTTTCGCTTTGTCTTGTTGTTTCATTTATTTTATCTTGTTTTATTTTATTCCTTTTTATTTACCTTTGCGTTAATTAAATAAATTTTTGTATATTTTATTTTATTCTATTTATCTTATTTTATTTTATTTTGCATCCCCCTCCCCCCCCACCCCCCACCGCCCCACCCCCACCGCATTAATGTGTATGCGTTCAGATAATGGCTGTCCAAAACAATAATCTTGATGTAACCTACTTCCCGTGCAACTCTGTAAAGAGTCATAAAGACTGAGTAACAGCTATGGGGGAAATCGACCATGATAGTTCATTGCTAGTGCCAGATCAGCTTGACGCCTCCTCGGGCGCCAAGCAAATCTGACGCTGCCCTTGAATTAGTACAGCCTATATGCAGAGAGCTAGAACAAAAGTTTTAATAATATCCCCCCTCCCCCCCCCCCTTTTTTTTTCTATTTTGCTTTACAACAATTACCATTATTATCATAAAATTAATTATCGTAAACGCATAAGGTCCAAAATCACAGACCAGCACACGGAATTCTGTTTGTGTGTTCGCAGCGCACTGTGCTGGCGACAGCGCGTCGGTGCAGATCTACGACGGGTACGCCACCAACAACACGATGCCGAAAGACAAGCTGTGCGGACAGATGCACTCTGTGGTGGCCGCCCGGAAGCGGGAGACAACTTCCACGGCCTCGCGGGTTGTCGTCAGGTGCGTGACGATCTCTTTGACACCTTCAGTCACCGAAAACGCGATGCCATGCTGCTTACTAAGAATGTAATGGTCTGTTTAACCCCTTGACTGCTGCTGACGATGCTGTTGGGGGAAAAAGACGGCTAGTCACGCGTCTTTTCACGAGAAGAAGACGCTAGAAGGGACCCATGCCATTTGCCACAGCGTGCATAAACAGTTAGGCTGCCCCAGTGGTTTTATAATAAACCTGAATTTGATATATGCACAGCACATTAAACACAATTCAAAGTCACACTTTTGATAACAAAGACAGAACAATGAAGAATAAACCATGAACCGGTGAACCATGAACAGTTACTAAGGAACAAGGAACAATAAACCTCTTTTTTTTTATAACGGTAAAAGCATTTGGTTGCAAGACCAATTTTGAAACTTGTCGTTGCTCCAACGAAACTGCCGACTACTCATACACGTGATCACCAACACGACAATGGCCCAATACACATAACTAATTTTGGTCGAGAATTTGCTTTAACTCATCCAGCCCGACGGCTGTATTTTCCAAATGTTGGAGGCGTCATCTAATGACTATGCACCAGTGGCAGGAGATGGATCGACCATGATAGTTCAAGGGCAGTGCCAGATTAGCTGTAGTGCGTCAGGGCTGAATGGGTTAAACTTTTAGTTGTCCGACGTATAAACGGATTGTGTAGACTGGCATATATTGAATCGTTAGTCCCCTGTGTTGGCCAACGGTCATTTGCTGATGAATTATATTTCTATGGCTGCTTTTCTGCTGTTGCACAGGTTTATCACAGGACTGGACAACTACGCTGGCAGCCGTGGGTTTCGGCTGATATGGACTGCGGTACAGCTGCCAGAAAAAGGTAATTAGCCTGTGTGTTGTTTTTCTCGGAGGACCTCAGCAGTTTCCACAAGGTGTAGGAACCACTGACATTCCCCCACCCCAAGCACTAAACAAAGGAAAGGGGGGGATGGGAGGGGGGATTAAAAGAAATCAATGAAATGAAAAGTATAATGTTTCCATTGTGTACAAAGTTTAAAGTCTTCACTGCCTGTGGAAGTAGAATATATGTGTCTGAAATCGTTGTTAATTTGCTAATTCAGCGCCATACAGCCCCGTGTGCCGGAGGAACATGGATACAAAATGGTGTGAGCAAGAGGCATAGATCCTCACGAGCCCCCGCAACTGCGGGGGCTCATGAGGATCTATGCCTCTTGCCCACAACATCTTGTTCACTTTCTTCTCGGCAGCAAATAGGACCCGTCCAGTTGAAAAAAGTGTGGAGTTTCAGAGAGCTGTCACAACACACCAAAGTCCGGATTTTCAACTCCAATGTAAAAGCAGTTCTCCTATATGGAGCAGAGACATGGAGATTGACAAAAACCACAGTCAACAGAGTACAGACCTTCATGAACAGTTGCCTTAGAAGAATTTTGAAAATCCACTGGCCAGAGAAGATCAGCAACGTCAGACTCTGGGAGAGAACAGAGCAGATAACAGCAGAGAATGAAATTGGGCGAAGAAGATGGGGATGGATCGGTCACAGTCTGAGAAAGCCAGCTTCCAGTATCACTAGGCAGGCATTGTCATGGAACCCCCAGGGAAAGAGGAAAAGAGGTAGGCCGAGAAACTCCTGGCGTCGAGACCTCCAAGCAGACATCAAGAGACTGGGAACCACCTGGAGTAGAATCGAAGGAGAAGCACAGGACAGGAGTTGCTGGAGGTCTCTCGTCGACGGCCTATACCCGGGTAGGGGTGACAGGCGTAAGTAAAGTAAATAGGACCCGTGCACCGTCCATAACGAATATGTGTGAGAGGTTGGATTTTAGCGTAACTTAGACTGAACCATGGACTCTTATTGTTTCAGGGTCGTGTCCGCAGTTCCAGTGTGAGGGGGGCACGTACTGCGTGGAGGGCGTGATCTGTGACCGTCTGCCCCAGTACTGTATACACGAGAATCTTCGCTGTGACGGCATCAGCAACTGTGGCCAGCATGACGACAGCGACGAGCGACGGTGTACGGTTATTGCTGATCATTAGTATATTTATTCTCGGTTGCTGTGCGACAGATTTATGATGTGAAGTACCACCAGACTCTTTCGTTTGGAGGGTCAATGACAGTTATCTGCATTTTCCCCCAGAAATGTGTCACTGCCTGCTGCTTTCTTTGGTAGAAAATAGAGTTAACCCATTTAGCCCCAGCGCCCTAGCGCAAGAGATGGATTGATCATGATAATTCAAGGGTAGTGCCTGGTGAGCTTGGCGCCTGAAGGCGCCAAGCTCATCTGACACTACCCTTGAATTATCATGATCAATCCATCTCCTACAACTGGTAACCCCCACCGGGTCTGCCCTAGGGGACCTTGGTGGGGTTGTCTACTTTTTAGTTCCTTGGGTCACCTTGTCTAACCCCTGCAAGGTGGGTTCTACTCTTTTGGGGGTTTGTATTTCTGTCTTTCTGGTCCATTCATCTGTATTTTTCTTTTAAAATTCTCCCTCCTGTCTGCGCTTCTTGCAGTTCTTTTCTTCATTTAGCGCAGGCACGTCCTGAGAAGGCCTTTGTCGCTTGCGGGACGTAAAGCAATCTATACTCTCTCTCTCTCTCTCTCTCTCTCTCTCTCTCTCTCTCTCTCTCTCTCTCTCTCTCTCTCTCTCTCTCTCTCTCTCTCTCTCTCTCTCTCTCTCTCTCTCTCTCTCTCTCTCTCTCTCTCTCTCTCTCTCTCTCTCTCTCTCTCTCTCTCTCTCTCTCTCCTACAACTGGTACATAGTCGATAGACGACGCCTCCAAAATTTGGAAATTCGGCTGTGGGGTTAAAAGGGTTAACCCCTGGAATGCTGCTGACATTACCGCTTGGCGGAAAAGACGCCGATGGGCATCGTCAGTTAGGGGTTATACAACACTGTTTGCATGAACCAACCAATTTAATGATGATGATGATGATGATGATGTTGATGATGATGATAACTATGGCAATCGTTCTTTCAGGTCCGCGCGAGATCCTGATCATGACGGCTCTGATCGCCTTGCCCAGCCTTGCCGTGATAGCTCTAGTGGTGCTGGTCATTTACTGCTATCGCATCAAGCGCGTGAAGAAATCCACGTCGCAGGACCAGCCCCTGACGTCCGGCCACCGACACGGGTCGTCCAACCTGTCCTTCAACTCGCATCGCTCCTACCAACAGTGCACCATGCACACGAGCTTCATAGACGGAGGCGGGGGGCCAGGTGGGAACGGGGCCTGCAGCAGCGGCGGGGGGACTCTCCCCGGGACTCTCCCTGGGGCTGCGGTAGGGCCCGGGGGAGGGGGAGGGGCTGGGCGCATGGACGACATGCCCGGGATCATTGACGATCAGCAGCTGCAGATCCCCGTGCCCCGGCCCCCAGACCCCAATTACAGGACTCACCAGAAGCGCGCCTCCTACCACATGATGAAGGAGAACTTTGAGGAGGGCAACATGATCATCGCCGAAATATGACAGCGTTGCCATCGCAGATGGTCTGCGTGGAGACGTGTGCTGGTCTGTGATTTTGAACCTTACGTCCGACAGGCCGTAAGATCCAAAATCACAGGCCAGCACTCACATAATTATCACCCAAACATTACCGGACGGTGTTTGCACCTGTTCTTACCACACGATGAAGGAGAACATTGACAAGGTCATCGATCGAGATCATCACCAAAAATATGAGTGTGGACGTCTGTGACGGTCTGTGATTTGCGGCCTTGCGGTTCTGTACACCCGTTCGGAATCTGAGCCAGGAAGTGCATGCTGGGACGGGGGTTGTATCAAACAAACAAACCCCCAAAGGGCTCGAAGTTTTAAAGTACTTTCGGACTTGCATTCAGCTGCGCTGCTGCCGTCTGCGTCATTCTCACGTGCTTGTGACATCGCTGATTTCGTCACCGTTTGTGATTGCGTTTATTGTAAACCTGAGGAAATAAACTAATCGAAAATAATCTTTCTGTCTCACAGAACAAAACTGAAGCACTCCTGAAGTCCTGAAGTCCGAAATAATACGTCATGGACTAAGAAGTCAGATTCGGCCATTTAGTACCAACCCCCCCCCCCCCCACGCCCCCCCCCACCCCCTCCCCAATCCCCCATGACTAGAAAATGAAAGGCGATGTTGGTTTTGTCAAGGTTGTCTCACAATGACGTGCGGCCACTTGCATATGTATCTCAGCGGGATTGTTTGGTACAGCGATAACGCATGCGCAGTCCTAACTCCGAACAGGTGTACAGAGCCGTAAGATCCCAAACCACAGACCAGTACATTTGACCAGCACGCGAGCACAAATCGAAAGAGAATGAAGAACGTTTGTGGAGGCGAGGCAATGTGATTGTTGCGGAGATGAGACAGAAATTGTGGAGATGTGAACGCAATCACAAAAGGTCTTGCGGCCGAGGTCGGCCCGAGGATCTTAGTTGCGCATTGGGACCTGCAGGCGAATATCACTCCATCTACCGGACTCGTCAGAAGCAAGCCTCCAACCACACGACAGATGAAACCTTTTAGGAGGGCAACCAGCATGTTCATCGCGGAGATATGACAGGAACACGATTTTTTTTATAAAGTGCGTTGGTTTGTGATTTTGAACCTTCTCGCACTACTGTTCTTTTCAGTCAACAAGAGCATTGTCATGCCTGTCCTGTGAAGAGAACTTACGTGACGTCATTGCTTACGTGACGTACTTGCTTACGTGACGGCATTTACGCGACTGATGTCATTGCTTGAACGTTCGTGCTCAGGAAAGGGACATTTTGGAGTACTATGGGTGTTCCGGTTTTGAAACACGATAGATTTTCCATGACTTGCACTGATGTGGCCGTGGAAGTTTACGATGAAACCAAATGTGTCCTTTGCCCTAGAAAGGCCAAATGGCTATAAGTCCTTTTTTAAATAGCGAAATTTGCATTGTATTACAATGAACATCTCGCTTTTCACAAAGAAATAGACTTACTGTCTTTTGCCTACCTAGGTCAGTGCTGGTCTGCGCGTTTTGAAGCTTTACGACTGTGACGCATTTTGCTTTGATACACTACACAAATAGATTGATCTACGCCGATTGCTCAAAGATGGTGCCAAAATAGGATGGCGCTGATCTTGGTGAGTCTGTCCCCCACCCCCCCCCCACCCCCCCCCCCCCCCCGAACTGTAAATATCAAGTCACCTGTAACCGATTGGCTGCTAACGACGATACCGTTCGGCGAAAAAAACGCGTTGTTACTCGTCTTTTCCGCCGAGCTGCATCGTCAAGGGGTTAAAGGACAACTTCCAACTTTGGGAAGTTCACCTCCGGGCTCAGGGTGTTAAGGCAAAGGTGCAAAATCATAGACCACAAACAGACCGAAAAAAATCCCACACGAAACGAGCACTAAAAAAGTCAGGGCCAATTAAATGATGAGCGAAAGAAATGCGACATTTTTGTAGTCACCGGAAACACTTAAAGGGGCACGCCTGACCTTTTTTAATGCTCCAGTTCGCAAAAAGCTTTTACTGGGATTCAGTATACATAGCCACTTAGACAGTAACCACCCTATTGTCCCACCAAATGTTTTCTTTCGTCCGTTCAAAGCGAAAAGAGGCCCACCGGAATCTTGTGACTGGACCCAGTGAAAAGATTGCTTCTGATAGGCGATGGTATCTGAAGTCATAACTATTCTATACTATCTTAAGTCATCTGCATAATTATAACCAATCAGAGACAAGATGGCGGATGAACCAGCGAAGAAAAAAGAAAGTTTCAGTCGACTCGCACTGGCCGACAATGACAGACTCGGAATTGAAGAGAAGAAAGAGGAAGAGAGACAAAATACCCCTAAGTAGAATTGACATCGGATAAGGGAATATAGAGCTTGGCTTGACCGCCCGTCCTGAAATTGTCGCTTTCCTGCTATGTGAATCAATAAGTAATCTACGGTCTTTGTCGATCTTCCTATAGTTCTGTGAGCGCTAGTGATTTTCAGAATTTATGATCTTCAGTAGAATTTAACTCTTACTGATTTTTCAAGATTTTCAACCTGTTTTATCATAAAGTTAAGAGCTAGTTATCAGATTTTATGCTGCAAGGATCTGAAAACTACGGTGTGTGTCAAAATTGCGGTACATCGCTGGTCGTGACGACACGTTTTTGTCTGTGCTGGCTCTCACAAGTTCACTCCGCGATTCACAGAGATAGTGTTTCTCGGCTGGGATGGTGCATTTGTCGTTTCCAGTGATGCTTTCAGTTACGTAGACTTCGATGTGTGAGATGTGAAATTGCAGTGCAGAAAGTGGGTATAAATACCAATGGTCTGTTTTGTGTTTCCGAGGGATAAAGGGTCAAAGGTCAAACTAGCACTGTGGACACTGGCTCAGTCGCTTTGCGCGGAGACGGAGTCGAACAAGCCAAACCCCCCGGCCGTGCACTGACCATGCAGCACGATCGTTACTAGTAAATACTAGCAGGTCAAGCGGAACCCGCATTGTGATTTTGACAGCATAGCGAGTATGGAAGGTTTATTCTACATTCTCGTTGAAAATTATTTCAAAGGCCGGATGCCGGCGAACATCAGTACACGACGTGTACACTGACACGTGTATACACCATTGACACCGATTACCTCGTGGCCTGCAGTATTGACCGGGTTCTGCCTTGCGCACATATTTAAAACGAGGCCGATGCAATAATAATCTGCGCTCTCGGGTACAAAAACAACACACCCTCCAAACGATGACTTTCGACATTTGGCATTGTATTTACATCATAAAGCTCTAAGTTAGTACACAAAGGACCCATACATATACTGTCAGCAGTATCTGTTGTAGACAGTTTTCTGACTGTGTTGAGATGTTTGATCTTGGGGAACATAACTTTAAGTGTTTCCGCTGATTCCAAAACTGTTGCATTTCTTTCGCTCGTCAGTATGATTTAGATCAGAATTTAAGTCAGCACAAAACACCTTTTTTGGATATGTCGGTCTCACCATTGCCGCGACTCGGTCATAGTGATGTTGTAATATGACTATAGCATAATCTTGTGGAATTAACTCGTGCAAGGAAACTGTCACTAAATGAAGGAAATGTGTATGCATCTGCTGGAACACTTGAGAGGCGTGTCGAACCATTCAAGATTTAATGATTTCGTCACGAGCAAAATTTAAAATAAGTTTGACGCCTTTTGTTGAAAGCACATGCTTAACTCATTCAGTCCCGACACACCACGGCCAGATATGGCTCGACCATGATTGTTCAAGGGAGGTGCCAGAATAGCTTGGCGCTTATAGGCGCCAAGCTATTCTGGCACCACCCTTGAACTATCATGGTCGATCTGTCTCTTGAATTGTAATACAGTCCTCAGAGGACAACTCCAAAATGTGGGGATTTGCGCACCTGGGACACAATGAGTTAAAAGGCCGCGACGGTGGAGTTAGATAGGGGTATCCATGTGTGTGTGTGTGTGTGTGTGTGTGTGTGTGTGTGTGTGTGTGTGTGTGAATGTGTGCGTGCGTGCGTGCGTGCGAGAGACAGAGAGAGAGGACTTTGTTACCCTTCTACTTACAACCCAGCAGTATTTCAGTGTAGCCCATTCATACTGCAAGCACACTGCACGTTATAGTTAGTCTTCATTTTTCACCGCAGACATGGGATGATGGTTGCGTAGTTGTATGGTCACTTCTTAACACGGGTAGTAGTGCATAGACCTTACTACTACTGTTGTTAAGAGGTGACCATTTATCAACGATTATCTCATGTTTGTGTTTGTCACTGTCATACAAGTGTCTGTCTTTAGACACGTGGTCGTATATATTTCACCAACACAGTCACTGTCTGCACATGATGATACCTCTTTCAACCAAAGGCAAGTTTTACAAGGAGTAAAATGTAAGCATGCACAAGCGGTTTGCTATTTTCTTCTGATAATCCGTTCGCTTCTTTGTTATTTTTAAATTATTACTTACTGTTGTTGGTTGTTGTTTTTTGTTTGTTTGTTTGTTGTTGTTTTTTCGCTTTCTGTTGAGCAGTTTGGACTGAAAGCCAAGGACACGATTTGACGCCGAAACTGTTACTTATTCTGATAACAGAACACTGTGGACTGTTTTGTTTGTGTTTATGGTCACTGTATGTTGCTTCTGAGTTTTCATTTGTGTTAACTCATTCGAGACGTGCCGCCTCCGGATATGCGGCTTTAGTCGCGTATCCGGAGTTGGCAACGTCTCGAATAAGTTAATGATTGTGGACACGATAGACACGGACAAGTTATTTGAAAGTTAATCCAATGTCCAACTGTACCTCGCATATTGGAAACTCATTGAAAGAGAAGAAGAAACATGAGAGAAAACGAAAGTGACTGAGGTTACTTTGGATATGCAGTCGCTGCGTGAACATTAATTAATTTATAGGCTGCCCGGAAAGCGTGGAAACTCGTAGAGGTCTGGAGAGACACAGGTATTGAGTTCTATAGACTGATGTGCCGTGTCCCTAAATGATTGACCGCCGGACCTCTCCTTCTTGTCACCCAAGTTCAGTTATAATCGGAGTTAAGGTGGTTGGGTTGTACGATTACAGTTTAGTATACTGACGAGCGAAAGAAATGACATTATCGGAATCATCGGAAACATGTTAGTATGTCCGATTATTCCGATGATGGTGTCTTTCATTTGCTCCCCGGTTTGTCGGTGTACATACACATGCGCAGTCCTAAAGGCCCCGCCACACTTGCCGGTTGTGCCCCGATTTTGAAGCCGATTCCGATCCGATTGCGATCGGATGACGTCATATATCCGATCCGATCGCAATCGGCTGGGAATCGGGTGTTTAGAAACTGCTCTATTTTTCCGGTCCGAATCGGCTCCGATTGTAAGCTTCAACCAATCAGAGCGCGTCTCGCAAAGCACGTCGTTTCAGTTTGCAAATGGCGGAAGATCAGTCAACCACCTTCGTTGCCGATGTTTCGCCCGCCTCAGTTTTCCCGAATATGATGTAAAACTGCTGATAATGCAAGCACATCATCATCACTGTCCAAACTAGCAGCTATTTCGCTGAACAGGTACGACCTTGATCTTCAATTCAAACCGGTCGGCTAAATAAAGTCGGGGAATGTGTGGCAGTGCACACGTTTTTGCAGTCCGGTCCGATCACACTCCGATTCGAAACTGCTCAAGAATCGGCCTCAAAATCGGGCATGTGTGGCGGGGCCTTTAGTCCGAACAGGTGTACAGAGCCGTAAGATCCCAAACCACAGACCAGTATATAAGACCAGCACGCCAGCACAGATCGAAAGAGACCGAAGAACTTTTGTGGAGGCGAGGGAATGTGATTATTGCGGAGATGTGACATAGAAATTGTGAAGATGTGAACGCAATCACAAACGGTCTTCGGGCCGACGTCGGTCCGAAGACCTTTTGTGATTGTGTTCACATCTCCACAATTTCTGACGTCGGCCCGAGGATCTTAGTTGCACAATGGGACCCGCAGGCGAATATCAATCCATCTACTGGACGCGTCAGAAGCACAATAGAGGAAACTTACTTTTTAGGAGGGCAACCAGCATGTTCATCGCGGAGATATGACAGGAACACGCTTTTTTTTTTATAAAGTGCGTTGGTTCGTGATTTTGAACATTCTCGCATTAAAGTTTTACGGTTCTTTTCAGCAAGAGCCGTGTCATGCCTGTCCTGCGAAGAGAACTTACTTGACGTCATTGCGTACGTGACGTAATTGCTTACGTGACGTCATTTACGCGACGTCATTGCTTGAACGTTCGTGCTCAGGAAAGGGACATTTTGGAGTACTATGGATGTTCCGGTTTTGAAACACGATGGATTTTTCATGATTTGCACTGCTATGGAAGTTTATGGTGAAACCAAATGTATGCTTTGCCCTAGAAAGGCAAAATGGATATAAGTCCTTTTTTTTTTAAATAGCGAAATTTGCATTGTATTACAATGAAAATCTCGCTTTTCACAAAAATGGACTTACTGTCTTTCGCCTACCTAGGTCAGTGCTGGTCTGCGCGTTTTGAAGCTTTACGACTGTGACTCATTTTGCTTTGATACACTACACAAATAGATTGCCCAGAACTGTAAATGTCAAGTCGCCTGTAACCTCTTGGCTGCTACTGACGATACCGTTCGGCGAAAAAGACGCGTTGTTACGCGTAGTTTTCCGCCGAGTTGTATCGTCAAGGGTTAAAGGACAACTTACAACTTTGGGAATTCGAACTCCGGGCTCAGGGTATTAAGGCAAAGGTGCTAAATCATAGACAATAAACAGACCAAAAAAATCCCACACGAAACGAGCACTAAAAATGTCAGGGCCAATAAAATGATGAGTGAAAGAAATGCGACGTTTTTGTAATCATCAGAAACACTTAAGTGTTTCCTCTGATTCCCCAACAAAAAAACTGTCGCATTTCTTTCGCTCGTCAGTATGATTTAGATCAGAATTTAAGTCAGCACAAAACACCTTTTGGATATGTCGGTCTCACCATTGCCTCTACTCAGTCATAGTGATGTTGTAATATGACTATAGCATAATCTTGTGGAATTAACTTTTGTAAGGACTCTGTCACTAAATGAAGGAAATGTGTACGCATCTGCTGGAACACTTGAGAGAGATGTCGAACCATTCAAGATTTCATGATTTCGTCTCGAGCAAAATTTAAAATAAGTTTGACGCCTTTTGTTAAAAGCACATACTTAAAAGGCGATGGTGGAGTTAGTTAGGGGTATCCATGCGTGTGTGTGTGTGTGTGTGTGTGTGTGTGTGTGTGTGTGTGTGTGTGTGTGTGCGTGCGTGCGTGCGTGCGTGCGTGCGTGCGTGCGTGCGAGAGATAGAGAGAGAGAGAGGACTTGTAACCCTTCTTTTACAACCCAGCAGTATTTCATTGTAGCCCATTCATACTGCAAGCACACTGCACGTTAGTCTTCATTTTTTTTTTTTTTTTACCGCAGACATGGGATGATGGTTACGTAGGTGTATGGTCACTTCTTAACACGGCGAGTAGTAGTGAATAGACCTTACTACTACTGTTGTTAAGAGGCGACCAGTTATCAATGATTATCTCATGCCTGAGCTTTCCACTGTCATACAAGTGTCTGTCCATAGACACGTTTTCGTGTATATACGTATATACCACCAACACAGTCACTGTCTGCACATGATACCTCTTTCAACTAAAGGCAAGTTTTACAACGAGTAAAATGTAAGCATGCACAAGCGGTTTGCGATTTTCTTCTGATTATCCGTTCGCTTCTTTGTTATTTTTTAATTTTTACTTACTGTTGTTGGGTTGTTGTTGTTTGTTTTTTTGTTTTTTTTTCCGCTTTCTGTTGAGCTGTTTGGACTGAAAGCCAAGGACACGATTTGACGCCGAAACTGTTCTGATAACAGAGCACAGTGGACTGTTTTGTTTGTGTTTATGGTCACTGTAAGTTGCATCCGAATTTTCATTTGTGTTAACTCATTCGAGACGTGCCGCCTCCGGATACGCGGCTTAAGCCGCGTATCCGGAGGTGGTACGTCTCGAAAGAGTTAATGATTGCGGACACGATAGACACGGACAAGGTATTTGAAAGTTAATCCGATGTTACTTTAGATATGCATTAATTAATTTATAGGCTGCCCGGAAAGCGTGGAAACTCGTAGAGGTCTGGAGAGACACAGGTATTGAGTTCTATAGACTGATGTGCCGTGTCCCTAAATGATTGACCGCCGGACCTCTCCTTCTTGTCATCTCTAAGTTCAGTTATAATCGGGGTTAAGGTGGTTGGGTTGTACGATTACAATTTAGTATACTGACGAGCGAAAGAAATGACATCGGAATCGTCGGAAACATGTTAGTATGTCAGATTATTCCGATGATGGTGTCTTTCCTTTGCTCGTCGGCGTACATACACAATTACAATTTCGTACACTGACGAGCAAAAGAAATGCGACCTTATCGGAATCCTCGGAAACACTTAAGTGTTTCCGATGATTCCGATGATGTTGTAATTTCTTTTGGTTGTCGGTATACATAGATTATACAAGGGGGGGGGGGGGGGGGGGGGGGGAGGACGTAAAAGCGAACTAGCACGGATTCTAAGGCATGTTCGACGCTCAGCAGCGTTCGACAGAAGAAAATTCGAAGGTACGAGTATTTAATCAGAAGTCACTTCATCGTGTGTGTTTGTGTACATTTTTCCCGCAGCTCAAGGGAATCCATGCATGGGTGCTTGTTGTTAAGTTTGTGCGCGATCACTCACAAGTGTATGGGCAGACTTTGGCACTGTAGTGATTTTAACCCGTTGGGTGTCGGTCGCCTGTTTGGTCGAGGGGATTCCCGTAGGAATCCCCTCGACCAAACACGCTACCGACACCCAAAGGGTTAAATTCAGCTTTCATCTGATCACCGTCTTCATGGATGTCACGCGGAACGCTTCTGTGTACACTGACGAGCAAAAGAAATGCGGCACCGTGAAGCATTTCAGTGACTCGAATGACGTCGCATTTCTTTTGCTCGTCAGTGTAGAAGTTTGATTCTATGATGTGAACCGATACAATGAAATCGTGTGAACATATGCCTGTGCGGTACGCATTCTTTCCAAGGCACTGTCCTCAAAATGGCACCGACATACATGTTTGTTTTGTTTTTTTAAAATGCCTTCACCTGGTTGCTGACATTTCACACGTCACATTAAAATAATTGTCACGTTTTGTTACTTATCATTATTAACGGCAATGTGCAATATGCTTTTCGCATTTTCGCCACCCCAAGCAGCTGTTTGGTGCATCAGGTCACTTGCGCCAATGTGCATAATTTATTAGTATATACAGAAGCATCAGAAAGTTCTGCCTTGTGCAGTATCATCATGCTTCTCAACATGTTTTGCCCATACTTTCACATTTGTGATGAAAAGTCAAGAGAGATGTTTAACTCATTCAGCCCGGCGCACGTATTTCCCAAAAGTTGGAGGCGTCATCTAACGACTACGCACCAGTTGCAGGAGATGGATCGACCATGATGATTCAAGGGCAGTGCCAGATTAGCTTGGCGCCGACAGGCGCCAAGCTAATCTGGCACTACCCTTGAATTTTCATGGTCGACCCATCTCCTGCTGTAGTGCGTCAGGACTGAAAGGGTTAAAGACGATGCCATTTTTACCTCATCACTGCCGAGAAGAAAAGTAAACACGAGACAACTGCAAGAGATACAGATCCTCAACAGCCCCCGCACCTAAGGGGGCTCATGAGGATGTATGCCTCTTGCTGACAACACTTTGTACCCATCAGTGTTCTTTTCGGGACGGCTGAGGCTTGTTGGCTTTGAATCAACACAGATTTGAGAAACGCGATCTGCTACTAAGTGGCAGTGGAGAGGTTGGTGGCATACACATTGCATGTTGTTAAAGGGGACCTGACGTCTAGCGAAAAGGAAACGGAAATACACGAACAGCCTGATGGGATGGGGCAAAATTCCTGCCCTTCCCATGTCTGTCTGCTGGCAACACTAGACATGAATTTGCATGGTACCCTGCTAAAGCAGGGGACCATTCAATAGAATTTATGCCTGTTGGCAGCAGACATGTCCCCATTTACACCCTGAGTCGGAGAGTCGTTTGTGATCAGAGGACATCATACCTGAAGCTTACGGAGAAACTAAGTTCATGATCATGAAGATGTCGGCAACAGTTGCTGGCAACACAGCTGCAAATGACATGTCTTGCACACTAGCACAGACACTGATGCGGCATCGCACGCTTCCTCGACTGCTCACCCGGCAATAATTTCGCAGATGCTACAAATAAAGGGTAGATCGTGGCGGTTCCGTCTGCTAAGTTCATCCAGCGTTAGTGATGGTGGTGCTTTCCTGGGTGTTAGAAGCGACCAAAGAACCCCACTCTACCCTTTTGACTTTGCACTAGCCCTTACTTTTGTTGTGCCGAGACGTAGCATAGTACATGTGTTATTTATAGCCGTCACTACTGTGTTCACTTATGGATGTTGTATCATCATGTTCACATTCACACTGATAGTCGTGTTTCTCTCTTGTTGACACTCAAGCATCACGTGCAATTTATTCAGTATTGTTGAAATACAGGCAAGTCAAACGAGGGTCTCATGGCGGCTTTGGAATTGGCTTTCCGGCTTCGGAATCAAACGTAGGTCAAACCCGTATGTGTTACGACGCAAAAGGTGGATTAAAAGCACGGACAAACATGCGATATCGCATGTTTGTCCGAGCCGATTTTAATCCACTGTTTGCGTCGAACGACGCGTAGTTTTTGACCCACTTCAGATTCAGGAATCGCCTCATTGTTGAAAAACATAGATCTTTAATGACATCGGTTGTGTTTTATCACTGTGCTGCCAGTTTTTTTGGGGTAGCAAAATGCTTTTTCGTGGTGTATATATACGGACAAGCAACAGAAATGAGACATTTCTGGAATCATCGGAAACACTTTAGTGTTTCCGGTGATTCCAAAAATATCGCATTTCTTTTGCTCGTCAGTATATTTCAGTGCACAGAGCTGATTTTCGTCTGTTCATTGTCAGTTCTCTGTAACAGTAGAGATGGGTAGCTCAGGTAGTAGAGCGTTCGACTCTCTTCCGAAAGGTTGCGGGTTCAAACCTAGCTGGGGTCAAAACGTGTTCGGCAGATCTTTTTCGGTGCCCCGTCTTTGAAATCATCTTAGTGGTGAACAATAGACGTTAAGCCCTAAACGGTTAATATTTTTAAAAATCTGTACTCCATTCACAGCCGAAAAATTTAAACACCATCCAACTGCGAGAGGTTTAGATCCTCATGAGCCCCGGCAGTTGCGGGAGCCCGTGAGGATCTATGCCTTTTGCAGAAACCACTTTGAATCCATGTTCCTTGGGCGGCCTGGACTGCTTGGCGTGGAGTTAACCAAGATTTCAGAAACATATTTTGGCGTTGACTGTCAGTCAAGGAGTTATCAGTGAACTGAAGAAAACCAGTACTGCTCATTAATGTACATCTTAAAAACGTATTTCTCATTTACAGCCTGGTGTGCGGCTGCTGGAGGACAGGGCCCCTTACTTCGCCCCCAGTGCGCAAAAGTCCTGAGGACCCCGACGGCCGCAGTTGGCCCGCGCACGGCTGTGCGCGGGCCAACTGCGGCCGTCGTCGGCCCGAAGACCTTTTGCTATTGCGGTTCGTCTGCGAAGAATGTCATCACGTGTACAATCACACTTTGCTAATCATTTCAATTTGTAATTGTTGTCGTTTCATTTTTTTATGCCTTTACAACTGCATAATGTCTGTTTTCCGTTTTGTACTGGCAATACGTTGACACCAATAAATAGAGCTCTGTATAGAGCGAGTAGAGAACAAAAGTTGTTTTTCTTTAACTACTTTAAATTTTATTGAGTCGGGTCTGAGTCCTCGTTGCCGTCATCATTCTCGTCATTATCAACGTCGTGATCATCAACAGCATCAACGAAACAACAAGTGAAACAGACACAGCAAACAGCAACCAAAAGTAAAAATAAAAAAGTCTAAAGACACCGCCAGCACCATAAAGCAATTGACTGGGTTGACAATCAGGAGCCAGAACTTTCACAAGACGAAACCTGCGCGTCTTTTGTCGCAAACAATGGATCAAACGTCAAACAAGTGAAGTTTGACCTATTTGTCTTTATAATGGCTATTCAAAATGATAGTGATGAAATCAGTGGACTTTATTTGGATGCAATAAAACGACAGATATCACAATGTGGTTTTGATGCAAGTTTTCCTCATCACACATACACACACGCAAGCACACAAACTCACACATACTTTAGGCGTCAAGATATTATGGCACCACCACTGACCTACGTGTACCATGGTCGATCTGTACCCTGACCTCAGCACAGAAAAAAATATGTTGTATTTAGAGGACAGCTGCCAGACCATTAACAGGTGGGGCGAGCCACGCACCAAGGGGAACTATTCAGCGCTAGACAGTCAAACGGTTAGATCCCCTGCCCATTGCTATCACGCCCACAGTCGTTGGCGATTGGGTGCCTGATAGGAATGGGCAGGTGATCTAACCGTTTGTCTGTACAGCACTGAGTAATTCCGCTTGGTGCGTGTAGCTGGGGAAATCTCTACTATAGGGCTGGATGTATACTGAGTATCAAAAGAAATCCGACCTTTTTAGAATCGTCGGAAACACAAAAGTGTTTCCGACGATTCCAAAAATGTCGCATTTCTTTTGCTCGTCAGTATACTAGGCTTTTCATCGCGACACAGAATCTAAATTGAGTCCTTTCAGCGAGTGGCGGCTCTTAGTTCACTTCAGCAGCTTCTCTTCATATGTAGTTGCACATGATACAAATGATTAGATGCCATCACTGGGTTTCGTTGTATGAACAATGATCACTGGCAATAAGTAGCATTTTGTTTGATTCGTCCTAGTTCAATGCAAGGACGGATTACATACATGTCAAACCCAGCTCCCCGTTCCATCACAACGGCCATACAATAGATAAGTGTCGGTTTTTATCATCAGTCGGAGTAGCTATAGTTCCAGTTCCTAAGCTCTGTAACGGAATATATCACAGACGTCTTCAGCTTTTTTCCCCAACACTAGAACTGTTGACACTAAATAACACCACAGCTCAATTTCCGTCAATGTCTTCCTTTTCAATAGGTAGGTGCAGTTCATACTCCTAGTTCTATGACAGGCAATTCCACTGATAACTGATTCATTAATCCTAGGACGAAATATTTAATGCTGGGATTAAATAATTTATCATAGGACTCATTCGATTAATGCTAGGAACAAATAATTGTTCTTATGTGTAATTCCAACCAATCAACCATAATGGCGACATCTTCCGGTGAATAAACGTGGGGTCTTTTTCTGTCCATATGTGTCTTTGAAAGAACGTCTATGATTGGCCATTGGCTGTTTTATTTCGACTCAATCCTAGGAAGAATTTAATTTTGTCCTCGGAATAAATACTCGGTCCTACTAGGAGATTTATTTATTCCTAGCATTAAATAGAATTATTCCAAGAATAAATTATTTAGCCCTAGCACTAAATATGTTGTCCTAGGATTAATGATCAGTTATCAGTGTAACAGCCAGTCATATCGTTCACACCCGACAGAGAAACATAGCACAGGGGACCACGGCGGTCAACGCGTCAGGACAGCTATAGGAGTGGGGCCAGATGCACACCGCGCCTTTAACCCCTTGACTGCTACTGACGATACCGCTGTGCGGAAAAGACGCGTAGTCATGCATCATTTCCGCCAAACAGTATAGTAACAGAAAAAGGGTTAGCCTTACCTAGTCACTGGTCGCATATTTTGTTTCTATAATATGTGTTCATTCAACGAGCAAAAGTCACAACCCGTCCAAGGAACATGGATACACGTTGTTCTCAGCAGGAGAAATAGATCCTCATGAGCCCCCGCGACTGCAGGGACTCATGAGGATTCATGTCTCTTGTGGCTAGATCGTGTTGTCCTTTTCTCGTCGGTGGAAGGGTTTAAGCTAATATGGCGCTCTTCAGAACTATCGTGGTCGCATCTGCTTTTCACAACTGTTATGTCAGTACAACTGGCAGGCTTGAAGCTGAGTTTGAACTGTGAGGCTGAGTAAAAATCTCCGCCACAACTTGGTTTGTCACACGGGGACTTGAAATCGGCGAGTGGAGCTGTTCGTTTCTAGACTGAACATGGAGGAGGGGGGGGGGGGGGGACATTTAAAAAAAAATTAAAATAATAAATAAATAAAAGACCAGTACAGAAATAGTGTATGCTCTAACCCGTTCAGTGCCGAGAAAATGTGACACTGACCAAATGCAAGAGGCACAGATCCTCATGAGCCCCCGCAATTGCGGGGGCTCATGAGGAGCTATGCCTCTTCAGTGCTCAGTGACACCACTTTGAATCCACGCTCCTGGGACATTTACGTCTTGCATTAACGAAGATTGTACTGATCTGCGTCAGCTGGCACTAAACGTGCTAATAATTATCACAAAATGCAGCTACAATATCGTGCATATGGCAGACTTCGTCTCCGGCACACCAACGTCTTTCTTCTGCTTAGTTGTGTCGTCTTCTGCGTCCCTCCCGCTGCCATTGGTATCTCGGAGCATGCCCAGTAGGTGCCTGTGTCCGTACTTCAGCGCCGCTCCGTACAGAGTCAGGGGAGAGAAGGGCTGGAAAAAGTTTTCCTTGTGAGAGTAGTCTTTCGTGGCCAGGTCCACAGATCCGTTGCACCTGACAACAGAGAATAAATGAGACAGTGTAGGTGGTACTGTTGTTGCTGTTGTTGTTGTTGTTGTTGGTGGTGGTGATAGTACCTTTGTTTCTGCCACACCGAACGTTATGGCCGGCACAGCCACCAGCGGGATTACGGCCTTTGAGAGTTGTTGGTACTTACTCACCCCGGGCGTCGCGGGGCCGCCCGAGCCGCCGTTGGCAGAAATTGGCCAGTTTAGGCTGTTCTTGGCCGATGACTTTCTGTTCACTGAGTTAAAGCCACAGGCTAAGGCTGACGCGAAGGGCACTTTGAATTTCAATTCAATCCTACAAGTATAGCCACGGAAGTGGCATAGCGTTGCCGCAGGCAACGCTATACGCCACTTTCGTAGCTATTGTGATGCGGGGCGCATTGAATGAGTTAACCACATTTTTATATGTAGTAAAACTGTTGCCGCTAGGGTTTCATGTGCAAGAAAAACAGAAGATAGTGGTGGAAAACCCTTTAAAATAGAAACAAGGAACGACGTTTCGGATCAAATATCCTTCTTCAGGTGACATGGAAACAAACGAGAACAGAAAAGAACACGATAGAAAGAAAAGACGTCATCCTGAATAGAGAGAATTTAGAATGACGTAAAAATTGAAAAAAATAATAATTTAAAAAAAAACACCACAGAATGACGCAAATACACAAGCACAAAACACGTAGCACAAAACTTACGTCTACATACATACACGTCACTGCATACATTCGCATTCACTCGTGCGTGCTGCCGCTCACGTACATGCACACACACACACACACACACACACACACACACACACACACACACACACACACACACACACACACACACACACACACACACACACACACACAAACACACACACACACTCACGTACACACACACACATACACACACACACACACACTCAACGGTAACATCCAGTTTCAACAGTGAGGTCAAGTCTGGCACCAACTACCCATCAGGCCGAGCATACATCCCTAGGGGCGAATGTTCAAGCCGCGCGGATGGTAAGTGCCAGGCCTGTCCGCGAAAAAGGATTTGCGGCGGATGAAGTTGGATGTATTTTGCCAAAGGATGCGTATGCTGAAATGTGTGAGGCTATGAGGAGGTTCGTTGAAATGACGTCCAACCTGGTTGTTGTATCCGAGGCGGATCGAACGAACATGCTCCTCGCAGCGTTCAGGGAGTGTACGGTATGTCTCTCCCACATACAACATATTTGGGCAGTGAGAACATGAGATGACATAGACAATATCCGATGACTGGCATGTGAATGATCGGTGGACATTAAAAGATGACCGGGGTCCGGTGATGACGGGGGATGTGTTGATACGGACATGCTTTGCAGTGTGGTTGCTGACACTTTGAAGGGTGTGTGCCAGGTGGTAAGGTGTTAGATGCGCGAAGTGAACTGTGAACAAGATAGTGACCGCGTAGGTTAGTGTCACGTTTGTAAGCGACCAGCGGAGGCTCAGGAAATATGTCTTTCAGTACTGTGTCATTCTGAATGATGTGGAAGTTTCTGATGAGAATGTTTTTGATTGGGATGTTGTGAGGATGATACGTGTATTTGCGTCATTCTGTGTTTTACGTCATTCTAAATTCTCTCTATACAGGATGACGTCTTTTCTTTCTGTCGTGTTCTTTTCTGTTCTACGTTTGTTTCCATGTCACCTGAAGAAGGGTCTTTGATCCGAAACGTCGTTCCTTGTTTCTAATTTAAAGGGTTTTCCACCACTATCGTCTGTTTTTCTTTCACATTTTTATATGAGAGAAATTTATTGACAACAAACCCACCTCAGGTATTTCATGCGCTCAGCATCGCCGGCCAAGGTGGCGTGCGCGAACTCGATGGAGGCTTCATTGTCCACGAGGTGCCGGACGAGTTTGGGGTCTGCGCCGCGGCGCTTGGCGAACTCGATCAGGGTCTGGCCGTCCCGGGTCACGTTGACCCGGCACCAGGACTTGACCAGCACGTTCACCTTGAAAGTCTTGTTCTCCTCCACGGCGTGCCAGTAGCCCGGGGACAGCTTCCTGAGACAGAAACACACATCGCTAAAGTGTTTCCAATGATTCCAAAAATGCCGCATTTCTTTTGCAATTAGTTTAGATTATAATATTATATAGAATATAGTCTAGATTTCCATTAAAAGAATGACAAATAAGTTTATCTTTTAATGCTATTATTTTGTCATCAACCGGCATAACATATAAATCATTCATCACCACTATATACTGACGAGCAAAGGAAATGCGACATTTTTGGAATCATCGGAAACACTAATTATTTTTAAAAAATGTCGCTAATTTTTTTTTTTGCTCTTTATTATATATTATGTTGAGAATATAGTCTAGATTTCCGTTAAATGAATGACAAATAAATTTTCTTTTTAATGTTGCAAAGAGATGAGTTGGGTTTCTTTACGCACCGTAACGTGGTGACGAACTCTGAAAAGAAGAGCCCGCCGTGCCGTTCCGCCAGTTGTTCCTCGTCCCCCTTCACTTGCGCTCCACACTTGAGCAGAGCGGTCATCACTTCCAACAGTCCGCATCTGTCAACACACACCCGTAGATTAACCCTCTGGCTGTCGGTAGCGGTTTTTGTCGCGACAAAAAACCGCTATTGACAGGTGAAGGGTTAACCCGGCCGTAACTGCAGCTGAATACCGGCGTTCGGCGGAAAATACGAGTCAGTAACTACGATTGTTTCCGTCGGGCGGTATTCGTCAGTAACAGTCACGAGGCCGTTTACACCACAGCGGGAGTAAACCTGAAGTTATGGCAGTCTTGTGAAGAGTTGTGCCCCTGACTCGAAGCGTCACAAGTGCAGAATACTGATACACCTGTGGGTCACGGTATACATTTAAATTGGGAAGTTGAGGCAGTGCAAGGTCCCGTGTTTTTAAAAATAATTTTTGCCTTGTTTGAAAATTTGCAGTTGGGCTGAATGTGGGAATTTGCTGGAAATTTGTGGTTAGCTGAGAGGAGACATGTTTGGTGCTTTGATTCATACCATCCTGAGCTTATCCAGTGGACATTTGTGGGCCTATGTTGAGTTGCCTTTGGCGTAGTGATTTGAGGGGCACGCTGATTTCAGCTGTGCTTGGGTGTGGGGGTTGGTAAGGAACCAGTTTCATAGCCAAGAAATGAGACGGGTCATGTGCTGTTTTTTTTGGTATTTTATGCATGGCAAATGTGCAGCTGGTGGGCGGTAGTGCTTTTTAGGGAATTGAACAATTAGGGGATGACTGGGATTGACTAAGGCTAAGAGACTGGACAGTACGGAAACACCACTGTGGTCCGTGGCCTGTGACGCTTCGAGTCAGGGGCACAACTCTTCACGTGACTGCGATAACTTCGGTTTTATCTCCCTGTGTTTACACTTGCAACTCAAAGCAATGCTAATCGTGCACTGGTTGTTTCCGTCCATACGCTTACTGCTAATCAGCGATACGAATCGATGGACACAAAATAAATGTGAGCATCTCTTTTTCAGTGTCTCTGGTCCCCCCCCCCCCAAAAAAAAAAAAAAAGAAAAAAAAAAAAAGAAAAAAAAAGTAGTAGGTGTATCAACTGTATAATTTACAGTGTGTGGTACCGGGCCACTGTACGTACCTGATGGCCAGCTGTAGGGGCGTGATACCCTCATGATCAGGCCCGTCCACGTCCACACCAGCGTTAGAGAGGATGTAGACCAGCGGGACGTAGGAGATCTCTGTCATGGGACTTGCCTCCATGGATACAAGGTGCAGCAAGGAACGGCCGGTACTCTTGCACTCTGACGAAAACGTTTTTATTTTTTTTTAAAAATATTATTATTATTATTATTATTATTATTATTATTATTATTATTTACTACTATTATTATGATTATATTATATTGTGACACTTGACTTTGCTTATTACAAGACTGATATAACAAAAATCGAATATAACTTTTTTTTCCAGAGGTCCCGTTTACACTAAGTAAATTACTTCGCTTATAACAAACTATGCTTATAACAATAAAGATTGGGTCCTCTGCCGATTTGTTATCGCCGAAGTTTATGGTATTATTATTATTATTATTATTATTATTATTATTATTATTATTATTATTATTATTATTACTAGTGTACGCGTATATTTAACCCCTTTGCTCATACTGTCTACAGCACCGTCAGCTGCGTGCACAAGAGGGTTCAAAGCCACCTATTTTCAATCACCTTGTGCGTGCAGCAACCGGTACCCAATGCGCGCAAGGTCATCGGGCCGACGTCGGCCCGATGACCTTGTGCGCATTGGGTAGTGTGTACAGTATCGGTGGCAGCATGGACATATAATGCTCTTGTATCCACACTGGTTGTCTCCATCTATTCGCTGCGCTATATCAGCGCTATATCAGCGCAGCGAATCGAGGGAGACAACCAGTCTCATAATTATATCATCATATGTTGCCTCTGCTGGCTGTTGGGCTGGTACCGGTACTTTTGCATTCTGACATGAAATGAAGGAAAGGCTTCAGTGCTGACTCAGTATTGATAAAACGAATGAAGGAATGAATGAATGAATGAATGAAAATGCCATCTTCATGTGACTTACTGACACGAGGGTTCTCTCCCTGGGACATGCCGAGTAGAGCGAGCTGTGAATTGTGCTGTGTGATGCATCGCGCTAGACTGGACTGCAGGAACTCGTCCGATAGACACGCCCTGTTCCCGCCCTTGGCCATGCCAGCGCCCGAGACAGGGGGGTAGTGACGCATGACCCTCCCTCTCCCTCCCGCTGCAGTCACTGAGTCGAAGTCAGTCTTGGCGATGGTGCCGCGACGATCAGTGCGTCCAGTTATTAGTGTTTTTGTCTCATGTCTAAGATGTATCAGTTATGGCGCACACGGCACAGTTACCCCCTTGACTGCCGAGAAAAAAGTGAACACGATCCCACTGCAAGAGACATAGATCCTCATGAGCCCCAGCGACTGCGGGGACTCATGAGGATCTATGCCTCTTGCTGAGACCAATTTGCATCCATGTTTCTTGGACGGTGTTGGCTTCTGTTCGTTGAATGGAACAAGATTTCAGAAACAAAAATACTGGTACAGTGGCAGGGAAGGGGTTAATGCAAATTGGCTTAGAGATTACTCACAGACCTACATTTGTGGCGTGTAGGAGGACTATTGTGGCTCTGTTGCTAAACCTAACGTTCAGGAGAAGCGTTTGCTCCCTGACATGTCAGTCACGCCACATGAAACATTGATGGTTCTGAAAATGCTACACATGGGCCCTGCTTTGCCGGGTTGCCAAGGTTGCCGTCTGACAACGCAGACCGCAAGAGACACTCTGACATTTCTCGAACACGGACCTTGGACACACGATATGGGGATATAGAGGCCATCGGGCCGACGTCGGCTCGATGATCTTTTGCGCACCTGACCGATAGACCTGCGTCACTCTATGGCAAAGATCCAACAACGATCGCGTATTACTGTGAGACCCATGCACTGTCGTCGGCTTGTTAGCTGACAGCGTCACCAATACGTGGCTCCATGAATAGGGTGTAGGTAGGCTGTTATCTGGCAGGACAATACCAAAATAAAAAATAAAAAAAAGAAAAGAAAGGGTAAGCATAAATGAAACGAAACACACTTGTTCAGCCTTAGACACTATAGACATTGTTAATAGAATAGCAGACACACACGTTTGTCAGCTGAGGACGTGACTACAGTTTACATACGGCGAATATTCTCATGGGACTAAATAAAACAGGCCCCTCTTGCTTACGCACATCAGTCGATGTCGGCTATTCCTCTTCATTGAGGCGCAAGGGGGAAAGGGGGTGGGGGGGGGGGGGGGGGAGGAATCTAACACTTTGGCTGTCGGTAGCGCTTTTTTTGTCACGATGATTCCTGCAGGGAACTGCAGTTTGCGACCCTACAAAAAGCGCTACCGACAGCCAATAGACTCTAAACGTATTGTCCTCCACGCTAAGCGCTAAGCGTTTTGTGACCTCACGCGCTGCGACACAAAAAGCCTCTCGCGTGACCTCACGCGCGCGACAGCAAATAAGCCTTTTTCTGCTAAGCGTTTTGTGACCCCGAACAGCTGCGACGCATACCTTTTCTGAACGTGTGCCCAATATGGAATGACATGACGCGACAAATCCTATTGATTCTCAAGAACTAGTCAGGGACACACAAATCTTGCTTGTAAAATTGTAGATTACCCCCCCCCCCCCCCCCCTTGTGATTGAGGCGTTGGTTACGCATGCAAACTGATATTCTTCTACCTAATGCGCGCTGACAATAAACAAACGGCAGCAGGGTGTACCAAGCGACCGCGGCTATAGTTCACAGCCAAGCGCGTCTGGCAGGCTACCCACGGACTATCACGATACAATTTTCAGAACTGGTGTGTAGTGATCAGAAGACAACTGCCAAATTTGGGAACTTCTACCTAGGAGGTCTGTGTGTTCGACGTTCGTGTGAGCCGAACACGCACTTTGCCGCTGTCACAACAGCGAAGTGTTGTGTCTGATAAAATGCCTGATCAGACGTACACAGACGACGGCACCAATCTGCGAAACAGCTGGAGTCAACCTCTGTTAACAAGAAATATACATTCACATGAGCCCTTGCTGATGCAGGGACTCACGTGAATCTATGTCTCTTGCAGCTGACAGGGAGCTGGGTGATGGAGCGGTTTGGCAAACACCCTGGTCTGATAAACTGTCTGACTGAAACACATTCAGTACAACGTACAGACCAGTGTAAACGCGTACTTATCGAAATGACGACAAGAAACGCGCCGGGGTGGATAGCGAGAGAAGTGTACGGACATGTTCTGTCCTCAGTATTAGCACTGGGGACGACTGTCAACTAGAAGACGGCGGATATGTAGTTCGGAGAGTGGGGGGTTGAACTTAAGAGAGGCAGAAATTTAATTACAGATATATGAAGTTTCAATTTTCATGTATGTTTCACCCAGCCCCCTCCCCCGGCCTCCACCACCCATCCGCGACCCTCAGACACAAAGTCGTACAGAAATTTTAGAAAAAGAGAGAAATAATCAATCAATCAATCAATCAATCAATCAATCAATCAATCAATCAATCAATCAATCAATCAACCATCCAACTGACCAATCAATCATCAAACAACCACCAATCATAGCGATCAATCACTCGAATCTGTCAATCGATCAATCATGCTAATCAATCATCTTAATCGATCATCAATCAAAGCTGAGTAAGTAAGCTATGGTGCCACCAATGATAGCGACAAACGCCAAACTGTCACTGATTAGACTGCTAAGAACTCATTATCGCTAGCCTAAATTAAAGCTCAATGTCTAGCATCCATCCCCCGAAAACCTCTCTCTCTCACACACACACACACACACACACACACACACACACACACACACACACACACACACACACACACACACACACACACACACACACACACACACACACACACACACACACTCCTATTTCGAGGATGTAGATGATCGTCTTGTTCTATACCTGCGTATTTCTCTGTGGGCTGGCGCCGACTGGGTGCTTGATAGGCAGGGGATCTAACTATTTGTCTGTCTAGCGCTGAGTAATTCCCATTGGTTTGTGTACATATCTGTATATTTCTAAACGGAAAAAAATGAGGTACTGTTGTGGTGCGCACTGGTGTCAAATGCCCAACACTGTCACCATTTAGACTGCTAACGAGGCATTGTCGCTAGGTTTAAGTCTCTTCATAGCCACTCATTCGGTCACTCACAGTCTTTTATAGTGACTCAGATATGGGTTGCTACGTTGAACAGCCCTCTCCAAGGCCCGCGAGGAGTACTTACACATTCTTATCAGGGCGTTGTTGGGTGGTATCGTAGCGTCACAGTAAACAAGTATATTTTTAGTTCTTTCACTTCTGTTAGCCCCTACACTGCCAAGAAAACGTGAACGCGATCTAACTGCAAGAGGCATAGATCCTCATGAGCCCCCGCGACTGCGGGGGCTCATGAGGATCTATGCCTTTTGCTGAGAGCACTTTTTGTCTATGTTCTTTGGACAGGGCTGACGTTCAGTGAACACAGATTTCAGAAAAAAAATGTAGGGGTTAACAACTGCGCGATATATCATGATGGCTCAAGATTTACTACATTGACACACTCAGCCCTAACACGCCATAACAAAACTACGGATCACAAATCAGCACAGAAAGAAGCACACTTAGAAAGAAAAGTACAACACACTTTACTATAAACTGTGTCGTATTTAATGATGATGATGATTATAATAATAATAATAATAATAATAATAATAATAATAATAATAATAATAATAATAATAATAATAATAATAATTTGATAAAAGGACAATTAAAGCCACGTAAATATGACCAGTGTTGTATTTAACATAATAATAATAATAATAATAATAACAATAATAATAATAATAATAATAATAACTTTGTTAAGAATGTTTTCTAAAAATTGCTCTTAGCGCTCATTTGTCCTTTCTAAGCGTGTTTCTTTCTTTGTTTATTGGGTTTTTTTCTGGACATTTTACACCCTTTTCAATCACCTTTGTGGTCAAGAAAATGTAAACCAATCAGCCATAACAGATCAAGGATGGTGACAGAATAGCCCTTGAACTATCATGGGCTATCTGTCTCTTGAAACTGCATGGTATTTAGTCGATCTTCAGAGGGCAAATCGTGCATTTTGGATTTTAGGGTTCAACATGATATGTTAACCCATTCACCTCTAATAATGACTTTTGCAACTTCGGAAGACGTCTTCAATAGGCTGTGTACCGGCGGTGGATTGGCCATGATAGTTCAAGGGTAGTGCCAGATTAGCTCGGTGCCTCTATTCTGGCATCACCCTTGCCAAGCTATTCTGGCACCACCCTTGAACTATCATGGTTAATCCACTTTTCGCTGTGGTGTCTCAATGGTGAGTGTGTTAAATAAAACAAAAACAAAAAAACAAAAAATGAAACACACACACACGCACACACGCACGCACGCACGCACGCACACACACACACACGCGCGAGCGCACACACACACACACACACACACACACACACACACACGCACATATGTTAGAATACTTTCAGTGCACACTGACATTCGAGATAAGAGAAGCCTGTGGCGTCGGTGTAGAAATTGAATATGCATTATTCATGATCTGATTCACGTTCCTGATTGCTGCTCGACTTATTCATGTCTTATTCACGCAGGTGGAAAATCACACTGTTAGAAATCAGCGACCGCCCTTCTCAAAACAACATTCTACAGGCGCAATGAAAACAGGTGCGTACGTGAGTCTTAAATCGTAAATATTAACATTTGTTCTGTCTAGCTTGTGTATTTGTTTGTTTGTGTGTTTGTTTGCGTGCTTGCTTTTTTGCTTGCTATCGTAGAGTTTGTTTGGTTGCTTGCTTTCTTGCTTGCTTACCTGTTTGTTTGTTTGTTTTGCTTTGCTTAGCTTTTTTTGTTTTGTTTTGTTTTAATTGCTTGCTGGCTTGCTGGCTTGTTTACATAATGCTTGCTTTCTTGCTTCAGTTGCATGCTCTCTCGCTCGATCCCTCGCTCGCTCTCTCGTCTGTTCGTTCGTACGTTTGCTTGTTCGTTCGTTCGTTTGTTCGCTCGTCCATTTGTTTATTCTCGTGTCTGTTCGTTCCTTCGTTCGTCTGTTTTCTGATTGTTTGTGTTATTGGCTAGTTGCTTGGTTGGTTGTTTGGTCGGTTGGTTGGTTGACTGTTACAAAGCTGTACGAGACTAACCGACTCTCGCGATGTGATTTAAATCAGCGAGCGCCCACACGCCAATTACCATCATAAATCCCGAGAAAAAGCAAACGCGACCCAACTGCAAGAGACATAGATCCTCATGAGCCGCCGCGAATGCGGGGGCTCATGAGGATCTATGCCTCTTGCTGAGATCAATTTGTATCCACGTTTCTTGGAACGTTGTGGCGTGTGGTCGTTGAATGAAAACAGATTTCAGAAACAAAATCTTCGTACACCGGCATTGAAGAGGTTAAAATAATGAACTGTAGTGGTACCTACACGCTAGTTAATGATACAAGGACCACACGGAGTGTTAAAGTACCACTGATTACGCATAAATCTGAAGACGCATTTCAGCACCATTGGTGTTTGTTGTGCCTTGTCGACACACCTAATGACTGAACTATAAAAGCAGTTTGGACACGCAGCAAAAGCACTGGCGTAATCGCACTTATTTATTCTGCGCTGCCATTAGCGTGTCAATCTATTTTTAGCTGTTTATCGTACTGAAAGCGTTGCATTTGTAGAACGGAGTGGAGTTGTTGTCATGTTACTTGATATAAAGACGACGTGTGCTGAACTGGATTCTCCTGAGTCTAAATGAACCATGACCCTGTGTGTACCGTTTCGTAACCATCTGTAACAGAAATGTATCTCTGAACATTTACGGCGGTAGTGAGCCCTCAAGGTAATATGCCCTAAGGTTGTAATCCCCAAATGGGGAAATTTGCGTCTTTATTGTACACACTGTTCATGGATGGTTTTATGTTTATTATTATTAATAAACATAAAATTAAAATAAAAAGTTGGCGTCAAGAATGGCCAAGCTATTACACCACCCTTGAAGTATCACACCGTCGATCTTTTTCCATATACAGGTTTGTTTGTTTGTTTGTTTGTTTGTTGCTTTTATTTGGGGGGTGGGGGGGGGGGTGGGGGGTGGGGGGTGGGGCTTACTGATTGGCTTAAACTGAGTGTCATTCGTTTCTTCATCAAATATTAACCCTTTGACTGCTACCGACGATACCGCTCGGCGGAAAAGACGCTTAACTACGTCACTATCTAGCTGCGTAACTACGTCACTATCTAGCTGCGTAACTACGTCACTATCTAGCTGCGTAACTACGTCACTATCTAGCTGCGTAACTACGCGTCTTTTCCGCCGCCGGATCGGTACCGTCATTAGCAGTCGAGGGGTTAATACATCAATTGCGCGACATGTTTCCAGACGCAGATGTTTCGAATCAAATATTTTTAGTCGTGAAGGATCTTCGAGAGCAGAGCATCACGAACTGAATGGCACACTGGACGCAGCATGGACTGTTACCTTGGACTGCTACTGACGATACCCTTTGGCAGAAAAGACGCGTAGTTACGCATTTTTTTCGCCGATCGGTATTGTCAATAGCAGTCAAGGAGACGCAAGATTATGAGGGAGATTATGAGGGAGAAGGGGTTGCGGGGGGGGGGGGGGGGGGGAGGATTTTGATTTCTGACTTTGAAGCTTCATAAATAAATAAATAATATATTTTTTTTAAAAAAAATCAAACAACGGGCAGGGACGAAAGTGGGAGAGGGGAGGGGGGAGGAGGAGGGGGGGGGGGGGGTTGATGGCAAGCAAAATTCCAATTTTTTTAAAAGATGCATGAAGTATAAAATCAAAATCTTCTCATTTCTTCTCCAAAAATAGTTTTTTTTCTCCTAGCAATAAATACTCAAAAATCCAATAATGATTTTTTTTTCTTTTAAACAATCTCCCCAAAATATTGTTTTTTGCGGGTGAGATTAGAAGAGGGATTGGCGGGGGGGGGGGGGGGGCAGGAGATACTCTGCCCCCTCCCTACATTTTCATTTGGTGGCGGGGGGTGAGGGGGGGGGGTGGTGGTGGCAGGCAGGCCCTCCAGTAAAAAAAGAATGACCAACAAAAAAAATAATAATAATAATTAAAAAAAAATCCCTATCTCTTCACCCTTCCGGTTCCTACGCCACTGAAAGTCACATGTTTTCAACCGGCTGGTGCTCCGTCATTTAACCATCTTAGTAGTGTGTCAAGGCGTTAAGTCCAAATTATGTATCTTTTTCACCGAAAGTATTTCAGAATGAACGATTTTGCGCGAAAGGTCAATCGGTAGACCTATTCTCTAAGTAGGGTTCACCTTATACACACATCAACAGTGTCAGTATTGACTGACGGAATAAAAGACTATCTCCTCATTCTTGCGAAGCGGGATGACTCCGTCGTGCCTAGGAGGAAATCGAAGGAGTCGTCTGGTTTGCCAGAGACTAATTAAACACTTCATCTCGCTCTCACTCATGTGAACTTCATTGTCAGTCTGGTGAGTAAGTGCGTTACACTGAACACCCAATGAGCTGTTACGCCTGTGGAGCTTGTACATGTATGTTCGCGATGTACGCACTTAGGCATGCACGCAACTTCATCAAGTGACACAGATCTTCATGAGCTCCCGCGTACACACTACAAGTATAAACTTATACCGACTTACAAACAACGGGCCAGAAACAAATTGCCAAGCCCTCAAGCGAGTCACAGATTCGCATCAATGTTCAGTCAGCTATGCACACGCCACAAAGGAGCCCATCAAACGTGATGTAAACTATTGTAAGGTAATAAATGTTTTACATCAACTCAGTTGGGCGCCTTTGCCGTCTCAAGCAAACCCGTGCGCTCCCTGTCAAAGGTTCTCGATCGTCAGACATACATTTGTACCGGTACCGGGCGCGCGAGAGTTCACGAGAAGAAACCCGTAGTAATGTATTACATCGGGGCAATGCTGGTTAATTCGGGTTTAACGTCCACAGCACCGAGGTGATCATGGACGGCCCTCAGTGACGGGCGGGGATATGGGGTATAGATATGGGGGACAGGGAAATCTTTTGCCTATGCGCGTTTGATGAGCGCCTTTGACGCACGCGTATCCGACAACTGATCAAGAACAAGAACAACGTTTATTGTCGAGGGGCCCATCAGTTGGGGCCAAAGGACACAGATGGATCGGACTTAACTATCATGTACATTACTTTATGTCATTCTTTAAGCTTCTTCAGTCGGACGGAATTTTGCACTTTTCTGTCGGCAGTAAGTCAGTTCATTGGTGTTCACCGCGCGGCGTCTTTGTTCGTGGTCACGAGCGTTCACGTTTCCCTCTCAGTACATTGAGAAACACACCGACACGCTTTGTCATAATCACGCCTTCTTATAAATTATTTACATTTCCAATCGTTTATATCTAAACAGGAAGATGATGTAAATACGCCAGTACTGAGGTCAGTATTTCACACTGCGGTCGAACCTGCCTGTCCCAGATTGGCCTCAGTAGCCACGAACAACACAACTGAGTGACATGAAACTTCTTGTTGTAATAAATATAGAATAATACTCTATGTCTATAGTATAAAAAGCAACTGTCGTGAGCAACCCCAATAAAATCTTCGTTCGCGAAGTCAAGCCAAGATTTCACTGAATATAACCGAAAAACCTTAAACAGGCTTTGACTTGTGTGTGTGTGTGTGTGTGTGTGCGTGTGTGTGTGTGTGTGTGTGTGTGTGTGTGTGTGTGTGTGTGTGTGTGTGTGTGTGTGTGTGTGTGTGTGTGTGTGTGTGTGTGTGTGTTACGAGTACGCGTAGAGATATGTACGCGTTAATTTGTGTTAACTCATTCTACCCCAGACACACCACAGGAAGATAAAGATCGACCATGATAGTTCAAGGGTGATGCCAGAATAGCTTGGCGCCTATGGGCGCCAAGCTATTCTGGCATTCACCCTTGAACAATCATGGTCGATCTGTGTCCTGCACTGCAATGCAGTCTTCAGAAGACAAGGGCAAAATTTAAGGATTTCGGTGTTGGAGTAGAATGAGTTAAAGAATACAGTAACCCGTTTAGTACCGAAAAATGTGAACACCACCTAACTGCAAGAGGAATAGATCCTCATGAGCCCTCGCAGTTCGGGGGGGGGGGGGGCCTATGTGGCCCAGGGACATAGAATTATTGTCCTTGAATTAACAAAAACAGCAGAAACACAGTCTGCATCAGCTGGCACTAATCTGGTTAACCCATTCAGCCCTGACGCATTAGAGCAGGAGATGGGTCGACCATGATAATTCAAGGGTAGTGCCAGATTAGCTTGGCGCCTGTCGGCGCCAAGCTAATCTGGCACTACCCTTGAATTATCATGGTCGATCCATATCCTGCAACTGGTGCATAGTTATTACTAGACGCCTCCAAAATTTGGGAAATACGGCCGTCGGGCTGAATGAGTTAAGCTAAACAACTGAAACCAGATTAATCTTTGCAGCTACTATTATTTTGCCATACTTTTTCCCATTATTCTTCTCTTGCTAAATACTAAGCTAACAAAATGCATAGTTATTGGTACTTACCACGTGCATTCCTCCCACTGTGACACCCCGTATCCACAACGGAAATGTGTGAACTCTCACAACGAACATTTAAAAAAAAAACAGTCGCCATTCATACCTACACACGCTGCCAACACACGCCCTAGAGTGTACACGCCTAAGACCTGTGTCCGTCTCACTGTTTTCTTTACATACCTTGCCTTACCTAGTGCACTGTGCTGTGTCGAGCCCGTGTCGTGCTGTAGCGGACGCCAAGTTTGGCGATCGATCCATTATTAAAGACACCGTGTGCCGATCGCTCGCTGGTCAGAGTAAACGCGAAAAGTTGACTGTGCAAGAGGCCTCAAAATCGTACTTCCCCAGTAGCAAGACGTCTTCGGGCCCACTGCCCAGGGCCCTTTGCTTACTGGGTTCACGTCGATGTCATATACTGACGAGCAAATGAAATGCGACATTTTGGGGAAAAATCGGACACACTTAATGACTCCAAAAATGTCGCATTTCTTTTGCTCGTCAGTGTACAATACAGTAAACCTCGCACGCCCGGTACAAGCTCACTCTCAGTGAGGTTCGCACGAAGACGCCTGACTGTCTTATCGTGGTATCTTAATTGCACTGGAGTGATTAGTACGCCTTTTTGAGGTCTCTCTTTGACGGCTGGTTGCAGGCAATGTCTGCCATACACGGTCTTTTAACCCAGTGAGCAAACAGTCCTTGGGCCGACGCCGACCGTCCTTGGATCAATGCTTTCTGGGAACGGGGTTGTTTTCAGCCCTACTGATGCAGGTAATTGTTGTAAAGCTGAACTGCAAGCCGTGTGTTTGGCTGAAAATAGCATTTATATAGTGATCCTCTTCATCGCAAGGTCGGAAAGCTAAAAATGTGCAGCTACAACGAGGTATCAATGTTGTCTTACACATTTCTACCCTTCTCTTTGACAATCAGTCTGAGCATTCGCAGGTGCGCGTCACACTGAGAGGTTTTCTACTACTGCCACTTGTGGTCAGTATAACCCATTCAGCCCTGACGCAGTACAGCAGCAGATGGCTCGACCATGATAATTCACGGGCAGTGCCAGATTAGCTTGGCGCCTGTCGGCGCCAAGCTAATCTGGCACTGCCCTTGAATTATCATGGTCGAGCCATCTCCTGCAACTGGTGCATATTCATTAGATGACGCCTCCAAAATTTGGTAAAATACGACCGTCGGGCTGAATGAGCTAAGGGAAGAACTCCTCTACGTACAGAACACACGAAGAGCAGAAAAGTCTTTCATTTTACAATCAAACTTCACAAGCATTGTCCAGCAGTATTGTAAGAATATTTATAAAGGAGAGATTGCGAATAATTAACTCATTTAGCCCGACGCACGTATTACCCAAATTTGGAGGCGTCATCTAACGACTATGCTCCTGCTGTAGTGCGTCAGGGCTGAATGGGTTAACCCTTTATTGCGAACTATAAACATTCATTGCGTGTTGTATCCCTCTAAAACATATGCAAAATAAAACACGAGTGCTCAGTTTGACCGATAATAGGCTGGCTATAGCAAGCATAAGATGGGGTCAATTTTTGTAAAGGATGTTAATCTCAGAATCGACGTTTTCCTCTTCGAAGTAGTGTGATGTGACAGTTAGGTCGCTCTAACCTCTGGCTTTTTGCTGTGTGACGTACGAAAACAACGAAACAGTCAAAAGATCGTCCGAGATCGCACGACCTTAATCTCCACGCGTGTATTGAGACAGCCTTGTAGCACATGGTATGGAACACGCGTGAAGGGTTTGTAAATCACGCAGGCTGTTATGGTTGAATGACTTACGCATGTTTCTTCTGACAGCATATGTTTCTGCAACAGTTCTTGTTAGATAAACGTTAACCATATTTCTTCGTTTAATCTGAACACTCGTATTTTTAAAAAAAGTGAAAAATGTGCTTGTTTTCTGCGCTAACATACTCCAGTATCATCAACACTGAAATACTGCTGCTTGAAACGCTGCCTGTCTCAGCCGCAAGCTTTAGATGAGTGTCACTGGTCTATGAACCTAACCCTTTAACTGTCGGGACAAAGCAAACGGCTAGCCATCTGTAAGAGACATAAACCCTCATGAGCCCCCGCATTCGCGGGGGCTCATGGGGATTTATGTCTCTTGCTAGTCCCGTATTTGGTCTGTGCCCACGATGGGTCCCATTTTATTTAGTTCTTCTCGCGAAGGTCGGTCAGTGCGCAGTGGTTTCAGGCGCGAAATCTGCGTCCGCTGGCAGTCAAGGGGTTAAGGTGCCACAGGATCAAGTGACTTGGAAATCGATTCCCCAAGACAGTGCAGCTAAAATGTCTACTCTTTGCATGAGTCACACAGATACATTTTACGTTTCGTCGGGACCGCGTGGCGGCGAAGCAGAACACAAAGTCATGATCTGTTCATATCAGGGCTGACTCGAGCCTTCAGAGGCTCCATTCAAGTCACAAAGTTCTTAGCCGGCCGGCTAACATTTGGCATGCTTGCCAGGGCCAACTAAAAACATCGTCTGGCCCTTTTGACAAGGAGCAAAAGGTCCTCTGACCTACGTCTGCCGTAGTTGCAGTAGCGGATCCAGGGGGGTCCAGGGGCCCGGACACCACCCCCCCCCCACCCCCTTCGTCAGCCCTGACCAATTTTTTTTTATAAAAATTTTTTAATGGTTATTTGTGGAAGTTGTGTTTTACTATTCAATGGTTCTTCTTTTCTTGTACGGTGTATTTCACAATTATCTCACGGGATCGGTGGGTTTGCCTAGTGTGTTCATGGACCTATAGTCAAATATCCTCACTTTGGCACTGCTGACCTGCACCTGTCACAGTACTTCACCCAAACATAGAGTGCGGCCACTATGTGCCTCTGCACTCACAGTGATGGAATTTTGAGTGATGAAATTCCTTTTCCCATAGATTTTGAAAGGCTGGCCGGAGGGCGTTTGATCTTTCGGCTGCCGACATGGGTAGGTTGAAGAAGGTCGATTCAAGTCTTGGTCGAGGCCTTTCTTCGCTATTTTATCTTCTTTCTCGTTGGGAGGGAACCCAAATGAACTTAATTTCCTGGCCTAATTCTGTGAGTTCCGCTAATCTGAGTCTATAAGATATGTTAGGTCTTCTCGGGAAGAGTCCAGGTTTTGGATCGCCTGGATCGCTGATAGGGAATCAGAGGCTATGAGAATTTGTTTGGCTGCCTTCAGGTCTGCTTTTATTACTTTGATGGCTCCTAGGATTGCCGTGAGTTCGGCTGTGAAGACCGCCGTGTGGTCCGGTACTGGGTTTGATGGCTCTGTCCGATTTGTGCGGAACGTGGATACCCGGGGTTAGTCCGGTAGCGTGTGTGCGCACAGCCGTGCGCAGGCCCACTGCGGTCTACTTCGGCCTGATAGCCTGTTGCGTCCTGGGACCGACCCTGTGCAAAAAAGTCTTTGGGTTTGAGCTGTCTCCATATGCTATTAGCGTCCAGTTCCAGCCCCCCATCTAGTCCCTCCGCCCCTCCCCCCTCAGTTTTGTTGTCGTTTGAGTTTTCGGCCAGCAGAGAGAGGGTATGAACTTGAAGCGGCACCTTCTCAAGTCATCGTCTTATAGCATCGTGAAACGAAACGTACATGTCAGTTTACCATCCGGAGGATAACCAGAAGCACAGAAAAGACTCCAAACATCACCTCCGGGCTCGTGAAGATCTATGCCGGCCTCCTGGAGATGTTTGGAGTGATGTCTATGTTTTTATGGTGCAAGCTGGTTCTCAACCATGATTTCGCTTCCGTCCGTTGTCAGGCTTGTTGCAAACGAAACTTACTATTGTTAGGTCACTTAATGACCTAAAAAAATCGTTTGTAAAACTCGATCCTAATCGTAATCGATTAGCTTGCCACAAAATAATATACGGGTAAAACACCAGTGAATTCGATTAAATAAATTAAAAAAAATTAAATTAAATTAAAGCAAGTTTAAGAACAACTAGGAAAAAGAACAGTTTCAGTACTTGTAAAAATTAGACCCTGACCTATGTACAAGTAATTTTGCAGCCATGAAGTAGATGCATTTTTGTGGTGTCGTTATGATGTGTCATTCATTCTATGCCGGCCGATAAATCGATCACACACACGCACACACACACACACACACACACACACACACACACACACACACGCACGCACGCACGCACGCACACACACACAAACGCGTACGACACGGTGACACGTGGCACTGACACACGTACACACACGTACGACACGGTGACACACACACACACACACACACGCACACACACACGCACACACAAAAGGGAGGCGGGTGGAGGTGTTGTGGGGTTGATGTTTGTATACTTGCCCAATCAGTTTTCGTCCATTTGTAAGATACCAGTCTCTGTAGACCGCTGCAAACTTTTGTCAGATATGATTAAAAAATTTTTTTTTTTTAATTTGACTTGATGCCATCCGACATACCTCACAGAGTCTAAACAATCAGAAATAGAGTTTGATACGTGCATGGCGATAATTGTGTACGACGGTGCCGCAGCGTGAAAGTGTGGTTTGCCCCGATTCAGCAGAAGAGTCTGTCCATTTCATGGGTGAAAAGCCAGATTTTCATTGCCCTAATAACATAGACTTTTAGCCCGCCGTTCACTGCCGAAAGTGGGTGAACCAAATACAACTGCAAGAGACAGATCTTCATGAGCCCCCCCCGCGGATGCGGGGGCTCATGAAGATCTATGCCTCTTGCTGACGCCACTTTGTATCTGTGTTCCTTGGACTGCCCCTGCAGCCATCTATGGCGCTGAATTAACGCAGATTTCAGAACCACAGTCTGCGTACACTGGCAGTACTGAGGTTAACCCATTCAGCCCTGACGCACTATAGCGGGAGATGGGTCGACCATGATAATTCAAGAGTAGTGCCAGATTAGCTTGGCGCCTGTCGGCGCCAAGCTAATCTGGCACTACCCCTGAATTATCATGGTCGATCCATCTCCTGCAACAGGTGCATAGTCGTTATATGACGCCTCCACAATTTGGGAAATATGTGCGTCGGGCTGAACGGGTCAAGCCTATTTTAGGTCTAGTTTGGCACAGTAACTTCCATGCGTATGAATGAAAATCTCATCTCAGCCTGAGAATTATCATACTGCTTCAGTTGTACAAGTTTTAACCCCTTGACTGCCGGGACAACCAGAACCACCGAACCGCTGCGGCTAGAGGCATAGAATATCGCAGAAGCCCCCGCAGTCGCTGGAGGTTCACGAGGTTCTAAGCCTCTTGCTTGCTTTATTTTGTATACCGTTAGTTGCCCGGCTTGGGTTCCCATGCTCTTGATTTTGTGGCATTTTAATGTGCACGAGTTGTATATTTGCATGAAAGTGACACAATGTGTCATTGAAGATGGTTTCATAATTTCAGCTTTGTGACTATTTGTCTGTGTGTGTGTATGTGTGATGGTGTGTGCGTGCGTGCGTCAGTGCGTTTGTGTGTGCGTCAGTGCGTGCGTGTGTGCGCATCCGTGCGCGTAACAGATAAGTTGTTAATCAGTTATAGGAATAACAAAGGCGCGGCGATCCCAGGTAACGTGACAACCACAGCCCATCCCATTAAGCAAAAACAGACCCTCGGGCCGAGGTAGGCCCGCGCACGATTGTGCGCGGCGGGCCCACCCTGGCTGACGTCGGCCTGAAGGTCTGTTCCTGACAGGGATATCGGCCCTGTCATCTTCGCAAAAGGGTGAGACACCATCAATACACTGGCCCCACCGTTTACCACCAGTCCCCCGCCGGTGAACTGTCTGGCCTTTTCCACTTGTACCAGACGTGTTTACTAGCTGAATGCACTCGATCCTTTGGCAAAGAAAACAATGATGTTACATTTACATAGGACAATTTTACTACACCCCATGTCAAAATTATGATTCGCATGTAAGTTTATCCTAAACAATTATTACAGCATTCAAAATGAGAAACGGAGGCAAAAATGGACGGATTCACTTCAAGTACACTGTTTCTAAGGGCTTACACTGTGTCTAAGGGCTTACATGACAATGAAATAGTCACAACTTTCAGCTTTCTTGCTTAATCCATTTAGCCCCGAGTTCCTACAGCAGGAGATTGATTGACCATGATAATTCAAGGGTAGTGCCAGATTAGCTTGGCGCCTTCAGGCGCCAAGCTAATCTGGCACTACCCTTGAATTATCATGGTCAATCCACCTCCTGCAACTGGTACACAGTTGTTAAGTAAGACTTCCAGAATTTGGGAAATGCACCCATGGGGCCAAAAGGGTTAATACTGGACATGAACTAAATACAAAGTGTAAATATATATATGTTAAGCACTCTGAAAAAATTCCTATACTAACACATACATTTCTGTAGCCACCTGTGTGCTGGTTTGTGAATTTGGACCTTGTGACTTCTAGTCCTAAGGTCCGAAGTCACAGACCTCACCAGCACATATCTGGTGGCATTTCTAGTACTGTTACAGACAAACAACTGAGTGACATGAAACTTCTTGTTGTAACAAATATAGAATAATAATCTATGTCTATGGTATAAAAAGCAACTGTTAAATAGAGAAGTATGTGCCTATTAATACTGGATCATGCAAATGTTAACCCTTTGACCCTTGAAGCTTTCTGAGGTGATTCCTGCAAGAATCACTCCAAAGCACTACCGACGGCCAAAGGGTTAAAATGACAGCAGTCCACACAAACAATGCTGGAATGTTCATGCAACCGTCTATACATACAGGTGTAAGGCCATGTGGGCAATTAAGAAGCTCTTTCACAAAAAGTCTAGAAAATATGTATGCACGTGTATTTAACTTCTCTAGTCTGCTACACAAGCAGGTTTAACTCATTTGCGGTCAGCCGCATCCGGATGCGCGGCATAAGCCGCGCATCCGGATGCGGCTGGCCGCGAATGAGTTAAAGAATAAATAAAATACTGATACACGCACAGAGAGAGTGAGAGCGAGCATGTGTAGTTATTATACCCAGCATGCGAAAGGTACATCAACCACTGGTGGCCCACACATGGCTGTGTGCAGACCCTCTCTGTAGCGACGTCTGTCCAAGGACCTTACGCTCACCAGTTGCTTGCTCTTATGCGACCGCTTGGAATGCCAAACATTCAATGAAAATACTATTGTGTACATCAGCCACTGGTGGCCCACACATGGCTGTGTGCAGACCCTCTCTGTAGCGACGTCTGTCCAAGGACCTTACGCTCACCAGTTGCTTGCTCTTATGCGACCGCTTGGAATGCCAAACATTCAATGAAAATACTATTGTGTAGTAAAAAAGGTAACAGATCATCACAGATGTGCTTTACTCGAGTGTGAGAAATATAAAACACACAAATCATCAAATCACACATTTTTGTACTTAAATACTGCCGTTGAAGAAAAAAATAGCAAACGTACTCCACATTTCTAAAAGGAACAGTCATTATGCATATGTGCACACTCAGGCATATGCACTATGCACACACATACACACACAAACCCATAGCCCCAATGCCCTACAGCAGGAGATGGACTGACCCTGATAATTCAAGGGTAGTGCTAGATTGGATTGGTGCCTGAAGGCGCCAAGCCAATCTGGCACTAACCTTAAATTATCAGGGTCAATACATCGATTGCAACTGGTACACAGTCGTTAGGTAACGCCTCCAAAATTTGAGAAATGTGGTCATGGGGCCAAATGGGTTAACAAACATACATACAATAAATAAATATCTAACTAGCAGTCATTAGAAGTATCAAATTTGCACACAAACACACACATAAACCAGTAACTTGGCAGGAAATCAAGCCCACACTGAGTGCACCAGTGCTGTAACAGCTCTGCACTCAATTATATAGACAGACAAGATGCAAAAATCTTTCAATCATGAACCCTTCGCAGTCGAGACAAAGTAAACGCGATCCAGCTCAAAGTGACATGGATACTCATGAGTTCCTGCAACTGCGAGGGCTGATGAAGATTGTTGACACTACACTGAATCCATGCTCCCTGGATAGCTGGGCTCTTTGGTGCTGAATGAGCACAGATTTTCAGAAGCACCGTCTACACCAATAGGCACTGAAATGGTTAACTCATTCAGCCTGACGCCCATATTTCCCAAATTTTGGAGGCATCATCTAACGACTGTGCACCTGTTGCAGGAGATGGATCGACCATGATAATTCAAGCGTAGTGCCGGATTAGCTCGGCGCTGACAGGTGCCAAGCTAATCTGGCACTACCCTTGAATTATCATGGTCAACCCATCTCCTGCTGTAGTGCGTCAGGGCTGAATGGGTTAATACATATTTTGTTTATGATTTTGTTTTGTGTTTTTGGGTTGTTTTTTGTGTGTGTTTGTTTGGTTGTTGTTGTTTTTTGTTGTTGTTTTTTTTGTGTTTTGTTTTTTTTGGGGGGTGGGAGGGTTAGGGTTTAGGTTGTAAGAAGTTGAAATTTGTGCTCTGACTTCAAGAATAAGTGTAGCACTTATGAGCGATTCAAGCAAAGGATACACTACAGTACGAATACAAATACAACATGACTTGGTAACGTCTCAACAAAATAATCATTTGTTAGTCCCTTCACAGCCAATGGACACTGACCGTTTTTTAAATAAATGTCTGTTCAACCTCAAAGATACCAAAACATCCACACACAAAAAAATCCTGGACACAAAGCCGTTTCAAAAGTCGCGACTGTGGGGACACATTAGGATTCATACCTTTTGCAGCTGGGCAGTGTTCAATTTTTCTCAGCAGGGAAGGGATTACATTTAACTCATTCAGCCCAGCGCCCGTATTTCCCAAATTTTGGAGGCGTCATACGACTATGCAACCGTTGCAGGAGATGGATCGACCATGATAATTCAAGGGCAGTGCCAGATTAGCTTGGCGCCAACAGGCACTAATCTGGCACTACCCTTAAATTATCATGGTCGACCCATCTCCTGCTGAAGTGCGTCAGGGCTGAATGGGTTAAAATACATAAAACAGGACTACACATATGAGCGAAGTCAATCACTCCTGCTACAAAATATTTGCGTAGAAAGAGTGAACATTTATGCAAACTCTAAATACAGCTTTTTGAAGATGCTCAAAACTTCCGCCTCCTTCAAAAAGCAACTACCGGTAGTTATGCTATGTTATTTCTAAATAAAGCTCCTTTGCACATGCTGCCACCGATTCTGTAAATGGTAGCGGTGGTCACATGCACAAGGTTAAGGGGGTTTAACCCTTTGTGCATCAGTAGCAGTTTTAGTCACGATGATTCCTGCAGGAATCATCACGACTAAAACCGCTACCGACACACAAAGGGTTAAAACGATAACTCATACCATTTCAAGAAAGCAAAAAACGAAACATACTATACAGTCAAACCTGTATAAGGCGACCCTCAAGCAACTGAAAGAAAGCAGTTGCTTTAGACATGGTCATAATGTAGCAGTAAGAAGACCATGGGACCAAATATGGATGGTTTCCCTAGACAAGGGGTCACCTTGTTATAAATGTACCACAACCGAATTTCTCCTTTCGAGATAATAAAGTACTCTTATTCTTCTTATTCTTATGCAGGATGAGGTGGTTGGGTTGCCTACACAGGTTTGACTGTAGCATCCAGAATACACACTTGTAAGATAAATAAATATTTAATTACGGAGCGCCAAAATATCAGCATGTGTCATCATGTGTGTGTCAGGCACAGCTGCATATTACAGGTCAGGGTAGGAATAAGTGACTTAAAACGATCAACACAGATAAAACCATTTGTAAAATGTGCAAATATATATCACATTTAAAGAAAAAATATGCTAGTAATAAACAAAATTACTCAAAAAGTAGATTTAGGCAGTCTATTACATGTCATAAAATAATCCAGTATGCAAAACCTCCACAAAGAACAGTCGTTGGGCCCATGTTGGCCGTGTGCTGCACACACGGCCAACATCAGCCCAAGGACTGTTCACTTACTCAATACTGGGAAGATAATTTCAAAGAAAATGTTTGCTGGATGGAGTTACAGGTACACCATTTCGTTCTACATCAAAGCTGACGTACAGTACAAAAAGCAACAAGATACACATGAAAAAAGTCAAAACTGGACGGAGTAAATTAATTGCTGTCCGCTGCAGACACGCGAGCGTGACTAGTGACGTAAGCTGAGGGCTGGTGTGATGCTGGGAGGGATGTTGTCAACATTGCTTCAGTTTGGAGCCCATGCCATCACCACTTTGTTAAAAGCCACAAACACCCCTTTGTTGGGCTTGCTGTGGACAGAATAAGATAGAGAGATTTCAGCATTCAATTTGCTCTGGACCCTTAATTCTAACACTGCAAGCAAAAATTACGAAGCACATCATTGCCGGGAAAAAGGAAACACCGTACACAACTGCAAGAGGTATAGATCCTCATGAGCCCCTGCAACTGCGGGGGCTCATGAGGATCTATGCCTCTTTGCTGACCCCACTTTGTATCCATGTTCCCTGGACGGCATGGGCTCTTTGGCGTTGAGTCAACGAAGATTTCAGAAAATGAAATATGCCTCCGCTCACAGTGAAAGGGTTAAGCTATACAAGAAGAATTTAGTTTTACTGCAAACTCTAGATCAGGATGGTTTTTCAGTATTTCAGCAATCATAGGTTCACTCACTCAGCCCTGCCACTACAGCAGAAGCTGTGGGCCTGAGCAGTATAAGGGTAGTGCTGAATTAGTCTGGCGTCTCCTGGCGCAAACCTACTCCAGCACTGCCTGAGTGGACTGTTAACCCATTCAGCCCTGACGCACAACAGCAGGAGATGGGTCGACCATGATAATTCAAGGGTAGTGCCAGATTAGCTTGGCGCCGACAGGCGCCAAGCTAATCTGGCACTACCCTTGAATTATCTTGGTTGACCCATCTGCAACTGGTGCATAGTCGTTAGATGAAGCCTCCCAAATTTGGGAAATATGACCGTCGGGCTGAATGAGTTAAAGAAGTTAAATAACAGTGAATCAACAGCTGTAATGACAACTTGGGCAAGCTTTTTTTTTTTCAACTCAAGGAAGAAAACTAGAGCTTGGTTTTTCAAGAGAAAGAAGACAATGATCAATACTAGGTATCATGCATTTTGTTTGTGTCATACACATATTTTACCGACCCTGCACGCAAGCGTGGCCCCTAAGATAATGTATACTTCCTAATTTAATAACTTACCATTTAAAGTATCGAATCCCTTCAAAAGTTCCATCATGTTTCCCCTCTGAAAACAAACAGAAGATGTCAAGAATAGTAAAAACAGATCAAAATAAAAATACACTTTATAACAGTTTTTGCATCTTCTGAGGCCTTGACGTTTGAGATGGCCTTGTGATTCTGATGCATGTCACCCAAGCCACAACATCAACACCTGAAATTGAATCCAATCAGCCCAGTGATTCATTCAGTCATTGATGCGATGTCTTGCGCGCACAGAATAATAATAAAGTGCTTTTCTATATCCCCGCTAGTCCAGGCTCAATGTTTTACAATTAAAATGGCATACAGATAAACTAGAAAACTAATTCGAAGAAAAATGATGATGCAAGGAGCACCAAAGAACAGTCACAATGTGTACAAACTACAGCAATTCAAAAAAGTAGACAGACAAACAACTGAATCAAATATGCTAACACCACCCCCCCCCCCCCCACGCCCCCCCCCCCCTCTTCCCCACATAAAAACAAGCCCTACCTTCCTTATACAGTTCAACACCCAGGTAGACATCTGTGCGCCCAGGGAGGTGTCCAACAAACTTTACCATCCCCTGACTCAGCTTGCCCCCTTGGCGTGAAAACTTCACCACATCATCAGCACGAATATCGGCAGGGGAGCGGGGTGCAAACGGGCGCAACCCCTGTGTCAGCGAGCTGCAATGCAAGGCACAAATGAAATTCAGGCTTTTTAAAAGCCTTTTTAACGTTTTGGCTGTTTGTAGCACTTTTAGATGCAACAATTCCTGCAGGAATCATCGTGACAAAAGCGCTATGGACAGCCAAAGGGTTAACATTTGACTGTGAAGTGACCATAGACCCTAGGACTGTGCAAAGTTAATCAGTTACAACCCTTCAGCTCTTCTAGCTGAACAGTCTCAAAAGAAAACCATAATATCATGACCACGGAATGTAATACTCAGGCACTAACCAACATCATGACAACAAAACAGAGCAGTTAGTGGGACAGGCTTCTGAACACCACAATGCACAAAAGGTCCTTGGGCTGATGTTAGCCGCTGTTGGCCTGTGCACAGCAGTTCACGGGCCAACAGCAGCTGACGTCGGCCCGAGGACCTTTTGCACATTTGGGCAGTCTAACTGCATGCCCTCCAGGTTCAGTGTTATACCGAGTCTGACCTGTGCGTCTTGAAGCATGGCTTAGATACAGAACCTTTTTTCCTGTAACTCTGTACGCACACTTTAGGTTTGTCAACATGGCCCAAAAGAACTTAACGCTTTTAACCCCGGATCCCTACAGCAGGATATGGCTTGACCATGATAATTCAAGGGTAGTGCCAGATTAGCTTGGCGCATGAAGGCGCTACCCTTGAATTATCATGGCCAAGCCATCTCCTTCAACTGGTACATAGTCGTTAGGCAACACCTCCAAAATTTGAGAAATGGGACCTTGGGGCTAAAAGGGTTAAGCAGCATACCTGGCCAGTGATGCCTGTTGAGACTGCATCTGCTGGATGACAGCCCCCCTGTTGTGCTGGGTGGTGAGTGGCTGCGGGGTCACGCTGCGGAAGCCAGCAGAAAGAGTGACCGTCTTCCCACCACTCAGGCGCTCCGCACTGGCCGCAGGCCGTAAGCTGGTCGTCCGGCCATAGTGAGATGGGTTCCCTGGGTTCCCTCGCTTTCCTGCAAAATGAAAATCACTTGGGAAATTAGTACGTATCTTTCCATGAAAGTGCCTGAGTGCACTTGCAGTGGCATTCAAACTCTAAATTGTTTCACAAGAAGAAATTAATACCAACAGTAATCCATGTATAACTTAGTGACAATGCTCACCCGCAGAACTATGAGACCAAGTCATTCAGTCTGTATAGCTAGAAACACATGTACAGCCCAGTGAAAAGCATGGAAGAGTGGCGAGCAAACATGTCTAGGTACAGTGAAATATGCCTACAAGGCCACAGTTGACCCCAGGCCTCAGTTGCATGAGCGAGCTTAAGTCCTGCACAAGCTAAGCAAGGTGCTCGGCTATAGCGGAGCACCTTGCTTAGTGGCTTGCGCAGGACTCAAGCTCACTCATGCAACTGACGTCTGGTGAAACAGGGATTAACTGTGAAATCAGCTTACTGGGCCTGCGACCTGGAATGTTTGAACAAGGGATTAACGCAGTCGTTCTAAATATACCACAGCAGGTTATGGATCAGCCATTATATTTCAACAGTAATGCCACATTAGCTTGGTGCCTGTCAAGGCACCAGTTCAGCCACGATAGTTCAAGGGTAGTGCCAGATTGGCTTGGTGCCTACAGGCATTCTGGCACTACCCTTGAACTATCATGGCTGATCTGTCTCAGTGGGTACACAGTTATTTTTACAGATGCCACTGTCCTGTCCTACAGCTGAGAAACTCACTGAGATTAGTTTTGAATGAGTTAATTAATACCCAGCAGGGGCTATCCAAAACCATAAAAATATCTGCCCCCAAAATTGAAGCTAGCGAGTGAATTGAGAAAAATGTTATGAAAAGCAGAATATGAAGCATTGGTGACACTATATGATGTGGATTTCACTATTCACTTTCTTCTCTTTAGTAATAAGCTAACTCATAAAGACCTGCAACGATACAACAGAAATGGTACTTCAAGGGTGATGTCTGAATAACTGTGCGCCTCTATTGGTGCCAAACTATTTTAACACCACCTTTGAACTATCATGGCTGATCTCTTTCCAGAACGGTGGCGCAGGCCTCAGAGGATGCCAACAAAATCTGACAATTTCATTCTCAGGGCTTAATGAGCTCTGACTTGGAATGGAGGTAATATGACAATATATTTTCGGTAATTAATAATAATAATAATAATAATAATAATAATAATAATAATAATATATTATTATTATTATTATAGCTAAGTTCTACAAGTACCTTTAGTATCAGCAGATCGTGACCTGCGTCTGAGCGACTCTGGTGGGTCATCTGTGTCGCTAAGTGAGGACAAAGAGGCATCTGACCCCGAAGTTCTCCGCTGTCTGCGTCGGTGCGGTTTGCTGCTGGTGCCAGACTCGGCACTCAGCAGGATGTCAGTGGCTGTGTCGCTGTCATCTCCATTTGTTTCTTTGTACACTCTCCCACGCAAATCTGTAACAAAGTGCCAAATACAACACTTAGCCCTTTGGCTGTCCGTAGCGCTTTTTGTCACGATGATTCCTGCAGGAATCATCATGACAAAAAGCACTATGGATAGCTAAAGGGTTAAGTCCTATGAGAGAGCAAAAGGGACTTTCAAAAAGTGGTCACATTAGACAGGCGGTCTCCATACACAAGGTGATTAAAGTAACAGAAAGAAGACCTTGGGACCAAAAATGGGTTCAGGTCTTCTTAGACAGGCTGTGTCCTTATGCAGGTGGTCACCCAGACAAGTTTGACTGCATTTACATTTTACTATTATTCCAGCGCCATACCTCTGAAGTCTCGATCTTTCTCCATTTCCCTGTCCACATCTTTCATGTACTGTTGGTCCGTGTAGGATCTTTGCCACTTGCTGCGTTCAGAGTACGTGCTTCGTTCTCTGTCTCGAGGGTTTGGGAGAGTGTCAGCCTTGGCATCGTAGGACATCAGAACTGCGGTGGAGTCACTGTCATCTGAATTTTTGTCTTCTGACCTTCTCGGTCTTCCAGAATCTGCAAGAAAAATACAAATTTTAAATAAATTGTGCATAATTTTTGGCCTGTCACGTGTCCAAGTCACTTGCAATGGTAGAGAACCACCTGACCGACTTAATCTGCGAATCACTGTTAACTCCATCACTATGGAGAAAATGGAACCCCACCCAACTGCAAGTGGTATAGATCTACATAAGCCCCCACAGTTGCAGGGGCACATGAAGATCTATGCAACTTGCTGACACCACTTTGTATTCATGTTCCTTGGGCGGCTGGGCTCTTTGGCGTTAAATCAACAAACATTCAGAAACACAATCTGAATCCACTGGCCGTAAAGAAGTTAACTGGTTACCTCCCTTAATTCGCTTTTTATAATCATGCACAGTGTATCAAGGGCAGTAACATCGATCAGTGTCTTATCAGCCCTATACATGTTCAGCTATCACAGTCCATCCATCTCCTGAAGCATTAAACAGAAATCTTTGCTCATAACAAGGTCGGATGGATATATATAACAAAAATCAGATATAACAACATTTTTTCCCAGAGGTCCAAAATAAGCTTTTTCAGTAAAAATTAGTTCACTTATGACAAACTTCAGTTCTAGCAACAAAGAAAGTTAAGCCCCTTGATAAATATCTGAAGTAATATTTAACAAGCATGACCAGCTGGGTCAAACGTTTAATTTAATTAACCCATATCATACCGAGGTTAAACGTTTCAAATTTGTACACAGCCATGAAAGCTACATTATAGTATTTACAGATAAAGATATAGACCAATGGGTTTTAATTCAAGGGTAGTGCCAGAATAGCTTGGCACCTCTAGGCGCAAAGCTATTCTGGCACTACCATTGAACTATTTTAGTCAAACGTATTTCACACACTGGCGTATTCCGAATGATAAGGATTAAGAAAATCGTTTCAGAGAGGTATAAGCAAGTTTGATAATCACATGTATATATATATGTGTTAAAGGACCTCACAAATTCTGAGTTGCTTCAAATGGATTTAAGTTCTGTCAGTATATGTGGCTGCTGCCTGATACAACAACAGTAGGATTTGGTGCAGGGTTTTTGTTCTCAGAGCATGACACACATCTGCTTCAGTAATCTGTGACATATCATTAACCCTCTTAACCCCACGGCCAAATTTCCAAACTTTTGGAGGTATCGTCTAACAACTATGTACCAGTTGCAGGAGATGGACTGATCATGATAATTCAAGGATAGTGCCAGATGAGCTTGGCGCCTTAAGGCGCCAAGCTCATCAGGCACTATCCTTGAATTATCATGATCAATCCATCTCCTGCTGCAGGGTTCTGGGGCTAAATGGGTTAAACATATTCTTAATTTGATACAATGCAAACACCATCAACAGCAACAAATTCACTTAGGCTATATAGACACAGTGAACACAGAAACAATACAGTTTTTTTTTTGTTAAATACATTCAACACATAGAGATGCACACAACCTACATGCACATGCACCTTACATGTATAATTACAAAGATAAAGAAACAAGTGAAACACGACTGCAACAGGAAAATCTATCAGACTTCCTTTGTAAAAATCTGGTACAATGCCTGAAGCCACAACCATGCATGTGCCTGACCTGTCTGCTATGGTGACAAAAAGCACAAAGCCACAAAGGAATGTCACTACACGAATGTCATGATGGAAAAAATAGCACAAAAAAAGCTATATAATGTAAACAAAAAGAAACATACATAAACAACAAAAAAGCTTCATAGCACGACCACAAAGCACGTGTCGATCACTTATGACCCACCACAAATAAGATGCATGCATCTCTTTGAATGTGAGAAAATCACAACTTCTCTACACCAGAAATTTTATTCACATTTTATGCAATGTGAAAAAGCCACAAAAAAGATTAAAATAATTTAAGCCGCACAGCAAATAAGAAAGAAAACCGCTGCTGATACAACCATCGACAAATTACTACACGTAACGTAACTTTGGTCATGAGCTTAACCCCTTCACCGTGGGGATAATGCAAACCCCACACTATTGCAAGAGGCAAAGAGCCTCATCAGCCCCCACAGATGCACAGGTGTGTATGGTGTCCTTTGCCTCTTGCCAACACCATTTTGATTTTTATCTGTGTTCTTTAGATGGATGAAGTCAACTGGCATTTAACTCTTCAACTCCCAGAACTAAATGACTTCCATTCTATAGAATGGAAGTCATTTAGTTCTGGGAGTTGAAGAGTTAATCTGCTGAGATACACAAAGGAGAAGGGGGAGACCTCTGACCAAGCCAAACAAGAAAACTGAGACACATAAAGACCAGTACCCGCAACATAGGCATATTCTCCCACAAGTGAATACTTCTCTCGTTCTGGGACGGTCGTAGCGTATCTGCCAAAAGTACGCTCTCTCACTGTCGGGTAGGCATCTAACAAAGTTCAAGTAGGGTCCATCATTACCAATAAGCAAAGGTCCTTGGACCCACGACAGCCGCAGTGGGCTTGCGCACGCATGTGCGTGGGCCCACTGCGGCTGTCGTGGGCCTGAAGTACTTTTTACTACTGTGGTATGAACATGTATGTAAACAGTGGCATGCAGTTTTGTGAACAAAAACTGATGCGGATGGGAGATAAACTGACAAGACAACCAGTGAGCATAAGGCCACTGGGCTGATCTTGGCCCCCACACAGCCAAGCATGAGACCAATGGCTGCCAATAACCTCTGCACACTAGACAGCTTTGGGTGAGACACAATGTGCCCTGGGCAGTGACATTAGACCTTACTGCTATGAACCAAAAGTTTCAAACTCACAAACCCATACAAGAACATAATTATTTGTAATGTTCATGTGGGGTAGCAGCATGCGTAATTCATCTATCTGACAATGTGTCTTATGTAACTTTATTGTCTATGGCTGACTTGTTTATGTCATTGTTACAGTTTCATAAACACAAAGTATATGTAATAATTAGCTAAAGGTACAACTCTAAAAATAGTGATTATTCTAATTCATAAACTGACAGAATAACTTTGACTCCTGGTGGACAAATGTATACTGACTTCCATTAAAAAAGCGAAAAAGTGTCTGTAGAGCCACCCTGACAGCAAAACAAGAACATTTTATTTGTTGCTTACTGCAGATGTTCAGCCTACTGTCTGAGCTACCTTCACACAAAACTTGGATGAGTTATCACCCAAAGCTACCTTGGAGGACACAGGGCTTCATTAGTGGTGAAAATAAGCAAAACTGGACACACTCTGTGAAGCAAGTTTTCTGTGATATGTTTAACACACGAGTTGTGTGGATTGCTTATGATGTTATTAACTGCCTCAAATGAAATTTGACTTGAAAAATTCATTTGAGAACCAGAACTTCCGGTGCACAAATTCTTAATAAATCTTATTTGATTTAATGTGAATTACTTTCAAACCAATTTTTATGCTCCAGTGACTGACACAGAGATAAAGAACACACCCAATATTCATTTGATCAAGTAGATATTTTTGAATTTTTGATTTCATGTTTGTAGGTCATGTTGATTATTTAGGTGCCTTTGACAAACAAAACATAGGTCAAGACCAAACAGGCCTGATTTTCATGCACACGGACCTTAGTGACACTGTACATTGGTTGGCTTTCAGCTGTGTCCCTTGCAGATGCTCCCCATTTCACTTTCAATATCCTGTGACCGTAGTGTCACTGATGATGTCATGACTCATTGATGTGCGATTTTTAAGACTAAACATTCTATTTGCACACGACATAACACACTCTTCATAACATTTTCTAATAAATGACATCAAAATAACTCGGTTTAAAGCATATTTATGGAGAAAAGCGCTATGGTGAAAAATTTGCGTTTCGTTTGTTGATCAGTATATATACGGACACTTCATATGCACCCTGTAGCCTACACTGCACTAACCCATATCATACTGAGACTAAAAGCTTCAAATTTGTACACTGCCATATGCAAGCTACATTATAGTACTTACAAATAAGGATATAGACCAATGGCTTTAGTTCAAGGGTGGTGCCAGAATAGCTTGGCGCCTAGAGGCACCAAGCTATTCCATGGCACTACTCTTGAACTATTTTAGTCAAACTTATTTCACACACTGGTGTGTTCCGAATGATAAGGGCTATGCTGCACACACAAACAACAATTACCCCTACGCTGCTGAGAAAATACTATGAAAAGTGAATACAATCCAACTGCAAGAGACATAGATCATCATGCGCCCGCACAGTTGCGGGGGTTCATGCCTCTTAAGGCCCCGCCACACGAGCCGGTTGTGCCCCGATTTTGAAGCCGATTCCGATCCGATTGTGATCGGATGACGTCAATTATCCGATCCGGTCCCAATCGGCTGGGAATCGGGTGTCTAGAACCTGCTCTATTTTCCCGATCCAAATCGGCCCCGGTTGTAAGCTTCAACCAATCAGAGCGCGTCTCGCAAAGCATGTCGTAGTTTGCAAATGGCGGAACACGCCTGTTGTGATCAGTACCGGCCACCGCCGTTGCTGAAGTTTTGCACGCCTCTTCCCGAATATGATGCAAAACTGCTGATAATGCAAGCACATCATCATCACTGTCAAAACTAGCAGCCATTTTGCAGAACAGGTACGACTTTGATCTTCGATTCAAACCGGTCGGCTAAACAAGTCGGGAAATGTGTGGCAGTGCACACGTTTTTTTAGTCTGGCCCGATCACCCCTCGATTCGAAACTGATCGGGAATCGGCCTCAAAACCGGGCATGTGTAGCGGGACCTTTACTGACACCACTTTGTATTCATGTTTCTCAGACGGCTGAGTCTCTTTGGTATTGAACTAACAAAGACTTTAGAAAAACTGAACTGCACCCAATGGCAGTGAAAGGGTTAATTAACCCTTGGTGCACACTCGCAGACACTGGTGCAAGAATATAGTACCAGTCACTGCGTTCTAAGAAGGTAAAGCCAGACACATACCTTGGCTGATGACAGGATTAGCAGAAGGATACGTTTTGTGTCCGACAGAGGATGAACCAATCAAAGACCTCCTCTCTCGGTCCCTCTCAGCCTCTTCTAGGATCCGCAGTCTTTCTGCGGACATGCTGATTTTGGTGTCACCTCTTTCCCTCTCCCTCTCATGGTCAAAAGACTTGAGGTGCTCGCTTGACAAAGTGCCATATCTGGCAGCGTCAGTGGCGTGGAGCTTCTCAGATACCTCACCATCAGGGCGTGAACGAAGTAAGTCATATCGTCCAGTGTCAGTTCTCCTCAGCTCTGACCCAAGCTCTCCGCTAAACTCTCGGTACTTCAGCAGTCTGTCACTGGCAGGGGACCGCTCCTTATCCACCACTGCATTTTCTAAACGTGAACGGGAAAAGGAATCTTTTCCATCTCTGGGGTCGTGGTCGGTGCTGAATCGTGGCTGAGGATCTCGTCCGGCGGGAAGAGGAAAGCTGTCTGACCCATAGCTGCGGTCCAAAGATCTATGGGCAACATTCTGTCGTGGTGAGACCAGAACCTGCGGCCGACTCTGGGAGGACCTGTGAGTCATGTCACGGAGTGAAGATGGTTCCATGGGCGTTCTCTGAAGGATGCCATCATCTGAAAATGCCAGAAGGCAAAAACTAATTTTAATTACAGAAAATCTAAAGTAAAGTCCTTGGCTCGGTTGCACGAATGAGGTCAGTCCTGCAGCAGCCAAAAAGCAAGGTGCTCCGCTAAAGCAGAGCACTTTGCCTAGCGGCTGCCATAAAACTGAACTCACTCATGCAACTGGACCCATGCGGCTGTCTGACAACTTTTCATTAACTGTTTGCCTACTAAATAACAAAATGTTTTCTGCCACAAAGTAATTTTGTTATGAGATTTTTGCCAAGAGTTCCTTTCTGGATCGGGTGCGCATGCCAAGTAACGGCTTGTAACAATACACATTCAACGCTAAAAATAGCCAAGCACATGCACTGCCTGCAAACCTGGAATGCACGGGCAAATCTCAACGCCGGTAGTGTTCTAGGGCAAGTAATCTCACGGCGGCTGAAGTCGATATCTGTAGGCAAAGAGCTACGAAGAATTCACCGACACACCGTTTGGGAAAAACATCAGTTAATGCACTCAGCGGAAATCTTCAACCACGTTGCACATGAAGCTATCGGTACTGCATAAGAGTACCAGCAGCTGCACTCATGAGGGGGTTAGAGTGCAAGATTGTTAAATTAACCCAATCCCTGCCACTGGATGCATACACATTGGTTTGATTCCAAAATCTTTGTTCATTCAATGACCAAAAGCCACAACCATCAAAGGAAGATGGTCAAAATCTGGTCTAAGCAAGAGGCGGAGATCCTCATGAGCGCCTGCAACTTTTTATTTTAACCCCTTCCCTTCCTGAGGAAAATATTGCCCATCTGAAAGAGGCACAGAACCTCATGAGGTTCTACGCCTCTTGCAGATGGGTGATGGTTTCCTCTGCAGTGAAGGTGTTAACCCTTTCAGCCCCACGGTCCCATTTCTCAAATTTTGGAGGTGTTGCCTAATGACTATGTACCAGTTGCAGGAGATCTCAATCAATCTCCTGCTGTAGGGACTCGAGAGTAAAGGGGTTAAAGTAAAAGTTAAAGTGTTTATTCAAAACAATTCAGACACATTACCGTATCTACTGCCCACTTGGGTGCGGGCGTGGTACTCCCATTACAAAGTTAGGAGTGGGTGGGGGGTGGGAGTGAAAAAACTCTTTTATGTGCCTGATATTAGTAGGTGGGTGATATAAGTGAGGGGGAACACATACATACTCACCTTCACTAAAACCACGTACTTGCATGTAAGACATAGGCAAACAAATTTTAAGTGCGCCAAAAACAATGCACTGACCAGAGCGTATGCTAGACGTCAGTCGAGCCCTCTCGTTGTACGGGTCTCTAAGGACACTGGTGCGTACGTCAGGTGATCGCATGGGTTCTTTCCCCTCCCTGAGCTTGAAGTTTTCGTCCTGCAAAGTATAGTTTCTGTCCCTCAGTGTGCGTACGTCCTCCTTCAGCTGCTGGATTTCAATCAGGTGCTGCCGATCCCCGTGACGACCACCCTGTAAACACATGACAGTCCTTTTTGTTTTCTTGTGTTATACAAGACACTAACTCTTTGGCTGTATGTTGCACTTTTTGTCATGATTCCTGCAGGAATCATCACGACAAAAGTGCTACCGACATCCAAAAGGTTAAGTGATAATGTTTTTCACAACTTTGTGCACTTTTTCCATTTGAATATAACAAAAAGAAGCAACTTTCTCTACATATTACAGCTAAGTCTATAGATCATTTCATATAGTAAAACATCGGTCAAACACGGCTGTGCATGGGCCCACTGAAGCCTTCATGGGCTGGAAGGCATTTTGTTACTGGCGACATGAATTAGCTTAATGGTAGCTCTCCGGTCAGCATAACTTTCTAAGGTCAGCATCAGCCTTAGCTGGCCCAAACACAATCATGCTGTAGTCAGTCAAGGCTGATGTCAGCCCAAAGAAGAAGTTAACCCTTCACCTCAAAAAAGTAACATGATCCAACTACAAGGGACTTAGACCCTCATGAGCCCTTAAGATTTCATGGGCTCATGAGGATCTATGTCTCTTGATGAGACCAATTTGTATCCATGTTCCTGGGACAGTTGTGACTCAGTCAATGAACGGAAAAAGATTTTAGAAATAAAATATGCATGCATTGGCAGGGATGGGGTTAAATGAAAACACAAAAATTATGGGTAAATAAAAACAATGATGACTAAAGAATAATATTAAAATCAGAGCAAACCAGGTATAGGCAAATTGAGATTACGCAAAACGTCATTGGGACATTGTTGGCCACAGATGACCTGCGCACAGATGTGCATGGGCTGACTGCAGCTAGAGTTGGCCCAATAGCCTTGTGTGTATTAAGTACCTTGTCATCATGTAAGTCTTGAACGCGGAGAGAGGTTGTGGAGCGCAGTCTGTCATTCTCGTCCAGAAGTTCCTTGATGCGCAGCTCTGAGCGAGTCAACTTCTGGCATGTCGTGTCACTTGCCTCACGAAGATCTCGTATATGTGCCTCCAGCTCATCTAGGATACAAACAATAAGTCACAGTCAACTTCGCTTACAATAAGCTCAGCAAACAAAAGTCAGATATAGCAACGCTTTTCAGAGGCCACAACCACATTTTTATTAACCCTTTGTGAGTCGGTAGTGGGTTTTTTGTCACGATGATTCCTGGAGGAATCATTGCAACAAAAACCGCTACTAACATGCAAAGGTGTAATGAAATTAAATTTCATTAACGCATTAACAAACTTTAAAAAATAAAACAACCGAGTTCCCAGGCATTTTGTTATCGTCAAAGTTCACTAAAATGAATATATTAAATAATGTAACATCTTTTACATGCTGTACATCCTTTGATCTATACTCAAAATGTTTCCACTGGGTCACAAATGTGTACAGTTTATGTTGCCAATTGCCTCTCTGTGCTCTTGAGCTATCACCATCAAATCTTTAATGATGGTTTTAACAGATGATGATGAAATGTTTTTATTCAGGATAAAGTTTTAGGCATGCGAATGCCTCTCTTACAAACTGTCCTGCTAATAATATACATTGTGCAACACAATAAAATATATTTTTTAAAAAGAGCCTTAGAGGCACCAAGCTAATCAGGCACTACCCTTAAACAAAGACTTTCAAATAAATATGCTGCAGTTGTTTTTGAAAATGAAAGAGGCGATGTACATGTACTACCTATTCGTCTCTGCTGTGAGGTGGAGCTGCTGGGTGAGAAGCTGTCAACCTTTGACCCTCGAGTGGTCTCCAGTCGGTCACGAAGTTTAACCACTTCAGCAGCCAGAATTTCTTTCTCCTTCAACAACTGCTGGTACTGACGCTCCAGCTGCAAAAACAACAATAATATGCACAGTAATACGCAATCACTTTCGAATATGAACATGAACAACACTGTCAAACTACATTCCCTGTTTATAACAGTACAGGTCAGCCTCAGTAAATCATGGTATCCGTTAGAGAAAATAATTTATAATTGTGCACGCAATCTCAAATGTGGATCAAAGTAGTTACATAGGTCACAAGCATGTGTTTTTTTCTCAAAATGTGCAGTTTTTATCTGTACATTACAAATGGACTGAACATGGGTTTATGATGACTCATAAAACAAAATGTACAGGTCAGTCTCAGTATTATGATTTCCAGTATACCACGTTTTATGATATATCATGTGCATGCATTTCTGGCATCCATGGGTTATGCCCAGTGAACAAGTGGTTCTTAGGCCAATGTCTGCATCAGCTGGTCTGCACACAGCCATACACAGGCCAGCTAATCCTGACGCTGACCCGAAGTCCATGTAAATTCAGGACTACAATAACACGATCACAAATAAAGTCGTCAGCTAAAATGCCAAGCCACCTAGCAGATGATCACTGCATATAAAATATGCCAATTTGGCTTGAGAATGTATTTCATTCCATCTTTGCCATGCTTAACTCATTCTACCCCAACACCAAAATCCCAAATTTTTACCGTTGTCCTCTGCACTCTAGTGCAGGACACAGATCAACCATGATAGTTCAAGGGTGATGCCAGAATAGCTTGGCGCCCATAGGCGCCAAGCTATTCTGGCATCACCCTTGAACTATCATGGTCGATCCATATCTTGCTGTGGTGTGTCTGGGGTAGAATGAGTTAACTCATTCAGCCCGACGCATGTATTTCCCAAATTTTGGAGGCATCATCTAACGACTATGCACCTGCTGCTGGAGATGGATCGACCATGATAATTCAAGGGTAGTGCCAGATTAGCTTGGCGCCAACAGGCGCCTAGCTAATCTGGCACTACCCTTGAATTATGATGGTTGAACCATCTATTCGACAAGAGCGATGTCGTCAACAGGCCGTGGACAGCTGTCACAACTACCTACCCCCTTGCAAAGTCTTTTTATTCTTTTCTTTTTCCTGTCTTTTTTTTTTTTTTTTTCCTTTGCAACCTCCTGTAAGGCGTGCTTGAGCACTGTTTATTCATGCATTTCATTCGCTCAGTGGCTGCTCAATGTCGTTGGGTCTACATCGTCACTTGCAAACTCAGAGATATGGTACCTATAATTAAGGCGAACAGCAGGCCCATCATGGCCGATGAAATAGAACTGAAAGCAAGCACCAGCTGTGTTTCCTTGTCTTGTAAACTCCAAAGAGCAGAGAGGGAAGAGGAGGCGGTTGCATCCCTTATTTTACTCATTATAAGATGCTTACATGTCGCACCATTAACCCTTTTAGCCCTGGGACCCTGCAGCAGGAGATGGATTGCTCATGGTAATTCAAGGGTAGTGCCAGATGAGCATAGTGCCTGAAGACGCCAAGCTCATCTGGCACTACCCTTGAATTATCATGATCAATCCATCTCCTACAACTGGTACATAGTCATTAGGCAACACTTCCAAAATTTGAGAAATGGGACCTTGGGGCTAAAAGGGTTCAATTCTCAGTCCCTAATCATGGCATGTAAGCGGATTTGACTGTAACATGGTCTGACTTTATGGCTCCCGGGTTCTGCGATATACTGAGGCGAACCTGTACCTCCATATGAAAATGTTAACTCACCTCTTCAGGGCCCGTGGGGGTACGACGTGACCTGGCGTGCTCCAGGTCACGTTTCAGTGACTGGTTGATGTCCTTGAGATCGCGAAGCTGTGTCGTTAGTTCGTGCACCTCTTGTTCTCGGCTTCCAAGCAACTTGCGCAGGGTCGCAATGGTGTCTTCCAGTTCTCGCACTTTCTGGCTCTCCTACACATGAAAAACAAAGAAACCTGAGGGAACACAGAGTCATGATTGTGTGCTGGTCTGTGATCACAAACTTGCACACAAATGTAAGTATGACGGGCATACAACTCAACAAAGATACATGTATATTACATGGAACACAACATGTACACATACATACATATACATACATAAATACATATGTATACATACATATTGTACACATACATATATACACAGGACGCATGAATAACACAGTCTGCCTTTATGACCATACAGTTTTACTCAAGAGTAAACTGTTTGTCAATAAGCTAAGGTCCTCAAACTAACATCAGCTGCAGTGGCCCTACGCAACTTTGTGCTCAAACCCACTGTTGCCAACATCAGCCTGAAGATTTTTTGCTTACTGGGTTTGTCTTTGTATCCGAAAATGTGTTCCTTTTACTGTTGAGTCATTTCATTGCATTGTGCACACTTCTTTTGGTCTGCATAGTGTAGGAAGCAGTTGTGAATGATGGACAGTACAGGTGGCTGTGTGCACAAAGAGGGTAAAATGATAGTGCACATACCTGACCACTAACGTTGACCGGGGTGACAGTCCGGCTGCTTGCCCGTGATGACGATGCAGATCGAGGGACCAACTTCCCAGCCAAGTCACGTGACATCCCCAAATCCCCTCCACCGCCTGTGGTCACTTGAGTGCCCCAGGTCTTCTGGTCAGGCGTAAAGCTGCGCTTGTCCACGCCAGCAGGTGACTTTGTGGTGTAGACAGGTAGGCTGGCCGGACGGTCACGGTCGCGCATGATTGGAGGAAGTGTGGCAGACTCATCAGGGTGGGTGTCGAAGTTGAGGGGAGTTCGACCGACATCACTGCTGTTTCTGCTGGTATTTTGGTCCAGGAACTGTGATAGCTCCTGCTCGCTGGTCAGGCTGCTCAGGCTCTGGGCGCGACTGCTGTGTCGGGTGCTAGACATGCTTCCAACTTGGGAACGATCGCTAGTGGGTGGGAACAGGTCCTGACTGCCATACAGACGTTCCTGACTGCCGCGTAATGAGGTTGACAGAGTCTCCTTCTGTGGTGTCCCTCTGGTGGAGGAGTGCGCAGAACCAGCCACAGATGCATCGCGGTCCGAAGTCTGTCGGGCAAAACCCGATGTTTGTGACCGGGATGGGCTGGCAGCGATGGCATCACTACCCAGCACGTCGCTGATAGGTTCCCGCATGGGTATCTGTCTGACTGGAGATGATCGTGAGCCAGGACTGCCCAGGACATCATTGATACGGGTGTCAACCGGTGTACGACTGCGTGACCCTGATCCTGGTCGTCCAGCAAACGGGGACTGACGAGCCGACCCCTCTGCCGACCTCACTGGGGACTGTCTCACATCACCTAAAGAGTCATCCCCATAAAATTCACGCTGTGGAGTGCGACGGCCAGAACCAAAGCCACCAGAGTGGTCGCTGCCTGCCCGCGATGGTGACTTGGGGGACTTGGGAAGACCGGACAGATCGCCAGCCATGGGAGTGTCCACAAGCGAGTGTTTGCTGGAGCCAAGCTCTGACTTTATAGAACACCGCTCAACATCATAGTCTGAAGCTGATCCCGAGCGACGTGTAGAACTATGCCCCACGTTGTCTGCATCAAAGCCTGCACCACCACCCAGCAGCAAAGAGCTGTAGCCATCCTGGAAAGTTGCCTTGTCCACATCGCCCACTGGTGTGAGCCGCTTTGAGCCCGAGCCATTCAGGGAGTGGTCTGATTTCTGTGACATCACCAGTTCACTCTCCAGACTGGCGTCCAGTGATTCCTTATGCTGCAGCTGCTGCCGTAGGAGCTCCTCGTACTTGCTGTTGTGGTGGATACCGTTCTCGTCAACCACTCCATTTTCCTCCATCTTGGTATGGGGGCTAAGTGCAGCAGAACTGATGTCCTTGTATGTGTCCACACTGTCCTGCTGGTACTGCTGCTGCTGGCGAAACTTGATCTCCTGTGCTAGGCTGTTGCTGGTCGCCACCTCATCCTCTATCACATCTGCACACAGGTAATATAAGGGAAAATGTTTAATGTTTCAGGCTTAACATCTTCTGCAAACACGGCTGTGATATCAAAAGAGGGGTACCAAAAAAAAAGTCCAAATGAAAATAAGATCCAAATAAGGGAAAATAAGATAAAAACTGAGATACTGCACTGTAAACACAATCATCTTCAATATTCATGTACATATAACATGGGGAATTACTTAGCGATAGACAGACAAACGGCTAGATCCACTCAGGGGATCTAACCATTTGTTTGTCTGGCACTGAGTAATTCCCCTTGGTGCATGCACTGTTTCTATCAGTGTTTGCCTGGCCCGCTTGGTTTTTGGGTCACCATTCATGACTTTGTATAGGTCTCAAGCATAATAGTACAAAGACCAAGTCATGTGTTAAAACTGCATGCAATAAAGCTGAAAAATAATTTTGAATCATAAAATAAATGAAGAAACCAATCTTTAGTCTTCACCATTCTTTGTGGGTGTGCATGCCCCCAAAGTGGCATTTTTGTACTCACAATGCAATCATATGTCCAATTATAAAAACAAGCTTCATAACATTGTCAACAGAAATAATCATGCTGACCAGGATATGTCATGGATTTTGTATCACTGAAGTAACCTAGGTAACTCAATGTATAAAAGTATGCATGTGCCCACACCCATCTGTACATCATGGTCCTTCGTTAAAAAGTATGGGTGCGCTCACACCCATGATGTATAAAATCGGGAGTTTCATGATGAAATTATGGGTGCGCCAACACCCAAAATGTCCTCACTTGTCATTTTTTGCAAAGAACGTTGAGCTTAAAGTTAAACATAAAGTTGAGGTGTACCCGGTACAGATAATTTAACCCATCTCATACTGAGGCTAAAAGCTTCAAATGTGTACACTGCCATAATGCAAGCTACATTATAGTACTTACAGATAAGGATATAGACCAATGGCTTTAGTTCAAGGGTGGTGCCAGAATAGCTTGGCGCCTACAGGCGCCAAGCTATTCTGGCACCACCCTTGAACTATTTTAGTCAAACTTATTTCACACACTGGTGTACTGCGAATGATAAGGGTTAAACTTTTGTCATGGTACAATGCATGCCCCACACACAGAACTGCAATGTCTGCATGCCAACAAACACAGCTTGTGTGCACAGCAGACACAAAAACACACTTACAAGAGACTCATTCACAAAGTATATAAGCATTTCCCAATCCCAGTAAGGAAAGGTCCTTGGGCCAACATCAGCCGCAGCAGGCCCGTGCACTACTGTGCGTGGGCCAGCTGCGGCTGATGTCGGCCCAAGGATCTGTTGCTTTCTGTTGTGAACATTGTAATAGTGTTGAGATGACTACAGTAAACCCAGCGGAGAACATCTTTAAAAAAATGTTTAAGTTCAGCATGGAGATATCCAGCAAAGTATGATTGAATCAAGTCCATACATGTACGGCACATGTGCAACTTCAACAAAAAAAACAAAAAAAACCTGGATTTCTTGTATCGGCCATGGTTTGCAAAACTGTGCAACATGCGTACGATTAACTTCAATTAAATGTGCATCAACTTCTACATTAACTCCTTATCTTTCTGCAGTCAGATGAGAATGCACAGACCCGCACACAAACACACTACCACCACCACAGTCTGCCAAAAGTTCTGTGTAGTCCAGTAGGAAAAGCTGACACAAATGAATGGGTGTTTGCCCTAAAGCTTTAACCCTTTGGCTGTTGATAGTGGTTTTTGTTGAGGTGATTACTGCAGGAATCACCTCAACAAAACCCGCTATTGACAACCAAAGGGTTAACCACCTTGTGCATGCAGCCATGCGTACTGTAAACAGTACAGGTGGCTGCATGAACAATGGGGTTAAGCTCAACTGAGAGCTGTGGTATTAGCCTAAGTCTCTTACTAGTCTTAATCGTACTAGTAGTACTTTGTGTTGCCACTATACCCGTATAGACATTCTGACTGTGCTTGTACAACTATACAAGTACCATTCATAATCCTTCATAATCCCACAATGTTGACAGTCCAGTACGGGGCAGCCTCAGTATATAGCGGTACCCTTGAGCCATAAATTAAGTCGCACCACATTATACACCAAATTAAAACCTAGGAAGCAAAAGATCCTTGGGCCAACATCAGCATTAGATGTCTTGCACACGGCCATGAACGTGCCAGGGAAGGCTGACATCGGCCAGAGGAACATTTTTGCTCACCAGGCATCCCTGGAAGCCTGGCAGAGACCTCTGCATGTTATAATCATTTGATATCGCAGAATACTGGAGTACATAATACTGAGGCTGACATGTACATGCACAAGTGATAAAAAAGACTCTGGGCGATGTCAGCCATAGTCTGCCCAAACGTAGACTTTCTCCTCACTTGGCAAGACCTTGTTCACTTCCAGTGTCAGCTACAGAAGGCCATGATAGTTCAAGGGTAGTGCCAGATTAGCTCTAAGTGTCAAGTAAATGATCGAGGTGCTAACTTTGAACTGTCATGATAAAACAGTCACCAGTGGTTTGCAGATTGTTGACAGATAATTGTAAATTGTAAAAAGACATTTGGATCAGTATGTAATATTATATTATATGGTTTCTGAATGTCTGAAAGTGCTGATCAGAGCTGAAAGCTTATAGACTATAAGCCTAAAGGCTACCTCTGCATGTGCAATCAACTACTGACTAAATTGACAGCATTGTGTATGTGTACCCTGACTGAGGAAGGCCTTGGCTATGGTTATAAATTGATCTCTCGCCACAAAGAGTGGAGGCCGAAGTATTACTGGGTGGCAGACCTGAATTAATCCGTGTTCACTGCAGAGATAAGTAATTGATACCAATAATATTCAACACACCCACCGCGACATCCAAAGGGTTCATATGAGGAGAAAACAAGAGGAATTCATAGTTTCCATTATATAAATAAATAACTTATTAGAGAAAAAAATGTGTTCACTGAATGCATTCATTCAACTGTTTCATATTGTTTGTGGTACAAGATGACCACATACGCAAAAGTGACACTGGGTAGATCTGGCATGACGCACCGGCTCACACTGGTTGTCTCTCTCAATTCACTACCACTGTTAACCCTTTAGATCCTAATGCACGATTGCTTGACATAAATTTGAAATAGTTCATGGGTTGTGCCAGAATAGCTTGGCGCCTGTGGCGCCAAGCTATTCTGGCACCACCCTTGAACTAAAATGGTTGATCTATCTCCTAATCTGTAATGTACCTTCATAGGACAATAAGCATTTTTTTTTTTTTTTAATCGGCTTCACAATGAAATGAGTTCAGCGGTAGCGAATAGAGGGAGATAAACAGTGTGACACCAGCACTGACTTCAGTCTTTGCCACTTTCCCGGCAGCATGCCTCCACTGCAAATACAATACGGCCACTACACAATAGTATTAAAGCCTATGCCTCTCTCTCCGGCCTGCTGAGTACCTGTATCTGAAAGCGAGTTTCGACACGCCTCGCCATAAGCTTTTACTTACCCAAGCTCTCTCAGTACACACAGTATATAGAGCGCGGTGAATCGGCAGGTATATAATATTATGAAGGATGAGTTTCTGAATGGACACTAATCGTTTCGTCAAACGCCGGGATGGCCGCACTGTGACCTGTACATCGCTGTGCATAACCCGTTACTCACCTGTCAAACGGCTGAACGACGCGCGCTTGAGTGGCACCGAATGAGTGTTGAAAGCTAGTCGCGAGAAGTGTACACAGAGCGGCCGGAAGTTTGATATCGATAGTTAGTTTCTACCCGGAGCCACCTTGGTACCCATGGGTAGTCACCAACGGGCCAAGGCCCAGCTTACCACAGTAGGCCCTGTATGATCAGCGTGAACAGGGTATAGGAACCAAGGTACATGCTATTTATTTACATGGCCGCATGACCAGCCGCAAAATGAAAACAGGAACTGAAGATGGAACCCAACAAGAGAGAGCGTTGAGAGAGGGGCATAGCAAAAGATAACATTTTGTGGTGATTTTTTTGGTTGTTGTTGTTTTTTTAGTTTTGTTGTTGTTGTTTTGGGGACAGAGGGAGGGGCGGCCGTGTTCAAATTGACGTAACATTCATTGACAGATCGGGAAGGGGAGGAGGGGCCCGGAGGGGTTTCGGAATGTCCACCCTACCCCTCCTGGCCCAAATGCACTTTAAAATGCATCACAACTTTTGTAATTATTTTTTTCTGTGAGTTTAGAATGCCCCCCCCCCCCCCCCCTTTCCGTAGTTCCATGATTTTTCAGGCAGTGGAAAGCAAGGTCTGGCCTCTGGTCTCAGGTAAATGTCTTAAACAGAAGGTTGCAACGCCCCCACCATCTCCCCCTGGGAGGTAACTGACCAGCCCAGATAGAATGGTTCTGAATGTCTGTATGTTTATTATTAACCCATATCATACTGAGGCTAAAGCCTTCAAATTTGTATACTGCCATATGCAAGCTACATTATAGTACTTACAGATAAGGATATAGACCAATGGCTTTAGTTCAAGGGTGGTGCCAGAATAGCTTGGCGCCTAGAGGCGCCAAGCTATTCTGGCATTACCCTTGAACTATTTTAGTCAAACTTATTTCACACACTGGTGTATTCCGAATGATAAGGATTAACTAAGGAGACAAGATTTCAAGTGCTAAATATGGTGCATTCAGTCATTTGACCAGTGAAATGGAACTACAGCAGCATGTCAGTCGTCTGCCTATCACTACATTACCCCAGCTTAACCCATTTAGCCCCGAGTCCCTGCAGCAGGAGATTGACTGACCATGATAATTCAAGGTAGTGCCAGATTAGCTTGGCGCCTGAAGGCGCCAAGCTAATCTGGCACTACCCTTGAATTATCATGGTCAATCCATCCCCTGCAACTGGTACAGTTGTCGTTAGGCAAACACCTCCAAAATTTGATAAATGGGACCTTGGAACTAAACGGGCTAACACTGCATCATACAGGCTTACTGAAGCCAAGAGTATATCAGTGGGCCTACAACTGACTGAACATTACGTATCTCCTGCTTGATACAGTCTTTGGCCGTGGTTCCACCAACATACCCTTGCCTATGCGAATCGCCAAGTCCGGGCAACCAGGTTGCCTCCGCAAGCGCCGTGCGTTGTTACGCGTGGCCAGGGACGCAGGGTGTGATTATCAGGCGATCTCCATACCAGTCCTTCATCTCCACCTGCATGAGACATAGGTTTACATGACCTGGTGCAGACGCACGAACTCATGAAAATCTTTATTTCATGCAGATCTAAATCGGCTCCTCAAATTGAGTACAACTCACAAGCCTTCTAAAACTTTACCGTAGGAGGACTCGCCACAAGCGCACCTCAGCCAGCCACGTCAGTCAGGTTCCGATTCGCTGCGAGAGGCATAGATTGTCATCAGCCGCAGGGGCTCATGAGAATCTACGCATCTCGCAGATAATAAATACGCCAATTTACACCTTCTACGTATTAGGCCACCTCTCCGCTCACCTACGGAGAAGTCAGTAAGTTGTGACAGCTAGCCGGCACTGAAAAGCCAAGCGAGCGTGAGAGTGGGGGATTACTCCGATTAATCTGTCACATGAATGCGTTGATCTGCCTTGTTTTAAATCACTTGTACATATAATTATTTGTCAAGCCGGACTCCTCAGACAGTGCGAGAGGGGGTGGGGCCCGGCGGGGCGGAGACGAGGGGCGGTTTCAATAAATTATACCAAACTAGGCACTCCCAGTGCGCCAAGGCCTTCGCCGGGGTCGACAACGGCCGGAGACACCCGGAGACCTGATCATCCCACATGAAATAAAAACAAACATAAATATCTTTATGATTTTTTCTCCCAAAAATAATCCCTCTCCCCCCCCCCCCCCCAAACCTCCACCACCACCTTTTCTTCCAAATTGGTGGGGTTGGGGGAGAACTAATAACAGAAAGCCTCGCGTTACAGCCAGAGGGGAGATTCTCTGAAATCAGCAGTAACCCTTTTAGCCCCGGTTCCCTGCAGCAGGAGATGGACTGATCATAATAATTCAAGGGTAGTGCCAGATGAGCTTGGCGCCTGAAGGCGCCAAGCTCATCTGGCACTACCCTTGAATTTATCATGATCGGGCAATCCATCTCCTGCAACTCGGGTACGTAGTCGTTAGGCAACACCTGCAAAATTTGAGAAATGGGACCTGGGGGCTAAAAGGGTTAACCTCTTCACTGCAGACGCAGACTGTGTTTTGAAATCATCATCATCATCATCATCATCATCATCATCATCATCATCAGTCCCTTGCCCGATCTGGGCGTTCTGGGGACTGAAAGGCAGCAGCAACAGACAGTGCTCTCCCCTGTTTGGGCGGTGGCCAGCAAGTCTGGCATCTCGAGTTCGGTCCATTTTTTTATGCACGTTTTGCGACCCAACTCTTTGTCTGACGACCTCGCCGGCGGCTTCCTTCGAGATCATTTTGAAATCATTATAATTCAAAGTCAAAGCTCCCCAGGCGTTGCAGGAACATCAGTTACACGGATACACAGTCGTTTCAGCAAGAGGCATAGATCCTCATGAGCCCACCCAGTTGCGGGGGCTCATGAGGATCTGTACCTATAGGGCTCGGGATGCTGACGTGGCGGCCATCTTGAGAGGATGCGCGATAAGGCATACAGTAGGGAAATCGCTGTCAAGACAATTTCAGGAAAGTCCTGACGTGCTGAAGGCATATAACAGCAAGTTTTGCCATCGGCCGTAGGAAACCGCTAACCAGAATCTGTTTTTGTTTGTTTCCAAAGAGGAAGAAACACGAAGAAAAACGTGTTGAAACACTACTTCGCTACTATCTTAAGCCTATTCTATCCTCTTAAGATGGCGGCTGACGCGCCGACGCTGCTAGGCAATGCGGGGAACTTCCCGAGCCCTATTCAATAGTGCAACTGGGTGGTCAGTGCTCAGTTTTTCTCGGAACTGAAGGGGTTAAGAACAGGGCTATATAGTGTTGCTCCAGCTATGGGGTGAATTAGAATACACAGCAGGCCTTCATGGGACTGAACACAGAGCGTTTGTCTGGATATCACAACAGGATGCATTGTACGTACCGCACTCATGTTTATGGATTAATTCTAAATCTAGTGTAAATTCGCTCAGTGCCGAGAAAATCTTAACAATACCCGACCGCAAGAGGCACAGGTTCTCATGAGCCCCCGCAGTTGCGGGGGCTCATGAGGATCTATGCCTCTTGCTGATAGCACTTGGATCCATGTTACTGGATCTTGGGCTTCTTGGTTTTCCATTGAAGAGGAAATTGCAGAAACAGTCTGCGTCAAGTGTCACTGAACGGGTTCAATTTTGTGAGAGACCGGATAATTAAACGTGTCGGTCGTGATTACAATTCAAACATATACGAACCCGGTCTTTTTTCCTAACGGGCAAATCAGATAACAAAACATAGTCATGGCTTTGGCTTTCAGCCATACTAAAGCTGACACTGTCTTTGCTCTTCAAGACCTATTCACGGACGGAGCAAGTGGGGTTATACAGACTGTCACAAACACACAGAATAAAGTGTGAGAGCCAAAAGAAACTCCCTTGTCTCTCCACATTCGCAACACACACCAAACGAATGCAAATATAGCAGTAGCTAATTTAAAAAAACAATAACAAACAAACAACGACGACCAGTTAAACGAAATGACTAAGTAACTAAGTCACTAACTAAATAAACTTATATAAAAAAACCAAAAAAACACCCAACTTACGTATTTGCTTCTTTTTTTTTTTTTTTTTTTCCTTCTCACACCAGTCTTGTATTGTACGTAAGGTGTTTTCAGAGAGCGGGTGAAGACTTACCTGTCTAGATGACAACCACGCGAGCAACTAAACCTCTTCCTGCCACTCACACACTTAAATTGCACCCAGTTGATTCTGTCTTCATTTTCATGCCACCACAAGCATTCGACGCCGAAAAGGTATATCTCGTGCCCCTAACCCTTTGGCTGTTGGTAGCGCGTTTTGTCGAGGTGATTCCTGCAGGAGTCACCTCGACAAAAAGCGCTACCGACAGCCAAAGGATTGAACTGCCCCTGGTTCAAGCATCGACCAGTAGGCCCTATGTTTCCTGTATCGGCTGCATGCAAACGAGGTGTAAAGCTGCCCTTCATTCCCCAAAACGGCCCTGTTTTTAACCAACTCAAATTCACTGTCGGGGAAAGCGAGTTGTGTTGTTCCCGAAAACGGCCATTCTAAACTAGCGTTCCGAATCCGCCCCCCCCCCCCCCCAATCCCCCTTTTCCATCATAACCTGGAAGGGAATGAAATGCAGTCTCTACCTCTTTGTCATTTCCTCACAGGAAGGGAACGACAGGGGATTTCGGAGGTCTAGGTGTGACCGTTTTCAGCCATTTCACTGTCGTTAGAAGAACCCCAGTAGCAAAAAGTCTTCGGGCGGGCCCACGACGGCCGCTGTACGCGGGCCCACTGCGGCCGTCTTCGGCCCGAGGATATTTGCTTACTGGGAAACTAGCTCTGTCATTCCCTAAAGTGGTAGTATCCAGCCCCCCTCCCCCCCCCCCCCCACCCCTATCCTCCTTCTCCCCCCCCCCCCCCTCCCCGTGTCGTTCTCTGGAAGGCAATGGCAGGGTGTTTTGGAGCCGAGCGCTATAGGTGTGACCGTTTTCGGCAGATTCACCTTCTAGGAGACTAGAACGACAAAAGAGTCCCTCCGTGTTAGTCGTTAATCACCACCCCCCCCCCACCCCCACCCCCCCACCCCCACCCCTTCTGTCGACAGTGGAGCTTCAGAGCACGAGGATGCCGTGGCGTGCAGTTTGCAGTTTATCGAATCACCGCTCAGTGCCTGTGGAGAGTAACCTTACCGCTTAAAGTTATTATTGCCCAGGATCAGAGACAATATACAGATATCTGTATATTGTCTATGCCAGGATCAAGCATCTCAACACAGTCAGAAAACTGTCTGCAACAGATACTGCTGACAACTGATGATATGTATGGGTCCTTTGTGTACTATCTTAGAGCTTTATGATGTAAGTACAACTGATGCCAAATGCCGAATTTATCGTTTGCAGGATGTATTGTTTTTGTACCCGAATCGCGGATTTATCGTCTGCATCGGCCTGGTTTTGAATTAATATGTATATTTATGAGACTACGTCACAAGGCAGAAACCGTCTATCAGTGAATCACAATACTGCAGGTCACGAGGTCATCTGTGTGATGTACACACGTGTCAGTGTACACGTGTATTGATGTTTTCGGGCATCCCTTTGATGTAATTTTCCACGAGAACGTAGAATAAACCTTCCATATTCGCTATGCTGTCAAAATCACAATATGCGGGTTCCGCTTGACCTGCTAGTATTTACTAGTAACGATCGTGCTGCATCGTCAGTGCACGGCCGGGGGCGTGACTTGTTGGACTCTCCGCGCAAAGCGACTGAGCCAGCATCCACGGTGCCTAGTTTGACCTTTGATCCATTATCCCTCGGAAACACGAGACAGAACATTGGTATTTATACCCACTTTCTGCACTGCAGTCAATTTCAGATCTCACACATCGAAGTCTACATAACTGAAAGCATCACTGGAAACGACAAATGCACCATCGCAGCAGAAACACTACCTCTGTGAATCGAGTGAATGAGAGCCCGCACAGACAAAAACTCACGACCAGCGATGTGCAATTTTGAGACACACCGTAGTTTTCAGTTCCTTGCAGCATAAAATCTGATAACTAGATCGTAACTATATGATAAAACAGGTTTAAAATCTTGCGAAATCAGTAAGAGATAAATTCTACTGAAGATCATGAATTCTGAAAATCACTAGCGCTCGCGGAACTATAGGAAGATCGATAAAGACCGTAGGTTACTTACTGATTCACAGAGCAGGAAAGCGACAAATTCCGGAGGGAGGGGGGGGGGGGGGGGGGAGGGGGGTCAAGCCGGCCAAGCTCTTGCTTTACGTGTTGCCACATGTCCATATTCCCTTGTCCGATGTCAATTCTACTTACTGGTATCTTGTCTCTCGACCTCTTTCTTCTCTTCAATTCTGAGTCTGTCATTGTCGGCGCGAGTCGATGATACTTTCTTTATTCTTCGCTGGTTTTTCCGCCATCTTGTCTCTGATTGATTATAATTATGTAGATGACCTAAGGTCGTATAGAATACCTATGACGTCAGCTACGATCGCCTATCAGAAGCAATATTTTCACGGTGTCCCGTCACAAGATTCGCTCTTTTCGCTTTGAACGGACGAAAGAAAGCATTTGGTGCGACAATAGGGTGGTCACCGTCTAAGTGGGTATGTAATTTATACTGAAGCCCAGTAAAAGCATTTGCAAAGTGAAACCTTCAAAAAGTTCAGTTGTGCCCCTTTAAACAATGCCTAGATCGATAAAGTATGAACACTCAACAGTTTTTGCACCTGTCTCCACAAACCGTCTTTGGCTGTCAGGGCTTCTGTTTTCACAACAGGTTAAAGGGTCTGTAGACCCCCCAGGTATACATTTTAGAGGGTACACAGACCCCCACTAAGAGCAGAACAGAGGGTCCGCAAATTTATTTAAGAAAACCTGAATCATCTGTATGTTTTTGTAAATAAATTAACTCATTTAGCTCTCTCCTCTTTAATTTTTTTTGTGACAGTGTGTTTGTGACTTTTCCATGATACTGATTTTCTAACTGTTGAGCTATCGTGCAAAAGCCTGTCTCCCTCTCTCTCTCTCACAAAAAACACATGTATTTATCTGTGTGATCATTTGATAATGTATTGTAACAGAGAATATAGCCTTTCTGCTGGATGCAGATTGACAACCAAAGTCTGACTTGTCTAAACTGTGTGTATGTGTGTGTGTGTGTGTGTGTGTGTGTGTGTGTGTGTGTGTGTGTGTGTGTGTGTGTGTGTGTGTGTGTGTGTGAACTAATGTACTTAAAAGTTGGTTTCAACCCATTTAACCCGAAAGACGTATTTCTCCAATTTTAGAGCTTTTGCCTAGTGTACAAGAAGATGGATCGACCACGATAAAAAAAACTTACAAACTTATTTCTGTTCAAATGTCTGGACTTGCTTTTTGAGTTCGCCTCCATGCACATTGCGCATGTCATCCGTGTGCCGTCGTGCTTTAGCCATGGAAGTTCACGCAGCCATGAACTCTGAAAACTGCGACTAGTGCGAGTCGCAGCGGCGGTGCCACACACGGCCCAGGGGTATCTTCTTGTACTGTCACTTGTCCATGGAGACGGCGGTGTCGAAGTGCAACTTTCTTCTAAGCGATTATCAAGATCAGACGGTGCCGGATTGAAGAATCCGAAGCATTTCAGCTTCCTTTTTTTTTTTTTTTTTTTTTCTCCACCAGTTACAACTTCGTTCAAGATCGAAAGTGAAACTGACGCACGATGCGGTATCCCATAATAGTATGAATGGTGACGTCACAGCAAGTAACGCGTTGAACATGTAGCGCGCACTTTGTAATACATGCTGACACCACATGTAAGCTAACAGTTATACTCACACGGACCCCGGAGTCGGGGTGATTCTGAACGGAGCCGCAACCACTGGAAGCGAGCGGCTAAACGAACCAACTCATCACTAAAAATAGAATGATTGTCACCTACCTCTGTTCGGTTACGCACGGTGGCGCAAGGATGATGCGTCTCGGATGCAGATGCACTGAATTTTAGTGCGTCTGACTACCCCCTTAGTTACATTTTCAGTACGTGATTTTGAGTTTTAATGCGTCATAGACGCACAGACGCTATAAAACGGAAGCCCTGGCTGTATAGTCACTAAAGAACGATTGAACGATTGAAGGCGACGAAATCGCTGCCAAGATCGTCTGCCACGTTTCTGCCGTATGTCTTTCAGTTTTAGAGCCAACTGTCGGGGGTGAATCAATCATGACAGCTGACGAGTAGCGCAATCACTTTTTACCAAGCGTCTCACGCTCAGACTTGTCACGAGCAGGACTGCAGAGGACCATGAGCATATCCTGTTTAGAACCTGGGCTCAGATAGCTTCACGCAAAAGGTCCCTGGTGCTTTGACTCTACATGCCAGTGGCGCTGGAACTGAGGGGTAGGGGTTGGGGGGGGGGAGGGGAGTGAGGGGGTAGGGGCTGTTCGTAACTGAGTCGAGACTGAGACAATAAGACATTATAAGTTATTGAGATTTAGGAGTCCGGTATCACAGTACTGCCGACATTGCTCTCAAATGAAAGATATATATTATATATCTGATTTTTTTCCTTACGAGGTATAGAGGACCGTCGACTGTCTTTACTGCCCCCCTCCCCCCCCCCCCCACCTCCACTCCCCCCCCCCCTTCTCCCACTTTGTTTCCCCTATATGCTCCAACGCCACTGCATATGCATCATGGTCGATCTGTCTCTCACTATTTGTACGTACATCATGGAACGATTTTACGCACGCGAGCTGAGACAGACAGAAGCATGAGTGCGATCGCCGCTGTCCAAACTCTGTAACCCCATTCCTGGCAGCCCTGGCACGCAACAACAGCAAGATACACGGTTCGACCATGATAGTTCAAAGGCGGTGCCAGAGTAGCTTGGCGCCTCTAGTCTAGGTCGATCTGACTCCTAAACCTTAATATTAGTCTTTAGTGTGCAGCTCTCACCAATAGGAATGTTGACCTTTACGCCTCAATGCATTTACAGAGATTTAACACCATGATTCCCGTTGCGGTACTGGTAAGGTACCATCTCGTTCGGTCTAACCAGTCATTATAACGGCGGTTTGCAGCGTGTGAAGACCAACATGTGAGCCAGAAATGCCGGCCCGAGTTTAACGACAATATCGGTAATCATGAAAGAAATATGTGAAGTGGTCTATGTTTTTGGAGCTTACGAATGTAAGCCGCCAAGGAAACTATCAAGTAGCCAAATATGGTGGTGTCGAAATGTGTGCGAGGTGATTTGTTCGTAAATCACAAATAAACACACGTTAGTTGCCGTTGGTCTATGTTTTTGGAGCTTACGGCTATAAGCTGTAGGAAATTATCAAGTGTCCAACTAAAGTGGCGAGGAAAGCATGTGGCTCGCTCGTAAATTACAAATGAACACACATGCTAGTTGCTACCGCACGGACTGAGACAAAACGACACAGCGAATCGTCACATGCCGCTTTGACCGTGAAACCTTTCACGGTCGCAAAGGCAAGGCTCATCATTACGCCTTCCGGTACATAGCGGTCATGTCATACAAAGCGTACAGATCTCTGGCTCCCAAAGGGATGTCCGGTGAGCAAAGTCCTAATGCCCACGCCAGACTTAGCTGGCCCGCGCACGCATGTGCGCGGGCCAGTTAAGGCTGACATCGGCATGAGGGCCTTTTGCTTACCAAGTGGAATTTCTTTCAAAAGTCGACGTCAGTTCATTACCACAATAACGCTACACAAACCAAGGGGAATTACTCAGCGCTGGACAGACAAACAGTTAGATCCCCTGCTCCCGCCTATCAGGCACCCAATCGCCAACCCACAGAGAAATACGCAGGTATAGACCAAGACGATCATCTGCATCCTCGAAAAGAATGCATCAGGTCTCTTATATAACCCATGTCTTTCTCCGGAACTTAGGAAGTAGGAACCGCAAATAAGACGCTATGCCTACCGGGGAAGGTGATACAATGAGGCTGACCTGTATTATATACTGAAGACCAAAACACTCAAATGCGACATTTTTGTAAGCATCGGAAACAGTTTAAAGTTTTTCTGAGACTGAATTCCAAAAATGTCGCATTTCTTTTCATCGTCAGTATACAATCATTTTTTATGCAGAAATGAATGTGAACAAAAGAAATCGTCGATTATGCTTTGACTGGTGTGGACAATGAGAATTGTTACTGTTCATGGAAAAAAATCCGCCTATCTCGACCGAGTTGGCACCTTACTAAACATCTTCTCCGCCGCCGATCGCAGATTGTGCTTCTGAAGTCATTGTCAGTTCGATGCAAAATAGCCAGAGGCTGTCCAAGGAACGTGGATACAAAGTGGTGTCAGCAAGAGGCATAGATCTTCATAGGCCCCCGCAACTGCGGGGGCCCATGAGGATCTATGCCTCTTGCAGCTTGATCGTGTTCAGATTTTTTTCCCGTCAGCAAAGACAACTGTCATCCGGCTCAGCAGATCAGTGACTGTGTTCAACATCTCAGCGAAGACCAGTGGTCGTCTATATGTATCAATGAGTCTCTGAGCTATAAACATTTATTTGCTCTTTGAGTCTGAACATTGTACTGCGCCCACCTACCGTCTTTGATGAAGAGATCGATCTCAAACGTGTAGCTGCGGACGGCAAACCTCTCCACCGGGTAGGTCCTGCCTTCCACGATCACGTGACCGGCGTAATCTCCACACGGCACATGCTTCTCGTCGGAAAAATAGGCCGCGCTCTCCTCGTTCCAGTGCAGGAAGACGGGGTCTTTCTGGGGAACAGAGATCGAAAATAATGATGACACTGTTGAAATAGGTGTAAAGAAAAAATACAATGGCGATGCTCTCTTGTTCACTTGCTAAAAATGTCTAGTGTCTCCTTAGGAAGGGGGGAGGGGGGCACCCCCGCTCCCCTCCTCCCCTTAGGAAGGGGGGGGGGTGAGGGGAGCGGGGGTGATTCCCCCCCACCCCCCACACCCCCTTCCTAGTATTGTGGCACCGCCCTTGAATGATCACGGTGGATCCATAACAAGTATAACATGTAGCGTGTCACAGCAAGGTCGTCTCAATGCGCACGTTTTACTCACCATGCAAGGAGATTTATGAGTGCTGTCTGAATTACCGTGATAAGCTCTTGTATCACACTCTGAGAGGTGTACAAGTGTAGTTAACTCATTCAGCCCGACGGCCGTATTTCCCAAATTTTGGAGGCATCATCTAACGACTATGCACCTGTTGCAGGAGATGGTTCGACTCATCTCCGGCCGTAGTGCGTCAGGGCTGAATGGGTTATATGGAAGGATACCTGTCACTTCTAAGTGTCAGGACTATAGGTACGACTGAAACATTAAACACAGGCAATGGTACAGAAACGCGGTTGTTTTTTTGTTTTTTTTTACGAATAAGTATACACTAGCGATCTCCTCTGCTCCATTATAACACAAATAACCCCCCCCCCCCCCCCCCCCTCCAAAAAAAAAAGAAAAAAAAAAAAGAAAAAAGAAAAAAGAAAAAAAGAAACACCCTTAGACAGGACATTATGTTGTACTTGCTCTTTCTAAGCGTGTTTCTTTTTCTTGTCGAATATTTGCTTACGCAACTGTCGAATATTTGTTTTGCATTTTTACACCTTTTTAGTCTCGATTTACTATAAAACGAATAATAGAGGTTGACAATGTGTGCCACAGGCACTTCAAAAACGACCACCTCTGTAACACGGGGTGGTCAATGTCGCAACGATCATCCAATGCCTATGCTGTGCACTAATACACATCGTAAAATAAATTGTCGGTCGTGTTCTGTGGGGACATTAATCCCTTTGTTGTTGCTGTGTTGCCTCTCTACATACTGTTCTCTACATTTTATAATGGAAAACCGATACAGACAGCACAATTGTGTTGGTATGTTTATGCGCTTGCTGATCGAACAGCTCATTAACGATTCATGCGGTCGTGATTTTCAAGGATTAAAACTGGCAGTGTTCGCTGGTAGTTCATGTTGAGCAGTAGCCAGACACGCACGCACACGCACGGCCCTTTATAATCTTGTCACTTCAGCCCAAAACAAAACAAATGGCTGACTATGACACAGGCGTCGGATGATCGTTGCGCGATCGTACGCCTCTTAACCCTTTGGGAGTGGGTAGCGGTTTTCGTCGCGACGATTCTTACAGGAATCATCGCGACTAAAACCGCTACCTACACGCAAAGGGTTAACACGGTTAGTAGGAAATAGCACCAAGGGTGTTAGGAGGTGATCGATTATCCGAGGCCTACGATTTATACAAACTAATCAAGCACTGCCCTTGAGTTTTATATAGACGATTCAACATTGGTGCTGTCAGTAAAAGAATCAAGGGATATTATACTGCACAACAACACAGTTTCATTTCTACTGCTTAGCCCATTTAGTCGCGACGCACTGCAGCAGATGGATCGACCATAATTCAAGGGTAGTGCCAGATTAGCTTGGCGCCTGATGGCGCCAAGCTAATCTGACACTACCCTTGAATTATCATGGCCGATCTATCCTCTGCAACTGGTATGTATGTGACACTGCCAACATTTGGGAAATGCGGCTGTGGGATTACGTGGGTTAATGACACAAATCCCCACACACATACGCACGTGCACACACACACACACACACACACACACACACACACACACACACACACACACACACACACACACACACACACACACACACACACACTTACGTACGCACGCACGCACGCACGCACACACACAAACTCACAGGGTGTGCGGAAGAGAAGAAAATGATCCTCTGACTTGACGTCTGCACGATTCGATCCCACCGGTACTTGCACACTGCCTCTTCCTGCTGCTGCTGTTGTGCCGGTTCCTGCTGTACTTGCTGTTGCTGTTGGACCTCAGTGTCTGCCATTGCTGTCGCTTCTTCAGTGTCGGGTGTGGGTGATGGTAATGGCGATAGTGACAGCGATGGTGTGCGTGTCGGGCTGACGGCCTCAGCGTCGAGGGAGTCCTCGTATTGGTTTTCAACACTTTCTGTCGCCTCGGTCTCCGATGATGAGCAGTCTGCGAGTTCCGAGTCTGTAGGCGTTGGGCTAACCGCGTCTTCTTCAGCCGCTGAGGGTGGGGGTGTCACACTCTGGCGTGAGGGAGTAACAGCCCCTTCTTCTGTTGTTAAGGGCGGTGGTGTAGCATGGGATGTGGGTGTAACGCTTTGGGAGGGTGTAACGCTACGAGGGGGTGTAACGCTACGAGGAGGTGTAACGCTACGAGGGGGTGTAACGCTGTGAGTCGGATGGGTATTGGTTCCCTCTTCAGGTTCTAAAGACTGTGGGTGTGTCCCTGTGTCCTCATCAGGTGCTAAATGAGATGTGAAATTCTCTAGTGGTGGTGATAGGGTGTCGGCTGGAGGTGAAGGGGTGTGAGGTGGGGGTGAAGGGGTGTGCTCCTCCTGCGTTTTCTCCCCTTCTCGAGTCACCTCATCCTTTGCAGTAGTCTTCCCTTCCCCGTCATCCTCAGCTGCTTCAAACTTGGCAACGTTATCTACGGCATCTGCAACAGCCATATAAAGAAGTAAACGCGAAAATTAGTTAGATCTACATATCATGGAGTAGGCTCTATTTGCCATGTCTATATCAGACAATTTCTGGACGTCTGAATTAAAGTAAAATTGCACGTGTTTTGACGAAAACGGTGAATTAAAGCCTGGACAATGACATGCGATATCGCATGTTTGTCCGGGCTTTAATTCACCGTTTTTGTCAAAACACGTGCAGCTTTGACCTACTTTTGATTTCCGAACGTCTTTTACAATAATTACAATTACTTTTCTATGAGTAAGAAGTGCTGCATTTTTTAATCGTTTTAAAACTGGAACATGGTTGAGATAACATACGACATAAAGAGAGGATAAGTTCGCCGCGAGATTTCTTCGTCTTTCTTCTTTGAAACTTTCATCTTCAACCAATCAATCAATCAATCCAGCCATCCATCCATCTATCCATCCATCGCTATTTAAAAACTATTTAGTTTACATAGCCTTCTATTTCCTCGTCAGTGGCATATGTGGCTCATTTATATCTCGGGCAAACAGCTTTGTGTATATTGTCATACTTCTATTCGATCGGCAAAACAGACGATGTTCAGAAAACAGAAGGTCAGAACTGCACGTGTTTCGACCAGTGGATTGAAAGCGTAGACAAACATGCGAATTCGTATGGTTGTCTGGGCTTTTAATCCACAGATTTCGTGGATGATAGTGCAATTTTGAGCTTGTTCTGATTTCTATCGTCTAATTCCCAAGCATATAAGCGGTAAAGCTGGTATAAATTAGGAAAGTGTTAGCAGAAGCAATGGTTTGTTTCTGCATAACTGCAGTTTCGACGGAAAACTTGTTACGTTGAAATTTACAAAAACCAGTTCAAATCTTCCCACTGCGCGGACTTTCACACACCTGCAGCTGTCGGAAAACGAGGCGAACAAAAACGGTAACTCTCAAAACTGTTTTAATTTGTCTATAAGTCCTCAGGAGTTGTCTACCAGGAAGGCAAGGGAAACAACCATACATATTTCTCTTTAATGAAGGCTTCACGAGTTCTCCTCAAGAACCGTTGGCGGAAATAACCGGAAAAGAACGATTACGTTATAATTCAATTTCCGGAACTATTCGGTAATTTTCGTGGTCGGATTACACAGTAAGATTTTTGTAGTACTGAGACAACTGGAAATTTCCGAAGCACTCCGAAAAAAATCTGTTTCAGATCGCGGAAGCAACCGATCAGTTACGGTAATTAAATTAAGAATCCGCTTCGTACTTTGTCGTGTGTTTCCGAGCCTGAACGGTTCACCACTGAGGACAACAACTCCTAAAGTCTGGACAAAGTAAGACTGTTGGGAGTTGCTTGTCCTGAGTTTATGGAAGACAACTCCTGTGACCTAATCACAAAATTCTGTAAATGTTTGTGAGTGAGCTTTTCCTTCGCATCAGTTTTCTCCACTATGCCGGATTTTGTGGCGGGGGAATAGTGCATTTGTTTTGACACAGTACCAGGTTTGGCAAAACGATTTCCAGTTGGTTGAATCACGTACTCAAACCAAGGGGAATCACAGCGCTGGACAGACAACAGTTAGATCCCCTGCCCCCAGGGCAGGGGATCTAACTGTTGTCTGTCCAGCGCTGTGATTCCCCTTGGTTTGAGTACTGACAATTCTGCCAGCGCTAGCCTCACCTATCTGGTTTGTGAGTGGTTGAATCACGGAATTTACAACTGTTCCCGTTCAAAAGAATGTTAGCTAAAACACTGAAGTCTAGGGACTTCGCACTCGCGTCGCGCGGACAAAACTGAATCTGAGTCAGCCGCGGCCGAGTTGCAAAGTTCGATTACAGGCAGAGTGAGGCTGATCCACTTGATCATATGCACGCCTATGAAAGGACTAAACATATTTGATATGTTATTAATTTTCCTGTGTAACTGAAATGACTGATGTTGATAACTCAGATTATTCCGCAAGGGTGACCGCTGAAATATAGTTTGCGCCGACCAGAAACATGCCGTCTGCTGAGGGGGTGTTGTCATCCTGAATGTCAGTATGGTTTATCGTTACTATAGCTGCGTATTTTGCAGTGCAGAGTACTAGACCCATAAAAACATATTCATTGACACAGGAGTGTTGACTGTCACAGTTATTATGGTAAAAGAAGGGGTCGGGTTGGCGAGTATCGGGTTCAATTTGCATTTTCTCCGCTGACATGCCGGATTTTGTGGCGGGGGACTAGTGCATAAATTATGTTTTGACACAGTACCAGGTTTAGCAAAACGACTTCCAGTCGGTTGAATCACGGAATTTATAACTGCGGTCTGCAACTCGGATTGAAGTTCTCAGTTGTCTGACAGGTCATTCCGAACTTAACGGCCACCACCTCCCACCATTTCCCCTCCGGTTCTGTCTGTTGCTTCGACCACATTTGGAAGCTGAATATTAAACCATGAACGGAAACAACAGCAAACAAACACAATTTTTTCTTAGACATTGAATGCAACTTATTTATGACTTTATTAATTTTATCCACAAGTTCTTACTTGCCACCATGAAAGGGGCAGTATCATGAATGTGACAACAGCGGCAACACGTTGACACGGCAGTAGGAACAGGAGCGCTCTCGCCGTTATGTGACAACCGCAGCCATCACCGTCACCACACCAACAGCATGGGTTAAGGTAAGTGGTTTTCTTATTTTAATATTTCTTAACCCTTTGCGTGGCGGGCGAGAGGGGGGGGGGGGAGAGAGAAAGAGACGGCACACATATTTTTGTGTCACTTTAACACTTCTACCGATGCAATTTACAAATTCCAAATTCCTTCCCCGACCCCTCTTTACATTCGTGTGTTGTGTTAAAAGAAATTACTGTCTCATGTCTTTCATGCATAATGAATTGGGTCTTGTTAGGTTCAATGCCAGCGCGACTATGCTTGATCGATTGCATTCCTTCAGACTGTTTAACGTGACGTGATCTTGCCGTGTGGTTGACCATTTCCGTGTCATCTACTGTACAGGCCTTAACTCCTACAACATTTTGTTCCTGTGCAAGAGGCATAGATTCTCATGAGCCCCGCAGTCGCGGGGGCTCATGAGAATCTATGTCTCTTGCTTTGCCCATATTCAGCATGAATTCCGTTATTGAACAATTCATCATGCGCGCAGTTTTAATACGACTGTGTAAAGTGGATTCAGTGGCGAGCCATTAGTGTCGCTTTGTGTCCACACTAGAGTATACTGTCACTAAAAAAGAAACCCACACAGTGCACAGATATTTACGTATACATATAATTATTGTCGTCTGCCATTTCCGGTGAAGAAAGGATGACGCCATAGTCGAAGCGGACTGTGTGCCTCTGGCTGAATTTACTGGGACGAACCCGACGGCCTTAACCCCCCCCCCCCTTCCCCTTCCCCCCCCCCCCACCCCCACCCCACACACACACACACACACACGCGCGCGCGCGCGCGCACACACACGCACACACACAATCAAACGATTCGGAGTAAATGTGCAAATCGAAGCCTCACGTTCATTGAGTGCATTCTCTGGTCTGGGACCACTTTACTCAATGGTAACTTTTAGCACCGGGCTTTTTATGAAATTGTATAGATTCATACTCAGGGAATTTTGTGATATTTACTACCCAGCAAACTGACCATAGCGTATCAGGCATATCACCATGCATTTAACTAACCAACCAATCACGGGACCAACTTGACAGACCAGTAAAATGATCACCGGCTCTAAATGAGGAGAAGTCACTTGGCCAATGTGCAACGAGTAAATGCGCGGGCTTATGAGGGTCTATGCCTCCTGCTGACACCAATTTGAATCCATATTCCTGGGACAGCTAGGGTTAAACAAAGATTGCAGAAACAGTCTGCGCCACGGTCAGCTTGAGCAGGCTGAACTAAAACTCCAATAAAGTAGCGATTTTTTTTTCAAAATAAATAGATACGTGGCCCGTGTATAACTGGCTGTATGAAAAGCCTTTTCAATAAGTTGTACTTTGTTTTCTTGAAGCGTGTTTGCAGGGCATGCAATGAATATGTTTCTAGGGCACGCAATTTCTAACTTCACACACATATGAACGCTTTCAGTACTCCTTTTCATTTTTCAGATTTCAAGGTCTCATGTTGGTTGCTTGAGAGAGAGAGAAAAAAAAAGTTTGGTAAATTTTGACCGGTCAGTGAATATAGGTACTGCATTACACTTGCCACCTGGTATGTTTCCAAGGCGGTTGACGTCGTTATAGCCCCGGTATGGCACATGACGCTTAACCCCACCAATGCCAGCGCAGGGTCTCGGTTGAACTGGCGTCTCCTATTTATAAATTATACCGTCGCTGACTATGCCGTTTGACTGCTGAATTTACCTGAGATACATAGACATCAATACGCCCATCACAATGCATAGATGAACAACCATCAAATGCAAGATTCAGGCTAAAATGTGACTGCCGAGCTTGTTAAATGCGAAGAAATTCCACCAAAGGAAAGAAATACGCTTAGAAAGGTTAGGTACAAAACAGTGAATTTGGCTGCAAATAAATTGTACTTGTCTTTTATTTCGTTTTGGGGAATTTCTCTCAAATGCAAGAGGCACAGATCCTCATGAGCCCCCGCGTTGCGGGGACTCATGAGGATATGTGCCTCTTGCATTTGGAAGGGGAGGTGGGTGGAGGGGTGTTCGCAGTGTTCCGGTATTGAGGGGGGTTAAGAAAAAAACGGCATATCTCTACTTCAGTCCCCGTTTTTGTCACGATCGATTCATGGGCCTACTTGTATGGGGCTTTTAACGTCTGCTGATAAGAAAGAACCGACGCGGGCGAAAACACAACTGAACAAATGGAAGGCACTTTCAAAAGTCTCCACGGCAAACGACTTCGAGATAACCTCTTTAGAAAATCGCTGATCTCTTAACGAAAACGCTTTGCAAGGTCCCCTTCGGTGAAAAGTGACCCACTTTCCGCCTGCCAGAGGCGTAGATCCGCATGAGCCACCGCAGATGCGGCGGTGGCTCACGAGGATCTACGCCGCTCGCTGATTTTATTTACTTCTGCATGCGTCAAGCGCGAGAGGTCGTCGAAATGTATTCTACAAATGGTGGAGTCAAAAGGATTTGAAGATCTCTGAAGGAGAGAAAGAAACACGCGCCAAAATATGTCTGGGCAAGTCCGGATGGAAACCCTGTGCGATTTGTATCTGCGGCGCTAAACGTCTGGGTGGAAATGTCCCGTCAAATTACAAGTGAAGCGGACACATGTTTGCGTGTCCAGGCTAAGCAATCAATGCATGGTAAATAAATGCAGAGTGTAGTGTTCAAACATGGGAAACAATAGACGAAACAATGTGACGTTCTCATTAATTCACTGCAGTAGGTCTCCTACAGCTATTGTTTTGATTATCGACTCAATTCACAATGGCCCATCAATCTGAAGAAAACAGGGGACCCCAAAGCAATTTTGTTATATCCAAAGGTTGTTGTAAGTGGAGTAATTAACGCATAAAATCAGTGTTGCTGCATTTTTTTTTCGAATGTGTGTATTGGTCCAATAAGGGTTACATTACAGATCAGAAGATAGATCAACCATTTTAGTTCAAGGGTTGTGCCAGAATAGCTTGGCGCCCCTGGGCGCCAAGCTATTCTGGCACCACCCTTGAGCTATCATAGTCAAAGTCATTCATGAAACAGTGTATCAGGATGGAAAGGGTTAACACTATTAAAAAAAAATAATCTTACTTTGTATGTATATCCAGCCTTCTAGGAGGTAAGTCGAGTAAAGTTAACTTTAATCGGCTGAGATAATTCACAAAATTTATACTTTATTAATTAAATCTCTAGTTAATGTATGACATTTGATGCTCGCTCCATTAACGCAACTAAAAAGTTTGCATCTGAACTGTATACTGGCAAACAGCATTGAGCTTTGCCATCACCATTTTTTGAGTTAAGCACAGAAAACACGCTTTACGCTAGGTCGGATATTCGTTTGTAAGAAAGCTTTTTCAGTATTTCCGATAAAACAACAAAAAAGGTTGGGTGGCCTGGCTATTTGTCATATCCAAAGTTCCTGTATCTAAATTACACTGTACATTACAAGCAGCCTAAAGATCACTAATCTACTGCATTTGTGCAGGCTTTGCAGAAATGAATCAAACATCTTGACCTAAGTGAAGTGCAATATTTCCTTAACCGGCAGGAATCAGCTCCACAAAAAGCGCTACCGACAGTCAAAGGGTCACTCTCAGTAGCGCAGTTTGTCACGTGATTCCTGACAAATAACCTCAACAAAAAAGCGTCACCGACAGCCAAATGGTTAAACACAATGGCCGAGGGGGCTAAAGGATCGGCTGAAAGGCCATTGCAATTGTATCCGATAATGGGTGAGATTATCCCAAAGCAGTTAATTCTCTATACACACCCCTCAAGGTGTGTGGAATAAACCTCACACAGTTAGTCTCAGGTTTCTTCTTTGGCCGGCAAACCCTGATCAACGTAGCATAGATTCTCATGTGCCCCACCAACAGCACGGGCTCATAAGTGTCTATGCCTCTTGCTGAAATGATTCGAACGTATGCGCCTCTTGTTGCTGGATGGTTCGGTTACACTTACATCTGCGGTTCCTAGATGGTGGGAGTCACTCGTGGGTTCCGTCAGCTAAATTGTATGTTACCACTGAATCACCCATGCGTGGACTACGAGTAGGCACTTAGTGGTCAGTCCTACGTAACAACTGTTGAAAATATATGCACGTCTAATTAACACATTCCAGACAGGCCATGTGCATGTACAGTATGCGCGCGGGTGCACCTAGAATGAGTCCACTAAAATGCCATTGCGCACGGATTTCTCGCCTGAAACCTCTACACGCTGACCGACATTTGCGTGAAGAACGCAAAATAAATGGGACCAAAAATGGGCGTAAAGAACAAAGGCCTAGCAAGAGACATAAATCCTCATGAGCCCCCGCGACTGCGGGGGCTCATGAGGATTTATGTCTCTTGCAGATTGGTAGCTTTCGCCTTGCCCCAGCAGTTAAGTGATTAACTAGGTTCAATAATTGCGCCATCATCATTTACTGCCTCGATGAAGCGAATTTTTAAAGAAGTACCCAACGGAGAAAGAAACACGCTTAGAAAAGACAGTTACAACACAATTTATTAATATTTCGGGTAAATAACCCTTTTCAAAATAGACAAACAAACAAATACAGAGATCAGTCGCTACTTATCTTCATTTATCGCAGAAAGAATGTGGCAACATTTATCGTAGAAAGAATGTGGCAATTCTTCACATTCCTTCTGCGATAAATGAAGATAAGTAGCGACTGATCTCTGTATTTGTTTGTTTTTCTATTTTGAAAAGGGGTATTTACCCGAAATATTAATAAATTGTGTTGTAACTGTCTTTTCTAAGCATGTTTCTTTCTCCGTTGGGTACTTCTTTGCATTTTACACGCTTGGCAGTCACCTTTTGGGTCATTATAGCAAAATTTTTAGCACGCCAACAAGACCGCACATTGCACAACATTGATAACGAAGCTGATGATTATGGACACGATCGATTTAATATGGAAAAGTACGTACTCGTATACAGTGTCATATAAATACGATCCTTTGGGGATAAGAAGCAAGTGCATTTGCTACAACAATCACTTCAAGTTTGTCACTAAAGTTAAGTGTCATGCACTTGATTTTGCATTCTGAGGTGCGGTGGGCATGTATAGGTAACTTTGACATTGGCTGCCATTGGATTAATGTAATGTCACACTAGTAAGATTTCGACTGGCGCTGTTTGGTCAGCGGTACAGTAAGAATACGTACAGCTCGACCCAACATTACCGTTTGTCGGCAACTTGGAATGTACAAGTAGCAGAAGGGACAGGTTCTTTTCTAGCTGTACATGTGCTTTGTGTCTGGTGATCTTAGCCAGCGTTGTAACCCTGAATGATAACCTTCAACCTGTGTCTGATAAACCCACTACTCTCAACTATCGCACATGCATGTTAATCTAGACTAGTTTCCTCAATTTGAGGATGCGAATACCTGCCGGTACGAGGCATAAATTCTCATGGGCCCCTGCGGCTTTCGACTGCTGGGGCGCTTGAGCATCTATGCCTCTTGTAGATGAGTCGGGCTGGATGGGCGAACGATTTGACTGCACCTGCGGTTCATACGGCCTCTCTTAAATCAGCCCACATTTTGCACAAGACCGATGCCAGATAGCGAACACATGATTTCAAACAGAACATTAAAACGATCTGTCACTGGTAAAGAAATTAAATGTCCTCACCTGAATCCCGCCTTTCACCATCTGAGTGTTCACTTCATAAAAGGACAAGTCGTACGGAGACCTGTTACCGGGCAGAGTTCAGGCAGATGGCACCCGGGGTGTAACATACGCTCTGATAGATGTCCAACTGCTACACAGCTAGCGCTTATCTTGATATCGGGCACCCGGGGTAACTTGCCCTGTGATCTGTGATAGATGTCCCACTGCTATACAACACTTGCTGTATTTGGCTATCCGGATATCTAGCGTTGACTATGGCCACAGACACTGTATACACGCACATAGGATCATTCCTGTAGCCGCGTGTGCAGGCATTTTGAACAAGGACTCTATCCCCCGTATAACAAGCAGTCACTAACCCCGGGTACACACATACGTCAGGACTGAACACTCTCGCTAGGGTACTTGTGCGTGCCTGGGCGACAACTGAACTGTGAAATAGAACCACTCGATCTCCGACTGACAGGCCTCCACAAAGCCCATAGTGCTTTACAAGCGATATGAAATAAGCATTTTCTATTATATGCTGTATAGGTGTGGGTTGTGCTCGGGCCAAACTATGACTGACGTCGGCCCAGGGACACTTGGCTTACAGGGATAATGCCGATCATTAGTGCGCTGTGCTGGACAGGTACTGAATAGTCAATATTGGCCAACAACCTGCTTTCAGCAGTGGACAAACACGGGTTGGTTTTCACATGACACATTTACGCCGGCCAAAGAAAAGAAAAGGGGAGATCTCCAATGCTAATAATTTAGGAAGACTACCAAGTAAAGTAGGTAAAAATACTGTCGGGGGAGAGAATCAATGTGTATATCGACCAATGATAGATCTAGTTTGGTCAAAGCACCACAAAAAAAAAAAAAAGATAGGAAAGAAGGGTGCATTAAGTAAGTGACTGAAAGCAATGGGGGGCTGCCATATTTATTGCTTCCAGTCACTTACTTAGCGCACCCTTCTTTCCTGTCATTGTATCTTTGGGCGATTTGTTGTATACTGTATAAAGCAAAGGACAGAATTTTGTAACTGTTAGGTCAGTAGCTGCGTCTAATACGCAGTGTCAGTGTAAAGGGTGACTTCCAGATTTGTTAATCACAGATCTGGTATCGACAATGTTTATTACAATGTTTATTACAATGTTTATTGTTTAATGTTAGATAGGCATAGTCACCCATGAAGCGGGTATTGAAATGACCGTGATGATTCATGGGAACTGCGGCCCGAGAAGGCGCCAAAATAAGCTTATGGCTGTCGGTAGCATGTTTTGTCGAGGTAATTCCTACAGGAATCACAAAAATCGACAAAACACGCTACCGACAGCCAAAGGGTTAACCTGAGCCTTGAACTGTACCTTCTCTCTCTCTCTCTCTCTCTCTCTCTCTCTCTCTCTCTCTCTCCACCCCACCTCACCCCCTCCCCCACCTCCCACCCCAGACCGCCACACAGTCCTTAAAGACGCTTCCAAAAGCTGTAGAAGTCCGTATTAGCTTAAAAAAGTAAACGTGAACTATCTGCACGAGACATAGATTCTCATGCGCCCTCGCGACAGCGGGGCGGGGGGGTTCATGAGGATCTATGCCTGTCGCCGAGACTAATTTGCATCCATGCTCCCCTCCGGTCTTGGGCCTTTGTGGCTTTTTGTCGTCGATTGAAAAACAAATCTTAACAAAATAGGCTTATGCGTCCAATGGCAGGGAAAATGGTTACACGTAACGGGCGTGACTGAATTCAGAAGAGTGTTAAGTTATTGATGACTTCGCCATTATCTGGGTAGCCTGCGACATACACAGTGACCGGTCTGGTCATGTTGTTGTCAGCACACTAAAGATAAACACACATAGACGTGATTTCTGTTTTATCCTTGACATTGTGTTTCCACTTCCGTTTTTGTCCGAATTTGTCTTGAGAAAACGACAGAGACGGTCTACATATTTTTAAAATGTGTGCTGGGCTGTGATTTTGTACCTTACGGCTTAAGCAGGAAGGTTAAACATCACAAACTAGGGGCCAGTTGCATGAGCGAGCCGAAGTTAGTCCTGCGCCAGCCGCTTAGCAAGGTGCTCCGATATAGCGCCACAACACTCACCCCGCTATAGCGGAGCACCTTGCTTAGTGGCTGACGCATACTAAGCTCACTCATTAACTGACCCCAGCACACATACTTAGGTTTTCGCAAGACATGCACAAAGCAATCTACATTCGTGACAACTTAGACCGTAAAAAGTCATCGGGGCGATGTTGGCCGCATTTGGCCCGATAACGGCTGTGCGTGTGTGTGTCTGTGCGTAGGCCACAAGCAGCCGACGTTGGCCCTAGATCCTGCTGCACACTGGGAAAAGTGGAATGACCATATGCGTGATTGTTTTTTCATTGTCCGTACCAAACATGTTTCAGGTCAGAAAAAGTGGCAGATGGTGTTCGGTCGAACGTTTCGAAATGCCAGCCCCAGTGAAAAGAAAAGACTGGGCCAGATAAGAATTAAGCAACAAGCGTTCCTTTCCCACGTCAGTTGTTCATCGAAGATATCCAGAAACAAAGACATGTTTACGTACACGTAGGCATAAATTCGAATATAACAAAATGGCCATTGAAGTTGTGAATAGTACATGTATGTGCGATTTGTGTGTGTGTGTGTGTGTGTGTGTGTGTGTGTGTGTGTGTGTGTGTGCGTGCGTGCGTGCGTGTGTGTGTGTGTGTGTGTGTGTGTGTGTGTGTGTGTGTGTGTGTGTGTGTGTGTGTGTGTGTGTGTGTGTGTGTGTGTGTGTGTTATATCCGAAGTTTGTTATATGCAGAGCATTTACGTATTTACGTTCGCGCTAGTGTTTACGACAACCGGTATTTTCTTTCAGTAGCACCCTGGCCAAGATAGCGCCTGCCGTCAAATTTAACTTCTGTTCATACTTGAATCAATTCATTGTACATTCCAGTAATGTCCGACAATTTTCAGTATCCCTACCTCCGCAAGCGGTATTTTTCTTTTCTAATCGGTATCGTCTACAGACTGTTACTTTCCGTTCCGGTATTTGTCTTGAAAAACCTGTAAATACCTGAGAATTATCGGTTAAAGGTAACACTGATACAAGGAAAACCTTTGGTTCGAAAAACGATTTGTCATATCCGCCTTTTGGTGTTGCTTTTATTTAAGCGAAGTCGAAGCGGTATAGAGCAGAGAAGGAGCTAGCTCAGCTAGTGGAAAAGCTGGACAGTACAGCCATTGCGTTTGGGATGGAAATCAGTGCAGAGAAGACCAAACTGATGACCAATAACACCAGTGGCATTGGAACTGACATCCTGATTGGAGGCCAAAAACTGGAAACAGTTAAGAAATTCAAATACTTAGGAGCCATTGTGACAGATGAGAGATCAAAACCAGAAATACTGTCCAGGATTGCGCAGACAACAACAGCACTGACAAGATTGAAGACCATGTGGAAGGACAGAAACCTAACACTGCTCCAAGATCAGACTGATGCGCTCCTTAGTCATCTCAGTGTTCTTTTATGCCTGTGAGTCATGAACCCTCACAGCAGACCTTGAAAGGAGGATACAAGCCACTGAAATGAGATGTTTTCGAAGGCTGCTTGGCATTTCATACAGAGATCACATCACGAACGAGGACTGAAGTGGGAAGCAGAATCAGGCAAGCCATCGGGCCCTATGAAGACCTATTCAGTAGCCATTGTGAAAAAACGCAAACTGAAGTGGTATGGGCATGTCACGCGTTCAGCAGGGCTTGCCAAAACAATCCTGCAAGGCACTGTGCAAGGAGGACGAAGGAGAGGAAGACAGAGGAAAAAATGGGAGGACTGAAGATGTGCGATACACTAACAATGGCAGAGAGGAATGGAGGGAGCTGGTTGCCAGGTCATCAGTGGTGCCCCAAAGGTCGGCAAGACTACGGGATATAGATAGATAGAAGCGGTATATGAACCCACGCCACGAAGTTTGTTATGAGGATTTGTGATGGGGAGGGGGCAATGTTATCATCGAAACATTGAAAGGTAAAGAAGGATCAGTTTTAACCCTTCCCTGCCTGAGAAAACTTGAACATTATCCAAATGCAAGAGACATAGATCCTCATGAACCCCCGCAATTGCGGGGGCTCATGAGGATCTATGTCTCTTGCTGCCATCAATTTATAATTGTTTCTTAGATTGAGGGAGTTCTTTGGCGCTGAACTATCAGAAAATGCAAAAACACAGTCTGCGTTAAACTAGCAGGCAAAGGGTTAATTAGGCAGTTTCAGGTTAATCAGACGCCACCTTCTACCTCCCGGCCGCCATTGGCAGCGGAAGTAAAATAGCTTGTCGCAAGACCATGAAGTTATGTGCTATGTAAATCACTCGGCTAGGAAACCTGTACGAGGGATTTCTCTATCACTGACTCCAAGCCTCCAGGAGCTCGCCGGGGGACATAAGTTTTGCACGTTTCCTCGTCCTGTGTGTAAAGTGCAAGTTTATTAACAATAACGCATATCTTAAGTACATTACGCATGCACGAAATAAGGCAAATAACTGCAGAATTACACATGCACTGAGCGAAGTTTTCACTTAGCACTCGACTGCTTGAGCTGTGAAGGATGATTGATTCCTTCATATTACCTTGACTCGCGAAATATCCCTGATCCGGTCAGCCGGGCACTGAGGCATATAGGTCCTCATGAGCCCCTGCATATGCTGCAAGAGGCATAGATCCTCATGAGCCCCTGCATATGCAGGGGCTCATGAGGATCTTTGCCGGTTGCTGTTTGAATGATCCGTTTTGTTTAGACTGTTCCACTGGGACGCGAAAATATACCAACGTAGAGATCGATCTGCATACAGTGAAACAAGCAACGAAAGTTCTGCAAGAGGCACAGATCCTCATAAGCCCCTGCATATGAAGGGGCTCGACGATATATGCTCTTGCTGGCTAGAAGAGTTAGTCTTGTTTAATGAGGAGGGGGAGGGGTGTTGCCACGAATGGTTGTGAGAGTGGGAGGAACGAGCGTTGCCTGAGAGAAGTCACGCAGTTTAAAGGCAAACTGTAATCAAAGGGGATTTTATGGAATTTAGCAGACGGAGCCTTGCAGGCAAAGTGAGACTTACAGTCACAGGTTCAAATCCCCCACCACTGTCTCCGCATAAGAAGCATCTATCACAGTTGACTTCGCTTATAACAACGTCATGATCACTCGTATAACAAAAGTCAAAATTAACACTACAACGTCCCGACTACACTTTTTATGAAGGTTACTTTAGCACTGTCAGGGGAGAGAAATGTGCATGATCGACCAGTGATCATAGATCTACTGTGGCCAAAGCACACACACACAACAAAAAAGAGATAGGAAAGAGAGGGGGCGCTAAGAAAGTGACCGAAAGCAATGCATATGGAAGCCCCCCCCCCCCCCGAAGGGGGGCGTATCACATATCCACTGTTCCAGCCACTCAGTGCATGGAAATTTAAATCTAGGTCCCCAAGGGGGGGGGGGTCCAGATATTTAGCCGGTGAGGACAGCTGTTTCGGTCTTGGCGACCTCTTCAGCACACCATCGGCAATACTGGAGGAGGCAGGCAATTCTGCCTACCTGCAATGACAACCACATTTTACTGTGGTGTCTGCAGGGGCATACATTCCATGCCACCACCTAGAGTTAAATTTTCATGCACCCTAAAAGAGAACCTACCAAAAGGGGGGAAGGGGTTGCAGTCGATATTGTAGTGATAAATGAAAAGAAAAGGGGAGACTGCCAGTGCTAATATTTTAGGAAGGTTACAAAGTAAAGTAGGTTATAGCACTGTCAGGGGAGAGAAATGTGCATGATCGACCAGTGATCATAGATCTACTGTGGATACATAGATCTATGATCACACAGATACAAAGAAGTCTATTGTGTTTAGTACGCTGATAATAATAGGTCAAAATGTCAAAATTTGGGAGTTGTTCTATGATATTATGATAAACTACAATACAGTGGCGTAGGAAGATATTTTGCAGGGAGGGGAGGGGGAGGGGGTCTTCTTTCAGCCTCAAAACAGTATATACTGGGAAAGGCCCTTCTCCTTCTCCCATTGTTCCTATACGTCACTGGTCGATCATGCACATTTCTCTCCCCTGACAGTGCTATAACCTACTTTACTTTGTAACCTTCCTAAAATATTAGCACTGGCAGTCTCGCCTTTTCTTTTCATTTATCACTACAATATCGACTGCAACCCCTTCCCCCCTTTTGGTAGGTTCTCTTTTAGGGTGCATGAAAATTTAACTCTAGGTGGTGGCATGGAATGTATGCCCCTGCAGACACCACAGTAAAATGTGGTTGTCATTGCAGGTAGGCAGAATTTCCTGCCTCCTCCAGCATTGCCGATGGTGTGCAAAGAGGTCGCCAAGACCGAAACAGCTGTCCACACCGGCTAGGACCTAGATTTAAATTTCCATGCACTGAGTGGCTGGAACAGTGGATATGTGATACGCCTCCCTTTGGGGGTGCTTCCATATGCATTGTTTTCGGTCACTTTCTTACTCTTTTTTTTTTGTGTGTGTTTTGGCCACAGTAGATCTATGATTACTGGTCGATCATGCACATTTCTCTCCCCTGACAATGCTATAACCTACTTTCTAAAATAAAATATCTAAAATAAAATATTAGCACTGGCAGTCCCCTTTTCTTTTCATTTTACACTTTTTATGTGTAAAAAAATTACTTCGCTTATAACAAACTTCGGATGCAACACCAAACACATCTTTGTCGGCATTTGCCATATCAGAAGTTCGCAGAATTTTGAACGGAGACAAATTAGCAAGAATTATCATTGATTTCTCTCGAATTATCATTGATTTCTCTCATTATCCCAAGCACTGGACTGCAGGTGTCCATGATTTCATATTTGCACCATGCAGCGGTCCTGCACGGGTAGCTTTGCTTGGTGAGCCGACAAACTGTTGCTCAAACGATCGCGGGTTCGAACCCAGGTGGAGTTAAAGTTTGTTCAGACCCTTTTCGCTGCCCCGTCTTTGAATTCGGCTTTTCGGTGACAAAACGTGTGATGCCTTAAACGTTAACCCCTTCCCTGCCACTGAACACATGTTACATGTTGCTGAAATCTTTTTTTTCATTCAATGACCAAAAGCAACAATTGTCCAAGGGACATACATGGATTCAAACTCAGCATGAGGTATAGATCCTCATGAGCCCCCGCGATAGAGAGGGCTCATGCGGATCTATACCTCTTGCATTTGGGTGGGGCTCAGTTTTTGTCGGCGGTGGAGAGGTGAACGGATTGGGGGTTTGCTTTGTATTGTTTTGCTTTTAATTCATGCCCCAGACCGACAAAGGAAAAACCTGGTTCGCGCACAGCACAAGGCCGGCGTTGGCCCGAGGTCAGTCCATTTGCTGACTGGGCCGTCCTACTTAGTCCTCCTGCGTTTGCAAGTTTAACGGGAACTGAGCAACTTGTCTGCCATTGTCTCAGGACGTCGGGCTGGTACAGTGTGCCTGTACAATGAAGTTCAGAACTAAACGTCCATAGATAATAAAGGAAACAGCAGCTGGAAATTAAGGCAGCCGGTCAGTGTCCACACAGATACAAAGAAGTCTATTGTGTTTAGTACGCTGATAATAATAGGTCAAAATTTGGGAGTTGTTCTATGATATTATGATAAACTACAATACAGTGGCGTAGGAAGATATTTTGCAGGGAGGGGAGGGGGAGGGGGTCTTCTTTCAGCCTCAAAACAGTGTATACTGGGAAAGGCCTTTCTCCTTCTCCCATTATTCCTATACGTCACTGCATTGCCTTTCTGGAGGCAGATCGACGTGATCGTTGAATGGTGTTGCCAGAATAAGAGGCGCCAATGTATCCTTAAATATATATGAATCGATTTTGATAGTTCCAGGGTAGTGCCAGAATAACTTGCCGCCTATAGGTGCTAAGTTATTCTGGCCCTACCCTGGAACTATCATGATCGACAAATCTCTTCCTGAGAAGTGCCAGTGTTTGGACGGGTTAGATATGGTCAGCTGCGGCCGGCAAAACTTGGGCTCAGTTGCGTGACAACGAGAGCTCTGAAATCCATTGCAAGGCACTGATGTAGCGGAGCACTTTTGGCTTAGTCACATGTTTGGCGCAGGATTTAAGCTCACTCATGCAGCTGATCCTTGGTGCCTAGTGAACAAGACATTCATGAGCCTTGTCCCTGCAGCACCTGCAAACTCCCAGGGTCCGATGAGGAGATATAATTATGTCCTTTGAAGAAATCATGTCAGTGTAGAAGGGCTTCCTTGAAGGAGTGGACTGTTCCATTTCAAGCTCAGGTGATCCACAAGGAACAGAGGAGTTTTTTGTTGTTTTTCTTTTCGTTCTACTTAGTCTGCCTTGGGAAGCTTCATGTGTGTACACGCCTAAGTACGACACGATACACAACACCGGTCTTCACTGCCGAGAATAACAAGATGAGGATTTCATCCCAAAGTCTACCGTATTGTTTTGAGCTCACATGCGTTTATCTTTTAGGAACATTCAGAGTTGTTCATATTTTTAGGCTTATTATGCTGATCCATTTCCTCCTCTCTAGGCCAACCTCTGATCAACACACACGTCGGCGCTGACGGACACGCGGCGCTTCCAGCCATTAGTAGGCTCTGTGGGCTTGTGTAGCGACAGGAATCCATCTCCTACTTTAACCCACCCTTTGATCCACACACACACTGGCACACAGAAACAAGGACGGACACACGGCCGCGACTCCCGCCATTCGTAAGCTCTGTGGTCTGGCGTAGCATAGCTATTCTGAAGAAGAATGATAGCACGAGCAGCGAAATGGCGTCACTTCAAGCTTCACCTCATGGCATCATTAGTACCACGACGCCGTGTTCATAGTGACGACTCGATGTTACACGTCACTCATCGCAGTACTAACATTTGACGTATTAGACGATCAAACTTAGCAATTCTCTTGCTGATTTTCACGCCTAGGGTTTACAGGTCACAATTTCGACCTAATCCTACCGAAGGGCCGGGACAAACAGCAGGCTAATGCAAACAGTGTTTATGAAAAATCATGCGGGTATTAATGAGAAGATATTTTTTTTTCGTAAAGCAAAAATTAAAAGTTATGTTAACTGTTTTACAAATGACTCCGAAAAAGTGGTGCAGAAAATTGTCTGATTTTCACACCTAGAGCATACAGGTCACAATTGACATAATCGTACCCGACAGCCGAGACAAACTGTAGGCTTATGTAAATGCCGTATACGACAAATCATGCGATTATTAATGAGAAGATTGTTTTTATCGTAAAAAAACATTAAAGAGTTTTAAGATTAACCCATATAATTCGTGAAATTAATCCCCAAAACGTGAAAATATATTTTTTTCCAACAAAACTTTAATTATCGCTCAAAAAGTTCTAAAGGAACAATGCTGGTTAACGAACTCATTCAATATGTCCCTTTTATCTAGCTATACGCAAAATATCTAGTAAACATTAAAAAAAATACGAAATCCAGTGTGGATCAACCGGTTTTTGTGAAACGGCCATTTTCTCGCCAATCAGCAACTTAATTTTTAAAAAAAATCGAAAAAAAAGGTCTCGAGACAAATCTTTTAATTACAATAGCCTAAATTTCCCATTTGTCCGTCATCAAACTCGGGCTCTAGTCGCTGTTAAACACACACACACACACACACACACACACACACACACACACACACACACACACACACACACACACACAAACACACACACACACCGTGGCCCACACACACACGCACACGCACACACACACACACACACACACACACACACACACACACACACACACGGCACTTTGGGGCCAAAAAGAAGTTCTCTAGCAAGGTTTGCGTAACTAGACGTGACGTCATTTTTATCTTGTTACTTCTTCGCCTTAATTTCTGCCCCGCACGCCAAAAACGTCATGTGAATGCTCCGGAATGCGCTCCGGCCACACACACACACACACACACACACACACACACACACACACACACACACACACACACACACACGCACGCACGCACACACACACACACACACACACACACACACACATAAACACACGGCGCTTTGGCGCCCAAAAGACGTTCTTTAGCAAGGTTTGCCTAGCTAGACGTGACGTCAGTTTTTTTCTTGTTACTTCTTTGCCAGAATATCTGCTCCGCACGCCAAAACGTCATGTGCATGCTCCGGAATGCGCTCCGAATAGACCCATTTCAAAGTCTACCCTATTTTCAATACGGTAGACAAAAACTGAACAAGATTCCAACTGCAAGAGGCAGTGACACATCCTCGTGAGCCCCAACAGTTGCGATGGCTCATGAGGATCGTATGCCTCGGTGCTTATTTTCCTTGGGTGGGTCGGGGCATTTTGGCGTTGTTAAGGGGTTAATGTATAATTTATTGCAAACTTTCAGATCAAACGATTGAACAAAAACAGAACCTCAGTAAAGACGTGGGTGCACCAAAGGCGCCCGTCTCGGGCACGGTTAGTATATATCTACAGTGAACTTGTATCGGGCGCAAGACGGTCATCTTCACGAGAGGAAAACATAGTATTGCAGTTCATAAAGTCAGCGAAGGGCACCTTTGTGTTAAGTTTCATACTCCGCCTTAGTCAGCCCTTACCGCCAGTGACCGTTTATGGCCCGCATTACCCACCTCCTCCCCCACAGGTGTCACTGAGGTACAGTAATCAGTCTGCAATCAATCAGCCTCCGTCAATCATTTCATCAGCGATCAATCATTCAATAGACTAGTTGAAACCGATAAATTACTCTGCGTACAGAAGTTTTCTCCCTTTGGACTTCCGTACATGGGCTGTTATATGGGGCTGCTTAATTCAATTACGCTGCAGCAGCATCGGTAGTCTAGTGGTAGAATACTCGCCTGCCTCGCGGGTGACCCGGGTTCAATTCTCGGCCGATGCACAGCTTTTTTTGTGTTGTTGTTACGTTTGTTTGGGCCCCCCGCCCCCCCCCCCCCCCCCCCCATACGCGCGCACCACTCGACGCGCTCATATCGTTTGTATGAACAATATATATTTTTTTTTAAATAATTTTTATTACGTTGTAACCTGCTTGTAAATTAATAACTTTTATTTTCGCTCATAGACTTACTTAGCCCAGACACACAATAGCCGAATACAAATTAACGAAGTGTGACTGTGAAGCATGACTGAGCACTAAATCCGAAAATATGGAATTGTCCTTCGAACGCGTCATTGCGGTTCAAGAGACAGATAGACCATGATAGTTCAAGGGTGGTGCCAGAATAGTTTGGCGCCTGAAGGCGCCAAGTTATTCTGACACCACTATTGAACTATCACGGTCAGCCTGTACCTTGTTGTAGATTGTCAAGGCTGGATGGGTGAAGTGATAGGTCAAGGAGACTGCATCGTGATCTCACCTTCAGGTGTCTGCACCATAGAGTCTCTAGCACTGAACTCTGGATCCACAGAACTCTCCCTCTGCGTGTCTCTGTCGGCCATCTTGCCACAAAAGTCAGTGTCGCAGTCGGTAGTACTCCGGGTACTTAGGTCAGCAATTGTGTGTCTGTCGCTCAATCACTGGCACCTTTATCCTCTCGATCACCGCATTGTCAGGTGTATATTTGATAGTACACCTTTTGTGGAGTTATGACTGAACAATATGATCCCCAGCCCGGCTTCGCTGGCTTGTGGAATCACAGAAGCCAACACAATCGCGGAGCGAAACCTGCAAAATTCTCAAACTGCTTGTCTCACGAAGTCTTTAAAAGACAGTGGAGTGTCCATTTCTGAACGTCAGTCGAGCTGAGGTATACAACACGTTATTTTGAGCTCAACATATATACTTCAGTTCCATTGAGACCGGTTCTGAATGTAGGAATTATCCCAGCAGAACTACACACAACATAAACCGAAAGCAATTCTTACACAAACATGTCTCAGTCGCGAAGTCTTAGAAATGGGATTAAAAGGCCTAAGACAGGGCTCAAAGCAGCATGGTGTAAACCTCAAAACAAATGCGGTTCCAAATACTAGGTGAGATCGTGGTGAAATCACATAGCAACCGAAACCAAAAGCAGATTCCCGAACGAATTCCTCTGACGATCACTTATACAGAAAGTGCAGTGCCTGGCTATAAACAACATGTTGTATACCTCAGTTGGAATGGGAAGATCGCTACAATGAGCAAGCTAATCGATGTTTCGGAACAATGAATGACTGAACGCGAAGAGTGTAGGCCTCTCTTTTGTACGTGTACCCGGCTGGGCTTCTCAAGTTTCGAGCAGAACGACGTCTGCTAAGCTTTGGCAAATAAACGATTGAATCGCAGTCAGGTTATGTGTACTAGACAGCAAGTAATAGTTGGCTCGACTGGTCGAACTGTTGTAGTGGCCGAAGCCAGTAAACCATACAGAACTGCTATGCAGTCGAGAATACACAGAACGACACAGTATCAGACCAAACAATAACAAACCGCATTGACCTTACAACCCGAAAAAACACCTTTATAATTAAAGACGTGCGGTATTTCTTTGCTCTCAGCCTACAATATGCAAATGTTAATTCTTTCTGAAACTGTGTACACTGATATATTTACTCACTCAATTTTACCCAATACACTGTCCTTCTCTCTGCCTTGAAGACACATTAGTTTGCCCAGTCCGTTCTCAGCAATTTAAAAATGTCCCAGTTAATGTTTTTAATCCTGGTCATTTTTCATGCCTAGTGTAATCTTCACATCCACGTCTTGACCACCGCAGCGCCTTTGAGGACTTACACACACGCGCTATGACAAACCTGCCGCTGACATAGAATTACGGTCTGCACTTCACTAGCACAACCGCTCGCTACACCCGCAGTAACACCGCTACTCGAGAAATACCAGGAACCGATCTTCTCTGACAAGAGGCATATATTCTCATGAGCCCCTGCGCAGGGGCTCATGAGAATCTATGTCTCCTGCAGATTCTGGGGTAGATGATCTGCTAAATAAATCAAGCACGCAAGGTAGCCCGGGTACCGCTAGCACAGTTTCAAACTTCGTATATCGATCCGTTGACGTGTATTTCAGTCGTAACCCGGTGAGCCGGTGTAATACAAGATTTTGTCCTCCGTCTTGAGGTGTCCGGGAAATGGGGTGCAAAGGTGTGTTGGATGGGGGGTCTCAAAAGAGAGTACACCGTGCAGAGGCGGATCTGGTGGTTGTGGTAGTGTGTGTGTGTGTGTGTGTGTGTGTGTGTGTGGGGAGGGGTCCAAGGTTCCGCACCCCGCACCTCTAGGTCAACATTTCTTGAAAATGGTGTACCACTGCTTTTCTTTTCTTTTCTTTCTTTAGGGGCGGGGGCAGGGGGAATTTGGTAATCCCCACCCCACCCCCATTTTTCGATATTGCGGCGGGTTGTAAAAATGCTTCGCTTGCCTACCACTCAACCCACCCCCACCCCTTACCTCCACCTCACCCCACCCCTTGGAGGTAAGTGATCCGCCCCTGCCACGTATTATTACGCCTTGGCGAGAGTTTCGTACTGATTTCACGAGCAAGCTTTTATAGCACTGGCCGACTAAATCACAGAACAAGACCTGCCTTTGTGGGTATTCCAAATTGTCGACTGAAGTTCATGTTTTATTATGTTACTCTACGTCCTGCGGTTTCGAGAGCGTCACATTTACTGATAATGTTAACCCATTTAGCCTCAACGTCCTACAGCAGAAGACGTAACAATCTGCAATAAGATCTGGCAGTCAGGGGATTGGCCCACACCATGGACCCAATCACTTATAATAACTCTCCCCCAAAAAGGCAACTTACATCAATGCCAGAATTATCGCACGATCAGTCTTATATGCCACCCAAGCAAAGTCATGTTAAAGATCCTGCTGAACAGGCTGAAACCACAGGCAGAGGAAATCATAGCTGAGGAACAGACAGGCTTCAGACCAGGGCGCAGCACAACTGAGCAGATCTTCAACCTGAGAGTTCTATGTGAGAGGTACCTACAGCACCAGCAAGATCTCTATCATGTCTTTGTGGATTTTAAGAAAGCGTTTGACAGGGTGTGGCATGCAGCCCTTTGGTCCACAATAAAGCTATACAACGTTAATACCAACCTGATCAAACTCATAGCAAACCTTCACAACAAGGCCACTAGCGCAGTCTGCTTCAACGGCAAAATAGGAAACTGGTTTAGGACTACAGTCGGAGTCAGACAAGGGTGCTTGCTCTCACCTACTCTTTTCAACATCTTCCTGGAAAGAATTATGACAGACGCTCTGAAAGATCATGAAGGATCTGTCAGTATTGGAGGCAGAACAATCACGAACTTGCGCTTTGCGGACGACATTGATGGCCTTGCAGGAACAGAGAAGGAACTAGCTCAGCTAGTGGAAAAGCTGGACAGTACAGCCATTGCGTACGGGATGGAAATCAGTGCAGAGAAGACCAAACTGATGACCAATAACACCAGTGGCATTGGCACTGACATCATGATTGGAAGCCAAAAACTGGAAACCGTTAATAAATTCAAATACTTAGGAGCCATTGTGACATGAGGGATCAAAACCAGAAATACTGTCCAGGATTGCACAGACAACAACAGCACTGACAAGATTGAAGACCATATGGAAGGACAGAAAATCACACTCTGCTCCAAGATCAGACTGATGCGCTCCTTAGTCATCTCAGTGTTCTTGTATGCCTGCGAGTCATGGACCATCACAGCACACCTTGAAAGGAGGATACAAGCCACTGAAGTGAGATGTTTTCGAAGGCTGCTTGGCATTTCATACAGAGATCACGTCACAAACGTAGAAGTGGGAAGCAGAATCAGGCAAGCCATCGGGTCATATGAAGACCTATTAGCCATTGTGAAAAAACGCAAACTGAAGTGGTATGGGCATGTCACGCGTTCAGCAGGGCTTGCCAAAACAATCCTGCAAGGCACTGTGCAAGGAGGACGAAGGAGAGGAAGACAGAGGAAAAGATGGGAGGACAATATCTCAGAGTGGACAGGACTGAAACTGCGCGATACGCTAAGAATGGCAGAAAACAGAGAGGAATGGAGGGAGCTGGTTGCCAAGTCATCAGTGGTGCCCCAACGGTCGGCAAGACTACGGGATATAGATAGATAGAATTCAAGGGTATTTGCAGATTAGCTTGGCGCCTGAAGGCTTAATTTATCATGGTCAATCTGTTTTCAGCGAAAAGTGGTACATAGTCGTTAGGTAACACCTCCAAAATTTTGGAAATGCGGCCGTGGGGTTAAATGCGTTAACAGCTACAGGGAAGGTTGACAGAAAAAGGATTTGAACTTCAAACACTTGGTGGGGGCGGTACGAAATCACCTCGGCATGCGTGTCTGCATGCTATACCTACAACTGTCATAGCTCACCCCAACCCGCCGTATAGAAAAGATATAGATCATTACTAGCCCTCCACGATTCTTGGGTTCGCACAGTAGGTTTAGTACGGTACAGTTTTGTTAGCGGTTTGTCTTGTGACAACTATTCCGTGAGGCACGAGATCCACGTGGAATCTTAAAGGAACGTTTAGCACGGGGAGTTTTTAGTGCGTTTAGGCGAGAGCTCAATCTGTCAGAGGTTTAAACAAGTTAGCACAGGGCTTTACTGTCAGTGTGGACAGACGTGTGTGAGATACCTTAGCCCGTATTCCAAGACTCTGAAACCTAGAATTCAGAGTGCTTGTCGAGAGTGGAGCGACGGACGCCGAGACGTCAGTCACCAGGACCTAACGCGAGGTCATCTCTCCATCTCTTCACTCGGGGAGTGAGCGACCGGTGCCGAGACACCCGGGTCACAGCGAGGACTGCGCTATACGGTACGAGCTACGAGAACGTCCACGGTACGAGAGACGGGACGACTCGGGGCGTACAACAAAGGACTGGCACGCCTAGACGTGAAAGGACTGAACGTAACCAGGCGAGAACTCCAAACAGGTTGATGTGTGAGATACTACTACCTATCCTGGCATTGATATTGGGTATGTGGATATGATGTTGAGATGCTGGTAGTTGGGAAGGTGTGGTGTAAATAGTTTGATAATCTTTTGAGCGTTTTCTTTATTTTTTTGGTATAAAAGTCTTCGTTAGAAAGAAAGCCCGTGAGTTGTGCTTTACCGCGTGAATGCGCCCGTCTGAGTCAGTGGCGGTGTATGCGTCTGTTGTGCGAGAGTCTGTACGTGCGACTGGGGGCAAGTCTGCGTGCGTTACAGTGATGTTTACTGCACAACTCTGAACTTTAGAGCAATCGTCTCCAGGGCAGGCTTGGATCGCTAAAAAGTCCAATTCTCAGTGTTGTCATCCTTCAGCTGCGACGTGTCTACCCTTCTGTTCACAATCCTTGTAAGGCAGGCTTAACAGAGAGTTTCCGCTGCCCCTGGTACCCGTCGGTGGCACTTCGACTCTCCTACGTAAAAAGGACAAAAAAAAAAAATAAGTGAAGTCTTTCATTTTATGACATTCAAACTTCATAAGTTAACTCATTGAGCTCGACGCACGTATTTCCCAAATTTTGGAGGCGTCATCTAATGACTATGCACCAGTTGCAGATGATGGATCGACCATGATAATTCAAGGGCAGTGCCGGATTAGCTTGGCGCCAACAGGCGCCAAGCTAATCTGGCACTACCCTTGAATTATCATGGTCGACCCATCTCCTGCTGTAGAGCGTCAGGGCTGAATTGGTTAAGTCAGTCCTTTTATCTAGCATTATTGTAAGACATACTAAGAACAGTCACAGAGTAGATATTGCGAACTGTTGATCTTTTATTGACTGAGCAAGGTCGCTGTAACCCTTTACTGCCAGTGGACGCAGATTGTGTTTTGAGAAGATACAACGTCGAAGATCCTCAGGTACTTGGGTGTAAAGTGGTTTCAGCAAGAGGCATAGATCCTCATGATCCCCCGCAATTGTGGACTCATGAGGATCTATACCTCTTGCAGTTTGGTGGTGTTCAAGTTTTCTCGGCCAGTAAAGAGGTTCACACGCCACCGGCATTCAGTAAAGGCGTCGACACACATGCCGATTTTGGGGCCGATTCTGGAACCGTTTCAATCGGCGTGTGATCGGGCCGGACCAAAAACGCGTGCACTGCCACACGTTCCCGATTTAGCCGACCGGTCAAGTCAATATCAAACTGCGCTTTCATCTGCGTTTGAATTGTGAGCCAGGCGGCCAGTTTCCTTCTTTCATCTTTGTAGTCTTTGTGGCTGCAATCCCACAAAACTGTCTGGCTGTGGATCCGGTTTATCAGATATTGTGATTTCTCACTGCTCAATTTAGTCTTCTTCGTATCTTCTGCCATTTTCACACTGAAACGACGTGCTTCGCGAGACGCGCTCTGATTGGTTGAAGCATACAATCGGGGCCGATTCGTGTTGCAAAATAGAGCAGGCTCTAAACACAAGATTCCCAGCCGATAGGGATCGGCCGATCGGATGCAAAGAGGCATTCTGACGTCATCCGATCGCAACCGGATTGGAATCTGCTACAAAATAAAGGTGAAAGAGACACTCCACATGTATTCCCCAGTAATAGTAATAATAATAAAGGTAATTTTATAGCGCCTAATCACCAAGGTGCTTTAGGCGCTGTACAATCGCAGTAATGAAACACGAAGCAAAATACAAAAACAAGCACGTACAACAACAAAAATACATTGATTTACAAGGAGCAGAAAAAACACACGCTCACGCTCACTCACTCACTCGCTCACTCACATGATGCGCCGGCAGACAAAATGGCCTTTAAGTATATGCAACAGAGAAATGGTGTGTTTTTAGCTTGGATTTGAAAATGGAGAGAGATGAGTGACGCCGTCAGCTGGGAGAGCGTTCCATGTAATGGGACCAAAATACGAAAATGCACGATGACACTGAGTGACCTTATTACGTCTAGGGATACGGAAAACACGAGTGTCTGAAGCAGAGCGTAATGAGCGGCACGTTGTATACAGGTGGACAAGATCAGATAAGTAAGGAGATGATGTTGAAACAAATAACACAGACTATACTGAATTCTGTATGAGTTTGAAACTGGCAGCCAGTGCAAATCAGCTAGTAGAGGCATAATGTGTTCACGTTCACGAAAAATCAGACGTGCAGCACAGTTCATGACTGGATTTGGTCAAAAAGATTTTGCGGAACACCGGACAAAATAAAAAGAATTGCAATAGTCTATTCGGGACAGCACAAGGGGGGGGGGGGGGGGGGGGGGGTAACACGTGTTTTGGTAACTTCAACAGTCAGCAGATGTCGAACAGTGCTGATCCTTCTGAGTTCAATGAAGGCAAGCTGGCAAACTTTCTTCACTTGTTCCTTCATTGTCAGCCTGTTGTCAAAAACGACACCCAAATTACGGGCCGAGCTAGAAAAGGAGATGGCGCTCTCACCCACCGTCATTGACTCGGGAAGATCAGCTCTGCACTTCGGAGGAGCTTGTCATTCAGTAACTTTTTTTTAAAAAAATTAATTTTTTTTTAAATAATTTTTTTAAAAACTTTTTTATTTGCATAACACACACACACACACACACACTTACACGTAACACAACCAAAGTTACAAATTGCAGAGTTACAGATCCAATACAATATACTACACATAACTTTCAACCTTAACAAAGAAAAAAAGACATAATGTTTACTTATAATCTACAATATACTGAGTATGAGAGAGAGAGAGAAGAAACGCAGTGATAAAGTAATACAATTACGAGGTAATTTCGGAATACAGAGACCAATGACGATTAAATATCTCTAATTTACCTTTCATTACGTATGTATGTTTTTCTACAGAATAGCGGTATTTAAGCATCTTCTTAAAATGCACAATATTTGGAAAAATATTTTGCAGTCTTGATTTGTATATGTGAAATTTTGCCAATAACAGAATAAGGTCAAACACCTTATTTGTGACAATATTTTGCTGTCTACCAAAAAGTACAAATATCTCAGACAGGGAGAGAGTGGGAAAGTGATTATATGTATCTTTTAACCAGTCGATTAGATCTGTCCAGAAGGACTGGACATGCCCACAGTTCCAGAAAAGGTGTGTTAAGGTTTCTTCCTCACTTCCACAAAAGGTACAGACAGATGAATCTGACAATTTTCTCAGAAAAAGATATCTTTTCGTTGGAAGCATTCGGTGGATAAGTCTGTAGTCATTCAGTAACTTGAAGGAAAAGGTTATCGGGCCGCCGTTGGCTCGCGCACGGTCGTGCGCGAGCCAGCAGCGGCCGATGTCTGCCCGGCGACCTTTTTATCACGTGGATAAAGCCGACCCAGACCCACTGCTTCAAACACTAGTGTGTATTTATGAATGCTGTATGAATAGTGTATATGGCGGCTGTTTTTCTCATTCATGGACCGTGACACACACAAGTGATACAGGTTGATTTTCAGTCCGTTTATTGACTTACTCCGCACAGCCGAACTTTGTTAGTTCGGACTCTCATATGCACTAGTTCTTTGCATTTCTCTAAATACCTTATCCAAGCCGTTAACGATAAATATAATGTAATACACGCTAATAATTTGCGTAATAAATTAATGAGACAAATAAAAATCACACAGTCTCATTCACACTGCATTGTTTTCGTAGGCTTTTCCGAACGGATCGTATTTTATCTCCCTGCATATAAGGCGGCGTTAATCCGAACAACACGCCTTTGCAACCAATATTCTGAAGTTTATTTAAAGCGATCTTTTCTCAAGGGCAAAACGTGAATGCTAACATTAGCCGATATGCCTGTTTCTCAACTAATACTTGTGTCACTTTTTTAAACAATCTATTTCAGTTTGCACACTAACAGAAGTTTTCTGCTGCCACTGCTACGAGTCAGTGGAACGCTCCTACGTACAAAGGAGAAAAAGAGCAAAAGATCTGGACAATTTACAAGGGGAGAGGGGGGGGGGGGGGCAGGTATTAACTCTTGATTGCCTGGAGAAAAGTTTATTAAACGCATGTCATTAGAGCTCATAATTATGTTTAGTGTGAAGTTTACTAGTTGGTCAGTGTACAGGCCGCCGTTTTCTTTCTGAAATCGTTCCACGTGCAACACCAAAAACAAGAATGGCAAAGCCCTTATGCCTCACGTAAATGACAGATCCACATAATTACTCTGGCCTTTGTGACCATAGTCCTCGCCCTGCGGGGACCATATGGCGTTGAGGCACGTCCCCTGGGTGGTGGATAGGGGGTCCCTCGCGAGAGGGGTGCACCGAATGGAATAAACATGGTCCAAGGGAAGGAGACCCCGACAGAAAACCCCTGGTCCTCCTTGTAAGGGGGTTGGGCGTGGGGGTAGCTTCCCCACCCTGCAAATAAGGAAATAGCTACAGAAACGTCGACGAATAGACAAAAAGCAATTCCTCTCCTGGAGGAGGAAGGTTCTTCTACCATAAGATTTATGACGTCATGTGGTGAAAGCCGGAAGTCTTCGGAAGCCACACGGACCGAGCCGCCTCTCTCTATCCAGGGACACGATCATGGGCACATGGAATGTCAAGACTATGTACCAGCCGAGAGCGGGAAGGCCGCCCAGATAGCAGCGGAGAAATGCAAAAGTACAACCTTGCCCTGCTAGGTATCGGTGAAGCCAGATGGACGCAGTCTGGGCAGAAAAGGCTGTTAAGTGGGAAGATGATTCTGTATTCAGGTCATGAATGTGTAGCATTCATGCGGCTGTCACCGGTAGCACAGAGAGCGCTGATGGGCTGGGAACCTCTTGGGCCAAGAATTATCACAGCAGCCTTTAGAACCAGGAAAACGATTAAAGGCCCTATACTTCCGCGGGGAACTGCTTGAAACAGCCGTGTATTGTGGTATTTCATTACAGACTAAGTCGGCCATTTGAACACCGACCACAGCGTACTCATTTCCCTCCAGACAACGTGACATCTGAACACTGTACAAACCTAGTTCGTCTCGACGCGTAATCATCCTAGTCTAAAATAGATTAGCAGCAGACGACACAGATACGGTGATAGTCTTTCGGCTGCTACAGACATGCGCATTGAATACAATATGGCATCACAGCGATTCTGTCAGGCAGACGCTAGTTTGGCGGTGTACTTTCAAAAGTGATTGTACAACTAGAATGACATTCCTTGCAAGGAATCAGCTTGGTGACTGATACAGAGCCGAGCAAACGGATGTTAGTAGCAGCATCAGAGATTTGAAATACTGCGCCAGATTGACAATGACAGGGCTGGTGCGAGATCAGTTCCCAGTCAGAAGGCAAGACCCATTCGAGGAGAGGAGAAAAAAAATGATCAAATTCCTGACCGGTGAGAGTGTGACCGACGCAGAGACGGGGTGATGAAAACAAGGCTACATTTGGACTTGTAAGTACCATTCCGAACATTTTATATGACCCGTGTACGCTACGTGTCGTTTATGTTCCCTTGATTCGACACATTCAGTCACGCTCGTGTGTTGAGCCGATCGGAAACTGGCACGAGACGTGCAGTGAACCACAGGTGTTCGTTACACACTACAAATGTGTCACAGTAATGATAGTACACACAAGAGGCGTGATGTTGGAAAGTTACCGGCTGTGGGCTGGCAGTTCAGCGCCTGTGAGCAGGCATGCACAAACGCTAGTACAGGCGGTACGAAGTACGTAACAGCATTCAGTAACCATAGCAACCTTTCAGCAAGTGGAGACTGGCCGGCTTCAGGAGATACAGTTTATTCTTGCTCAGAAGTATTCGGCACGGTTTACAATTCTGAGCATGCCGTTTATTGATCACATGGTGTGTGCGTGTGTGTGTGTGTGTGTGTGTGTGTGTGTGTGTGTGTGTGTGTGTGTGTGTGTGTGTAGTGTGTGTGTGTGTATAGTTGAAGGTCTGGATGTGTACAGCTGACAATGTCACATTATTTTCTTTCAGATATATATAAATTTCGCCCATGACCCCACAGAAATCAGTCTGCCAATACTCAATACCTGTCAGGTTAGTACCCTTTCACTAATGTGTTTAATGTGTGTAAATGTTACATATGTACCACTTTGAATGCATTTTCATACCAGGAATCCATTTTCAAATGATCCTGACAGTTGTGCATTACAGACTTTTGTAAAGTGTAGTTGGATGAGAAGTATAATTTCTAAGGTAACGGTGATTGTGGATTATAACACAGTAATGTTTTTGTCTGTCTTTTAAAAAATTTAATGTGTAGAGTGTTCTGCACAGAGTACCCGAAATGGTACACGAGGCGCAATTAGTTTACACATTCGGTTGTCACTGTATACTACCACTGTATACTATACAGCTGCATCTATTTCAAGTAACCAAGAAAAGTTAGAAATGTACAGTTGTCTTGATGTAACCTGTCTCACCTTTTGTTTTTGGCTTTGGTAATTTTGAATTTTATGTGCATACAGTCTGTACCGGTGTGCACTTGCTTTGTCTGTGTATCAAAGTGTGTGCGCGTGTGTCTGTGTATGTGTGTGCACTTTTTGTAGCACACACACAAACACACACACACACACACACACACACACACACACACACACACACACACACACACACACACACACACACACACACCCACCCTCACACACCCACCCCATGTGTTGTACTTAAAATAGTTCCTAATGTCACTATGATATTAATAAAACTCACCACCCCTTAATTATGTTTTGCATTAATTTATAATTTACAGTTGCAGGTGCGGGTGATTTTGAGACGTACGCAGCACCTTGCCTCAATGACAAAATGACACTGTTTTACACTGTACTCTTCCAAGCTGTTTCCCTTTTCGCCAATTCAAATCAGGACATAATCCCCCATATCAGTTATTCACTATTATGCTTCATTTTTTTCAGACTCCAAAGAGCGCTGAGGCTGACAAGAACTCAAAGAGCAGAATTTGAAACACGTTTGGGATTGGATGCCGAAGACAGTACTTAGAACTGCGACAGTGTCTCTCCAGTGGCTGTTGTAGTTTCTCTGCTTTAAAATTACTTGTTTAGTATGGCTATATGCTGCAGAATGATGAAACAGTGTGTATCCAGAGATTACTCTACAGGTTTCGCTTATATCACATAAATAGTGATCAACCATACAAAACATTTCTGGGACTGATAAAGATTTGACTGATGGTGTAAAATATACTCCCAAATGAAGTGTCCAGACTCGCACAGAGGACCCAGCTCTGCGCTGACAACGGTGACTACAGGGGCTTCTACGAAGCACTGAAAGCAGTGTATGGCCCTAGGCACCTGGTACAAAGTCCCCTGCGAAGCGCTGATGGACAGGCACTCCTCACAGATAATACCTCCATCTTGAACCGCTGGTCGGAATACTTTCAGGACCTCTTCGGCGCTGAGCGCACTGTTCAAGAAACAGTCATCCTCCAAATCCCACACCTTCCACTAAAGGTTGAATTGAAATTACGAACCGCCCACCGCCGAAGAGACCCTCACAGCCATCCACCAGCTCAAGAGTGGCAAAGCAGCAGGCATTGACGGAATCCCGCCAGAGATCTGGAAACATGGAGGTCCAGCACTGCACAACAAGCTCCACGACCTCTTTCTCTGCTGCTGGGAAAAAGGAACACTACCAAAGGATCTCCGTGATGCAGTCATCATCACCCTGTACAAGAACAAAGGAGAGAAGTCTGCCTGCTCTAATTATCGTGGAATTACCCTGCTGTCCATTGCCGGGGAAATTCTCGCAAGGTTGCTCCTGAATCGGCTGGTACTTGCCATCGCTGAAGACCACCTCCCAGAGGGCCAGTGTGGCTTCGGAGCCAACAGGAGTACCACCGACATGGTCTTTGTGCTGAGACAGCTTCAGAAGAAGTGCCGCGAGCAGAACAAAGGGCTGTACGTAACGTTTGTCGACCTAACAAAAGCGTTTGACACTGTGAGCAGGCAAGGTATGTGGCAGATCCTGGAGCGACTAGGTTGTCCCCCAAAGTTCCTCAACATGATCGTCCAGCTCCACGAGGACCAGCAAGGCCAGGTCAGACTAAACAGTGACCTCTCAGAACCATTCCCCATTCGCAACGGCGTGAAGCAAGGCTGCGTGCTGGCACCGACCCTTTTCACCATCTTCTTCAGCATGATGTTGAAGCAGGCCACAGTGGACCTCGACGATGACGACGCAGTGTACATCAGGTATCGTCTCGATGGCAGCCTGTTCAACCTCAGACGACTTCAGGCCCACACGAATACCCTAGACCAACTGATTCGTGAGCTGCTCTTTGCTGATGACGCTGCCCTCGTTGCACACACAGAGAGAGCCTTGCAGCGCATTACGTCCTGCTTCGCAGATGCCGCCCAGCTCTTTGGACTTGAGGTCAGTCTGAAAAAGACAGAGGTCCTTCATCAGCCGGCACCCAAGGAAGAGCATCGCCCTCCCCACATCATCATCGGCGAGTCCGAACTGAAGTCTGTACACCAGTTTACCTACTTTGGCTGCATCATCACGTCAGACGCCAAGCTGGACAAGGAGCTGGACAACAGGCTGGCAAAAGCGAACAGTGCTTTCGGGCGACTATTCAAGCGGGTGTGGCACAATCAACAGCTGAAAAAAGGCACCACCCTGCTGTACGGTTCCGAGTCCTGGGCCCTCTACCGCAGCCAACTACGACTCCTCGAACGCTTTCACCAGCGCTGCCTGCGTACCATCCTCAGCATTCACTGGAGTCACTATGTCACCAACGTCGAGGTCCTTGAACAGGCGGAAACTGTGAGCATCGAGGCTTTGCTGCTGCGGACACAGCTTCGCTGGGCGGGGCACGTCTCCAGGATGGAGGATCATCGCCTACCCAAGATCACTCTGTTCGGCGAGCTCGCCACTGGACACCGAGACAGAGGGGCACCAAAGAAGAGATACAAAGACTGTCTCAAGAAGTCACTTAGTGCCTGCCAAATCGACCACCGCCAGTGGTCTTCGCTTGCTGCGGACCGTGACACCTGGCGCTCCACCATTCACAAGTCTCCTTTGAGGACTCTCGCAGAGCTAACCTTAAGGCTCAGAAGAAAAAACAGAGTTGTCGTAACTCAGAACCCTGACCAGACCTTCCCCTGCAGCCACTGCGGTCGAACCTGCCTGTCCCGGATTGGCCTCCGCAGCCACGAAAATGCCTGAAGACGACGTGGGCAAGCCCTATAGAATCTTCGTTCGCGAAGTCAAGCCAAGAAATGAAGTGTATGGCTTTATTTTGAAATACTACTGCTTTGTACCTGGCTGTATTGCAGGGGAGGGTTAGACACACGCACAATTAAAGTTAGGGTAGAAATATACTTGTAAATGGCATTGTGTCATCACTAAAATGCTGTGAAAGTCAAGCATGGTTTGAAAATCACTTTTACCACCCGTTGCAGAGGAGGCCGGGGCTGTGTGTTACAGTAGATGTTGAGATCAGTGTTTTGATTTCCTTTTTTGATCAATAAATCAGAGAAACATTGATTGTTTGTTTAAAATATTACAAGAAACTGGAGCATGTTGTGTGTGTGTGTGTGTCCCTCTGTGTGTGTTTGTCTGTGTGCACTCAAACATGTGTGTTCTCATGCATGTTTGTGTACTCATGCACGCGGTTTGTGTACAAGGTGTGTGTGCTCGTGTATTAGTGTGTGCTTAGTACGCATGCTCGCGCGCGTGCGTGTGTGTGTGTGTGTGTGTGTGTGTGTGTGTGTGTGTGTGTGTGCGTGCGTGCGTACTACAGATAAAGGTATGTGCGTATTGTCATTTACAGAGTGAAATCTGTGAAGTGTGTGTGTGTTTGTGTGTGGACTCATACATGTGTGTGTTCTCATGCATGTTTGTGTACTCATGCTGGTGGTGTGTGTGCAAGGTCGTTTGCATCATATGTGTGTGTGCTCGTGTATTTGTGTGTGGTTACACTGCTCGCGCGTGTGTGTGTGTGTGTGTGTGTGTGTGTGTGTGTGTGTGTGTGTGTGTGTGTGTTCAGCACTACATTATCAGTAAAGGTTCGAGCATATCGTCATTTACAGAGTGAAATGTGTGAAGTGCTGCCCACGATTCACATGCACGTAAGTTGTGCTTTTGCACTCCAGGTGCCATGGTCGTTACATTGGCACAAACACACACATCATTCAGACCATGCCCGATAACCTACCCCGCTCCCAAACACACACACACACACTGCACACGCACACACTCACACACACACACACTCACACACACACACACACACACACACTGGCCGGCAAACTGACACACCAGACATGCATACTACTACTCTGACAATATCTTTTGGGTTTATTTCGGTTCATTTGGGTAAAGAGACAGACTGACAACCTAGACATTTGTACGAGTTTAATCGGCACATTCCTTGCTTTGCTAAACGAACCAGTTCACGACTATTCTGACAAACCATATATTTTCACAGCTCCGAAACAACATTATTTGACTTTTAATTGTGTTTTATGTGTATGAATTGTGCATACTCGGTAAACGTTTTTTTCAACGATTTTTTTTAGCCCAGATAGAAACTCATAGGGGCTTTAAGCTCAACGTCATCCAATGTTATGCGCCCACTAATGACAGTGACGAGGAAGAGAAACAAAAGTTCTAAGACCGACTCCAGAGTGCCGTGGGCAAATGTGCGGAGCGAGACATCACCATCGTCATGGGCGATTTTAATGCCAAAATAGGGGAGGACAACACCGAATACGAAGCCTGAGGTGATGGGGAGACAGGGACTAGGGGAGATGAGTGAGAACGGGGAGAGGTTTGTAGACTTTTGTGCTCTAAACAGACTTGTCATTAAAGGCAGCATCTTCCCACACAGAAGAATACACAAAGCAACTTGGGTCTCACCTAACCATACTACAGAGAACCAAATAGACCATATCTGCATTAGCAAAAAAATTAGAAGATCCCTTAAAGATGTTCGAGCGAGGAGGGGAGCAGATGTCGCCTCAGACCACCATCTGCTTACCTTAAGAATAAAGCTCAAGTTAAAGAAAAGCTGCACAGAGAGAACAAGAAGATAGCGCTATAATGTAGGCCTCCAGAGAGAGGCTGGAGTGAGAGAAGAGTTCAAACTGGTGCTGTCCAAACGGTTTCAAGCGCTACAGGAGCTAGTAAATGAAGAGGAGGCGGTCACCACAGAGCCGCAGTGGAAGGCAGTCAGAGAGGCGCTGAACTCAACCTGCAAAGACACTCTTGGGTTCAGGAAACACCATCACAAGGACTGGCTTAGGGCACAGACCTTGACGAAGATAGAAGTGAGGAAGCAGAGGAAAGCAGTTGTCAACAACAGTCGCACGAGAGCAGCCAAAGCAAGGGCACAGGAGGAATACTCGGAAGCCAACTGCGAGGTGAAGAGGAGTATCAGGACAGACAAGAGGGCCTGGCAGCAGAGGCAGAAAAGGCAGCAGGCAGCAGCATCATGAAACAGCTCTACGACATTACCAGAAGATTTTCGGGCAAGTATGGCCATACAGAAAGACCAGTAAAAGACAAAGAAGGCAAGCCTATTGAAGACAGAGCAGACCAACTCGACAGAAGGGCCGAATATTTTGAAGAGTTACTGAACAGACCCACCCCACCCGACCCCCCAGACATCCAGCCAGCAGAGACTGTGACAGACCTAGCCGGGAAGAGATCAGAAGAGCAGTGGCATTTTTGAAGAACGGCAAAGCAGCAGGGCCAGATGGCATCCCAGCGGAAGCTCTGAAAGCAGCCCTAGAGACATCAGTAGAGCTGCTGTACCCACTGTTTGGAAAGATCTGGGAAGAGGTGATGCCTGGAAGGAGGGGTACCTAATCAAGCTTCCCAAGAAAGGCGACCTCAGCAAGTGTTCCAACTGCAGAGGAATCACTTTGCTGTCAGTACCAGGAAAGATCTTCAACAGGATCATCCTGGAGAGAATGAAGAGCTCCGTCGACCCCCAGCTGAGAGACCAGCAAGCAGGATTCAGGAAAAACCGATCATGTGCAGACCAGCTCGCCACTCTCCGCATCATCGTGGAACAGTCTCTGGAGTGGAACTCCCAGCTGTACGTCAACTTTGTGGATTACGAGAAAGCATTTGACAGAGTGGACCGAGAGACTTTGTGGAAACTCCTACGACACTACGGTGTACCCACAAAGCTCGTCTGCCTGATCAAGAGCAGCTACGATGGCATGACATGTCGCGTGATCCACGAAGGGCAGTTCATCAGGGAGCTCCAGGTCAGAACCAGCGTCAGGCAGGGGTGTTTGCTGTCTCCTTTCCTCTTCCTACTTGCCATAGACTGAGTCATGAAGAGGACCACTGAGCAGAGAAGAAGCGGAATACAGTGGACACTGTGGACACAGCTTAACGACCTCGATTTTGCAGACGACTTGGCTTTACTGTCCCACACTCATCAACAAATGCAGGACAAGACCACGAGGCTTGATGACATCTCGTTCCAAGTGGGCCTCACTATCCACAAACAGAAAACAAAGACAATGAGGCTGAACGCAACCAGGGAAGAACCAGTCTTGCTTGCTGGCACCCCGTTCGAGGAGGTGGAGTCCTTCACCTATCTCGGGAGCATCATAGACAAAAAAAAGGCGACACTGATGCAGATGTCAGAGCACGAATCGGTAAAGCAAGAGCAACCTTTCTCCAGTTGAAAAAAGTTTGGAGTTCCAGAGAGCTGTCACAACACAACAAAGTCAGGATTTTCAACTCAAACGTAAAAGCAGTTCTCCTATATGGAGCTGAGACATGGAGGTTGACAAAAACCACAGTCAACAGAGTACAGATCTTCATAAACAAATTGCCTTAGAAGAATCTTGAAATCCACTGGCCAGAGAAGATCAGCAACGTCAGACTCTGGGAGAGAACAGAGCAGATAACAGCAGAGAGTGAAATTGGGCGAAGAAGATGGGGATGGATTGGTCATAGTCTGAGAAAGCCAGTTTCCAGTATCACTAGGCAGGTATTGTCATGGAACCCCCAGGGAAAGAGGAAAAGAGGCAGGCCGAGAAACACCTGGCGTCGAGACCTCCAAGCAGACATCAAAAAGTAAAATCGAAGGAGAAGCATAGGACAGGAGTCGCTGGAGGTCTCTCGTCGACCGTCTATACCCTGGGAGGGGTGACAGGCGTAAGTAAGTAAGTATGTTGTGACCATAGTTCCGACGGGATCACCGAATAGAGCAAGTGTTCATATGTCTTTAAATAATTTGAAAGGATTCCCCTTTGTACCAGTGAAATCCACTTTTTCTCAGATGTATGTATTATTTCACACATTCCTCAACCCACACCCCCTCCATTTAGTGACCCTTGACTTTAGCGAGGGGTCAACTAAAAATATGGCTGGAATAGTCTCTGAGAATACGTCAACGTTAAAGTTTACTACGGACGACGGCGGATGGACGACCACTGGCACAGTACATAGACTCACTTTTGCAATCGCACGTGAACCAAACAAACCGTTCCTCAACCGAACACCGTACGAAATAGGGTCAGTAAGTGGTATAGATCTTCATGAGGTTCCGCATGTAGGAGGCCTGATGACTGAGGATGGATGTGTTACAGTGCAGTTGGATGGTGTTCAGCGTGGTGTTCAAGGAGCATTGCTCTTGGTAGAGAAGGAGCCATTTAAGAACACTAATATCATAGGGGCCTGACGAGTGGTGCTTAGACTAAATGCAAATCCGCAGCGCCACCGCGTCCACTAGCTCAATTCAGAGTACAAGGGAGGAAACGAAAGACACGCAAAGCGGCGAAGCACTGTGATTCTAGAGCAGTTTTCAACCCTCGAAGCAACCATCCGCATAAAATCTGGAACTGAACAAAGTAGATATTTTGCCACAAATCTATACCAACCTTGTCCGCCGATCAAAACTGATAGTTTAGTATCAAGGCTTTTTGCACAGTCAAGCATCATTTTAGCAAACGTCCATGTGTTGGGTTTTAGATGTAGCCGGAAATACGCCTCATGCTCATTTTTCATTGGTTTATGTAAATTAGCATATCCAATAAAATTAAAACAAGAGTGCATTTTACCGTCGTCCGTTGAAAGGTCCTGGTAAATCAAAGTGGCACAGTTGGAGTGCGCCTGAGTTGATCAGTGTTCAGGTCGTACTCCATAGGCAATAGATTTCTCTGTCCCCCCATAACCCGCCCGTCAGGGCCGTCCATTATCACTTCGGTGCCGTGGACGTTAAACACGGAACTAATCAATCAATCAACCGTCGACATGAACGTGCACGCAGCAATCGCTTTAGGGACGTATTACCATCAGCCCAAAAAAGCTCTACTTTAAAGGAGTCTGGTTTAAACACTGCTCAGTTGTCAATATCTTTTCGAGTAATTCGCTTCGACTTCAGAGTAAACACGGCAGAAATTAATGGAGGCACAGCAGAGAAGAGTGGCCTCTTTCACGGCACCCTACTAAAGGGTTTAACGTTGAACTCTAGATGTTGAGAAAGAGGTCCGGGATACTTCCTGCCACAGCTAGAATTTCGCGCGTGCCTTTCGTTTCCTCCCTTGTATTCTGAATTGAGCTAGTGGACGCGGTGGCGCCGAGGATTTGCATTTAGTCAAAGCACCACTCGTCAGGCCCCTATGACTAATATCCTAAGAAGCGCACACTCTGCACGAGTAAGGTCTACTAGCCGAAGCAGGAAGTACCATTTCCGTTCTCATTGTTTTGGTTCGCTTCGTTGCCGTGCAGGTATTCGTTTGTCACGATTACATTATCATTTGGTTGCCGATGTATAACGCCAAAATGACAACTACACTAGATCGACCCGGCATGTTGTGATGTAACCGATTTCATCGCCAAAGTGACAGGTCCGGGGTCAATCTGGCGGGTCGGATCATCCTGAAGTGTTACACCGGACACAGCGGAATGGAGGCACAGACTCACAGTCCGTGAGGCGGGGTCGGGTAGGAGCCAGGAGAACCATGTTTGCGCGGTAAAAGTTGTCAACAACGAAAGCTGTGATTCGACAGACGGACACACACCGCACACGCACATTATATAGGCACTGTGACACTGATTTGTTCACAAGCACACAGCAAACTTTAAGGGCAACGACCAACAAGAATGCATGCACACTGTCACCACTGACACTGACACACACACAAAAAATAAGCAGCAAGCAAACAACAACCAAAATATTAACCTTTTACGAGGGTCACCATTTTGAAATATGAACAATGTGTGTGAATTGTTTTTGCCGAAGCGTACCCCTTCAAATGTCTACTAAGTGGCCACTTGATGACCTTTCACTGTATACACGACCGTTAACTTCATACGCATTAGAAAAAGAGAAATGCGGCACATCAGTTACAGTGTCAAGCATCTGACACACGTTGAATCTAATTACTCAAAGTTCAGAACGATATTTACGATTCCAATAGACCGACCCGCTCTTCGCCTGAAATGTCATTCAAACTGCACGCGCAAGACCCCCTCGACCAATCAACGCCCTGTATTTTAATTACGCACCGCGTGTTTCTGGTCGCTGCCCAGCACCTCAGGCAAAATAATGCGTGTTTGTTGCTTACCGGACTTGAAACGGCGTCGATATTGTCTGTTCTTTTAGCCGATTTGGCGGCACTGGAGATGCCTGGAAAGCAATTTTTTTTTTTTTTTATGGGGGGGTGTAAGTATATTCCATACACTGATCAATATCTAAATGTGCAGTTTTTTTCTATGTCCGAAGTCTTTCTCATAACTGGCAGACATGAAAGAGTGGATTGATGCTTGCGGTCGCCCACATGATCAACTGAACTCTGAGAGATTCACAATACATCACTATACGTAAAAACTGATATTATTATTGGGGCAGAGCGCATACAAATGTGTAGTCGTGCAAAATTTCAAAGTTCTTATCTTTTATATTATTCAGAAATCACAACTGAAGTTCGTGAAAATAGGTGCATTTGCACATTTCATAAAATGTCAATTTTAGTGTCGCATAACTACATAATCTCTAGACTGATACTATCCTCACTTGCTGTACTGATTAAACCCAATTCCTGGTTTGCACTGTTTGTTTGTTTGTTTTACAGTCCTATAATGGCCCACTTTTGAAGATATGCCATCCTACAAGAATTATTTTAAAATATTCAACAATGGCATGCGTCTAATAGCGCGCTTTACTATACTAGCAGTCTATGGTCGCGCTGTTTTTTTCGGGAAGCACTGCCGTGAACTTTTGTAGCAAATTTGCCGTAGGCCTACACGACTAAAGAGGCAAAGCCTAAATCTTCGCGCCGAGAAAGTGGGTCGGTCTATTGTTAGCAATGTCCGTTTTGACCTGAACACCCCTTTTTGTTCTGTGTAGAATCGTCTGCAAACAGAATGAAGCCCTTATAAATAGAGTAAGATATGATTACTGACCGTAGTCTCCTTACGTTTCGGACATATTTCTTCTCCTTCGCTGTTTATACACCAATGATGTTTCTTCTGATCGGCTTGTGTATCCTAGCATCTGCTTGCGCCCAAACCATTCCAGACAAAGCGAGCAGCCAGTTTTCAAACTTACCAGGGTCAACTGTACGATGGAGAGATTGTGGTAAGTTAAACGTGCTAAAACACGAGTAAAACATACAAGTAGTGCCATCCGGAGTGGTCCTTTTAATATAATTCCTTCTGTGCTATCTCAAGCAGGTCTACGATTTCGATCAGTCGTCAAACTATGTCGCGCCATACCCAGATAGCATGCCTACGTTAGAATAACGTTAGAAAATGGTTAGAGTTAGAATGCAAACGTTATCAGTTATCAGTGATTACAATTGAAACGTTAAAAACAAACGTTAGTTTGGCGTTTATTATCGTAGTAAAAAGCGACGTTACCAAAGACAGTACATTATAAGACAATGCATTCAGCCCGAGAGTGCGAGGACGCGTTTTGAGAGTTATTTTCCTTACGAACATGCTGCGACGGGCCGACCGAGTAAAGCGAAGCGTGGAGAAGACTCGCAACGCAATTTCTTTCTCAAAGCAACAAGCGAAGTTGTATCGTACAGGATGAGAGGTCTATCTGAGAAGAAAAAAAAATCGATTTTGATACAAGGGTGCCGAACGATTCGCAAGCATAGATCTCGATGTGACGAAGGTACATGAGTGATATGTGAACGGATATCAGTTAAAAATAATTTTAATTATCTTTGGATTTGAATCTGAGAATTTCTCCGTTCGGTTCTTTTCTGCATTTGACACGCTTGGCAGTCACCATTTTGGTCTGAAGTGGAAAACTGGTCTGACTGCAGTTAGACCCTATAGTCCAGCAGCTTGCGCAATTTCTGCAGAGATAAGTAGTTCGTCAAAAGAGTAACAATGGTGTGAAGGTACGAAACGAAAGTCCCAGTCAACACAGTCTTATGGGTCCCGTATGGACGATTCTCAACGAATATTCATGAGGTGAAGGTCGCATCGAAAGCGAGGCTATATGGGGAACATGTGGGAGGGGCAGACAGTACTTTCATGGCGATAGAGAAGGAGCAGTCGAAGCGCAGATCGAAACACCATTGCGTTGTTCCTGTGTGCACATCAAATAGAGCACAGAATATTGAAAACCCCAAACTTTTATTTCATACTATTCCAAAAGCAACCGAAACTCAACAGAGGAAGGAGTGGTTGATCCGAATTCATCTGCTCGTGTGTGGATGCATGTGCAGTGTGTTGGGTGTGAGAGAAACTTGCATGTATAGACTTTATGGTCTACAGCAGAAACTGTTTTGAGCGACCATCCTTACAGCAGATCCCCTGTCTTTACAGACCAACATATGGGTGGCTGCAGCCCGGGTGACACTGTTTGCCCTTCAAGACCTCTCTTGGGAGAGCATGAGATGTTTAAGGCCACTTTCTTCTAGCAAAAATGGTGATTGCCAGAACAGGTTCTGCTGTGTTAACATTTATTTTTGTTGTTGTAAAATTTAAGTTAGGTGCCTGTTCTCACGTGTGTATGTGTGCGTGTTTTGCTACAGAATGTCATTGTATTAAAGTTTTGGCTTACAATCTTGATTCCAAGAAAACAGGGGATCAGCTGTGATAGCTTAAGGGTATTGTCTGATCAGCTTAACACATGAAAATACCATGGCACTACCCTTCAAATGTCATAGTTGATCCCTTTAGATGATTGAGTAGTGCTGCCACACTCACACACACACACACACACACTCACACACACACACACACTCACACATACACACACTCACTTACACACACACACACACAGTGATGAATGTCATATATTTAATTCTGCTGCAGAAATCTGACTTCGACAATTTTAACCCTTTAGCTGTCAGCAGCGATTTGGTTGAAATGATGCCTGTGAAAACACTTCTGAAATTGCTACCAACTGCGAAATGGTTAAGAGAGGATAAACACTTGTACATAGTGTTAACCCGCTAGCTTATATATCTTCCTGACGCACACCCACACATGCTTGAATTCACCAAACTGGAAACATTGAGGGGGGGGGGGGGGGGAAGGGGGGGGGGGCAGCATGGGACAACACCAAGTAGGTCCGCAACCGATAATTGAATTCAAACTGGGTTGTTTTTCGCTGGCTAAATTCACAAAATATAACCGAGTTGACCCCTCCAACAATGTTAATGTGCTGTCAAATGTTTGGGAAAAAAAAGTGTGCACTCAGTATGTTACAAGTTCTGTGTAAGCTTTGACAAAACACTCATATATCTCAAATGTGTAGAAGAAAATCCTAAAACCACAATCTTCTGAATGCTCAATCTGCTGACCAGTTTCTTCGAACACAATTCAATCAAGCTTCAATGCAAAATGGCTGTGATTGGTTTACAGGGGAGTGATTTTTATATGTTGTCAGATATTTGCTAATGCTCAAAATACGGTATAATTCTAAGGCCTCGACGTTCTGCGCTTTCACTCGCCATGTTGCTGTCGCGCGTCTAGCCCCAGATAGCCTCGTTTTCGCGCACGCGACCTTTTGACCCCAAGCTCATTAAGAATCGTCCATGGGTCCCATGCGAGCTGACATATGGGGCCGATATGGGCTGCATATATGGGGCCGATGTGGGATGTGCAAATAGGTCCCAAATGGGCTGACATGATGTTGCCAGGATAAATCCCAGATGCCCCCACATGTTCCCAGGATAAATCCCAGATGCCCCCCCCCCCCCACATATTCCCATGATGGATCCTAGATGCCCAGGATATCCCCCAAATACTTCCATGATGGCTCCTAGATGCTCCCAGGATATTCCCCAAATACTTCCATGATGGATCCTGCATACTACCAGGATATATCTCACATACTTCCAGGATGGATCCTGGCTGTAGAGAAGAATCCAGAGTCCGAAGCGCCCCTTGTAAAGGAAAACCTCGGAAAAACGGCAGAGTCCGAGACAGCAACTGTAGAAGCAGTTGTGGATACGAACCGCTCAAATCCACCTATCTCCGCAGACCAGGAACACACTGCGATCCAACCCGTAGGTGCCGATCGCAGCAGAGTTTTTTTGACGAGTAGTAAACAGTGACTCGCCCGACCAAAATCATTACGTCTTACAAAATGGTGAAGCACTCTTCCATGCGATAGAACATTACTTTCCTAGCTGAATACGCTTTTGTCAGTTCTGAAACTATTACTAACACTTAGAGCACTTCAAACACTATATTGTTGCAAAAACCTCTTGCTGATGAAAAATCGTAGTACAAGATTACTTAGTTAACAATCAAAATCCCACAGAGCTCTTGTCAGGGGAAAATACTCCGCAGTAACCAGCTGTCTGGCAGCGTAGCAGAGCTCTGAAAAGAAGGGATCAAAACGACACTAGGCGAGGTGCGGTCACTGAGTACAACATCTGGCCTTTGTCTAAACGTTCTGCTGTGCTACCCAGCCTCGCCTCTTACTACTGTCGGTAAATGTACATACTAAATTCCAAGCTTGCAGGAGACAAAAATAGCTGAACTACGTAAACCTCAGCCGTGAGCACACTGACTACACAAAAAGAGAAGAAAAATATTACAATTTAAAAAAAAACGTGTACAAGGCATTTTTACCACAGTAGCACCTTCTCTGGTCTTTCGCCTTGTCTCGTAAGATGCTCAGTCTACTAGCCATGATTTTTAGTAAGCACCAAATAATTAAAATAAGTAAATTATTTTTTTTTTATTGTTTTATTTTGCGCTGGAAGACTTGAAAAGCACAATCAGCAGAACTGAATTGAAGAGAAACGTGCGTTCGAAAATGGCGGGTTTCCTTTTAATTCCGGTCAATCCCGGATTCCAGTGTGAAAGCTCTTCGAGAATTGATCGAGGTAAACTCCAGACACCCCGTCGCGCCTAAAAATATGGATGTAAATAAGTTAGTGGACGGACGAAGTAAATTAATTTGAACCATCGGACTCGGAAGCTTATGAGGATCTATGCTGTATGATATCAAACACAGTCTTATGGGTCCCATGCGAGCTGACATATGGGGCCAATATGGGCTGCCTATATGGGGCCGATGTGGGATGTGCAAATAGGTCCCAAATGGGCCCCGTATGGACTGACATGATGTTGCCAGGATAAATCCCAGATGCCCCCACATGTTCCCAGGATATCAAACGGAACATACTGGCTGCAGTTTGAATGTCCGAGTGTTCTGCCGCAGGCAGGCACGCACGCCCGCAGCGCCCGAGGCTGTGCTATTTTTAGGTCTGTGATAGCTACCGGGCAAGACAGCGGGGCTAGCATGGCAAGCATGAAATGGGGATTATGTGGGTAGTAAGCGGGAAGCGCGGATCGTCGGGTCAGCGGGCTTGTAAGTGGGCATGCCTCCTGGTACCACGATGGACCCCTGCAGGCTATACGGGTCCTGTCTGTAAGTGGGCTGGACACATGGGTCCCATATGGTGCCAGGATCCCGTGCTGCCTGGGGTATTAATGCCATATGGTTTATGGATAGCAACAATATTTGTCCTTAGGATGGAGACATTTTTGTATAAGTGTTTTTCGAAAGCGATTTTCGATGGGAGGGAACCAGTCCTTGTACACGGCCCGGATAAGGTGCAAGACGTTTTTTGTGCATAACATTGAAAATTTCGAGCATTACACGCTTATTCCTGTGAGTAAATTAAAATCATGAGCAAGTAAACATGCATACATATTTACGATAAAATAATTTTTAAAGTAATATTTTAAATGCCGTAAGCATTCTCGCGTCGCTTGTTTCAAAATGGCGGTTAGCGAGATGCCTTCGAAAGAAGTCAATCAGACGCGCACGGTTAATCAGCTTTACTTTGCTCCTGAAGTCAAACAGAGATTATTTTGGATTCAGTTGAACTTTGAAGTGCATCTTATCAACGTCAAATACGTTATTTTTCCTGGTCTTGAAAACAGCCTTTCCCATAGAACTCGGTCTCATTTGTGGGAGGAAAGGATATCGAAAGTAAACTCCCTTCGTGCGTGTTGTGCATTGTGTCTGCCGACCAACTTCAACATTCTGCAGACTTTATGTCCAGATACAACATGCATGTTGTTCGTCTGTTTTCCAGCCTAACGGCTCTAAGTGTACGTCTGCTCTTTTGTTATTAGTGGAGATGGAATGTGTAACTGGTCAAGCACACTTTTATGCGACTTGTCTTAAGCACAAGCCAGGCAGAGTGAAATCCATCTCCGAACCGTTTCCATCTAAATCACCATGTTCAGCTAAACACCTAAATATAAAAATTTAGTTTTTGCAACCCATTCAACCAATCCGCACTCAAGTAGTCACAAGAACTCTTATGATCAAGCTTTATTCGGACTGCATGAGCCACAATACAGATAGTAGCCCTCTCCATTATATTACATGTTTTATTTATTTATTTATTTATTTATTATTGATCATTTATGTAATCACTTACATATTTATTTATTATTTATCCTTTTAATTATGGATGGAAGGAATTCCTTGATGCACATGATCACTAGTGGTATCTTGGTAGCCACCAATGAGAGGAAATTTTTTTCAATATGCATACATCTGTGCATGTTCATAAGCTATCCTTTACTTAGCATGCATATTCATAAGTCCCAGGTATCTCCGACTTATTTTATTTATTAATTTATTATTTTATTTTATTTATTTATTTTCTTATTTGTTTGTTTGTGATGTATGTTTGCACATACACATCAGCATACAAGATGAGAATATACATGTACACATAATTATATGGTAATAGGTGCATACAACCCGCTCCCCACCCCACATACAAAACCACAGAACACCCATTAAAAGACATGCAAGTCTGTGCATGTTCATAATATATCCTTTACTTGGTATTCATATGTCCCAGGTGTCTTTGATTTACCTTATTTTATTTATTAAAATTTATTATTTATTTTTATTTGTTTGCATAAGTAGGTTTTGTACATATGCTGATGTTCTCATACACATACATGGTAATACTGCCCACTCCCAACCCCACTCCACAACCAAAGAACACCCACCAAAAGACAAGTACATCTGTGCATGTTCATAATCTATCCTTTACTTAGCATTCATATGGACCAAGTAACTTGACTTACTTTATCTTATTTATTTAACCGCCATGAGATGACAATAGTCGCCTGCTGGGCATTAAACCCAAATAACTATTTATTTAAATTATTTATTTATTTACTTTTGTTTGTTTGTAATGCAGGTTTTGTACATACACATCAGCATACAAGAAGAAAATATACACATATAGAATTTTACATGGTAATAGGTGGCATACCGCCCGCTCCCAACCCCTACCCAAATACACACACAAAACCGCAGAACACCTACCAAAAGACATGCACATCTGTGTATGTTCATAATCTATCCTTCACCTAGCATGCATATCTCCCAGGTACCTTAGACTTACTTTATCTTATTTATTTAAATTTTTTATTTATTTATTTATTTTGTTTGTAATGTAGGTTTTGTACATACACATCAGCATACAGGCTAAGAACATACACCATGGTGCCTCTGTGCATGTGGCCACCAGTACTGTTCTGTCAGATCTGTCACACCCAGCCAATCATCTCTTCGAGCTTTTGCCCTCTGGCCGGCGGTTCCGTACTTTGAAAGCCAGAACCTCTCGATTCAGATGCAGTTTCTTTCCAGAAGCTGTCCTCAGTACAGCACCATCCATGGAACAACGTGATTCCATGATTTGTGACATGACTGATTTGTGTTTAATATTGTGAGCACCATTTATTTGGAGGTTAAGCGCTATATAACTGTACATTATTATTATTATCTGTCGTTTAGTGCTCGATATAGGATGATCGCCAACTGAGTGTATGATGAATGCCCTACAAGTGAGGATGTATTGTACTGTCGCCATGTCACACAAAAATCCTTGTAACGTTTTACTTGGTGAATAAACGTCTTATACACGTATATGGTAATAGGTGCCATACCGCTCGCTCCCCACCCAACTCCAGTTACACACACAAAACTGCAGAACACCCACCAAAAGAATGTACATCTGTGCATGTTCATAATCTATTCTTTACTTAGCATTCATATGTCCCAGGTATCTTTGACTTATTTTATCTTATCATTTAACCATGATCGTGAGATGGCCGTTGTCGCCTGCGTGGCGTTAAACCCAAATAACTATTTATTTAAATTATTTATTTATGTTTTTTTTTGTAATGTAGGTTTTGTACATACACATACACAGTAATAGGTGCCATACTGCCCCTCTTTCAACCCCACCCCACATACACACACAAAACCGCAGAACACCCACAAAAGACATGCACAATTGTATACCAATGGGCATTAGTGGACTGTAAAACCTATATATAGAGATTTGAGGTTAAGAAAGTGACTTGTATTGACTGCCTGTATTTTAGCTGCCCACCTAAAAATCTCATGTGTACAGTTAATCACACTGCACATGCAGCCATCAGTTCTGTGAAAAGTATTGTTGGCCTCATGCACAGGGGCACCAAAACACACCTAATAACAATAACAATGAATGAATCAATGAATCAATGAAACTTTATTTTACAACGGTTTAGGCATTGACATCATCATCGACACAGCCATTTTACAAACCTGCCGTTGCTAACAACTACAAGACTAACTACAAATATACATACATATAAGTAAACATAATTCTTACAAACAGATGACAACACTGTTCACATAGACAGACATACTCATAGACTCACAGACACCCCCCACCCCACCGACCCCTATACACATAGACAGAGCTAAGTAGTCCAAATGATAAACGAAAAGGATAACAGACTTAATTGGGAATAAATTGGACCCAGCATAAAAAGAAACATATAATACAAGTAGTTAAGGCATCCCTACGAGTGATCCACAAAATATTTGCAGAGACACTTTTTAAAACACGCTAGCGAGGAGGTGGATTTTACATGGTCGGGAAGTGCATTCCAGATAAGTGCCCCTGAGAAGGATAAGCTAGTTTTATATAGATCGATCCTTGGTTTAGGGACTATGAAAAGCTTTCTGATGTTTCCAAGCTTGGACTCAGACTTACGGAACAAAGTGGAGATGTACTCAGGTGTTTTGCGTTTCCACACTTTGAACATAAAGATTGCTTTGTTATATTTAAAATGACATTGAAGAGGCAGGAGACCTGCTTTTGAGAGCTTTTCTTCAGTGCTTAGGTGTGGATCAGGACAGATTATTTTGGCCGCTCGTCTGTGTAGGGAATTGAGTCTCTTTAAATGGACCTCACTACATCCATCCCATACCGTTGACGCGTAATCGATATAAGAACATATGTGAGCGTTATAAAATAGTTTACGGGTATCTGAATCAGTATAATATTTCAGTTTTGATAACATAAAGAGATTTTTGGCTACTATCTTGCACAAGGCGTCTGTATGAGCTTGCCATTTTAGCTGACTGTCGATTGTAATCCCCAGTACTCGATGTTCATTTACCTGTTCTACCTGACTACCTTTAAGTGAAAGGTTAAGTAACAGAGGCGTTATCTGCTGTTTTTGGCGCGTGGCGACTACCATCGATTTCGTTTTGGCTGGATGAACAACCATAGAATTGTTTATACACCAAGCTGATACTTCATGAAGACTTTGTTGTAGGTTGTCAGAAATTACCTGTATATCTTTACTAGTAGTATGAACTGAGGTGTCGTCAGCAAAAAGGTCGCATTGTACATCTTGGCACGTAATATGCAGAGGCAAATCATTGATAAATAAGCAAAACAGTAGGGGGCCCAGTACAGACCCTTGGGGCACACCGAAGCTTACATCTTTGAGAGCGGAGTATGAGCCATGAACAAGAACCTTTTGTTTTCTTTTAGTAAGGTAAGATGTGAGAAAAGCAACTGCGTCTCCGTTATTGAGGTATGTGTGAAGCTTAGCAGTCAGAATAGTATGGTTAATCAGATCAAAAGCATTCTTAAAATCCAGATAGACTACTCCTGTTAACTGTGACTTATTCATACCCTTGAGCCATGTGTCAACAAGGCGTGTAAGTGCTGTGTGGCATGAATGCTGCTGACGAAATCCGGATTGGAAAGGGTGGAGGAGCTTACGGTTTTCTAAGTAAGCAAGGAGGTGTTTATGAACGTGCCTTTCCAGTGGTTTGGACAAAACAGATAATAAAGAAATAGGCCGATAATTATTAGGGTCAGAACGATCTTTTGTTTTTGGAAGTAGAATTACTTTGGCATATTTAAGTTCGTTAGGAAAAGTGTTATGCTGGATACAGAGATTATAAATATAAGTTAAGGATTCTACAATGTATGGGAGGGACAGTTTAAGTATTTTCGGGCTGATGTCATCAGGCCCCGAGGACTTTTTATTTGGAAGGTTACTTATAAGTAAACCCACTTCATGAACAGCTAACATAGGGATGTTGAAGGGGGCTGTGCCCATTGTTCTTTGTTGACAAAACTCAGACAGCAGGTTTGAACGGTGATAAGTGTTATCCTGGCTTGGCGATATTAGGGATTTGGCAATCGAAAGAAAATGGTCATTGAATGTATCAGCAGTAAGATTAGTGGGAATGGTAGTTGCGGTACTTGGAGACCCCCTAGTAAGTGTGTTTAAAAGGCGCCATATAGTAGAGGAATCTTTGCTGTCTTTGACCGTGTCACGAACTAACTTTTTTCTTGCCTCTCTGATCATGTATTTAACACGGTTACGCTGTTGCTTATATTCAGTGAACATTTTATTGCTACGTAGATCGTTTATAAGCGCCATCGCCTGCATGATTTCCGGAGTAAGCCAGGGAGGAAGAGTGTTAGATTTTACCCTCCTCTCGCGTAGAGGAGCATGTTTATTAAGTACATTTAGGAAAAGAGAGTACCAAATACTGAGGGCGATATTAGAATCATAGGACAGGAGCACGTCATTAAAAGGAGTATTTTCTAGATCAAATAGAAATTCGTCTTTCCTGAAGTGTTTGAATGTCCTATACGTTATAGATGTATGGCCGTTCTTTTTTGGTTTAGGGAGTTTAGAAGACCAGGAGCAAGCCACAGGATAATGATCACTAACACTAAGATTTGAGACATCAACGTCAGAGACGGCTTTGGGTTTATTAGTATATATGTGGTCTATAAGCGTGGAAGTAGTTGGAGTAATTCTGGTGGGTGATTTCACTAACTGTACTAAGCCAAACAGAGATGACGTTGAGCCCCAGGCGGGGTGCGGCTTAAGTAAATCTATATTAAAATCGCCCAGTAGAAGAATGTCGGCCTTCTTTTTTAAAGCTCTGTCAAGGTTCTAACTAAACTGATCGTACCACTCAAACGTTGAGGCGGGATTTCTATATAAGAACCCAATTAATACCGGTTTTGATTTCGGACACTTAACTTCGACCCATACGCACTCCACCTCCATCATTTCTAGGTCGACGCGTCGATGAACTAAATGCTGGATAGAATTATGAATATAGACAGCGATGCCAGTTTGACCGGGAGACAAGGGGTCTCGTCTAATAACTGAAAAATTGGGGATACTGATTGCTGCATCGCTCACACAGGAACTCAGTCGCGTCTCACTGAGTCCAAACAGGTGGAACGGTGTAGGATCGTTAATATATACAGATATGTCGGCTAGTTTGTTGTACAGATGAAACACATTGAGGTGCCCTATTCTCATAACTGCACCTTTGATGGAAAATTCGCTTGGACTTATTACAAAATACAGAGTGCACAAAATAAACAATGAAGAAACAATTAAATACAGAAAAACACGGAAATAAAAAAGTACTATAAAGCTATAAAACGATAAAAGGCCACGTAATTGAATAAAAGTCCTCCAGAGAACAAGTAGCAGTTAAGCTACTGAGCTCTCAAAAACTCGCTGCGGGAGTGACTGAACCACAAGAAAAAAGTGACGCAACTTGAAACGCCGCATGGAACACCTGTATGTTCGGCTGTCACTAAATTCCCTTCTTTGTCGTTCCAGTACAATTTTGATTAAATCACTCAAGCTAATAGTCTGTCTCACTGTAAAGACACGAAAGAGACTGAAAATTAAAGTATTTCTTTTGAAATGAGCACAATCTTTACAGTGTAAACTAACACTGGCACAGTCTCTGGTGGTAACACTCAATGTTACTGTCACATCAATTTATGACCAACGCGGCTAGAAGGCAGAACCAAAGTAATCAATAAACAGCACAGTGTAATGATCTTATGGATGCAGACAATAACGTTGGTAGTCCGTCTGATTTACGGTAAGAGCAAGTTACATCTGTAACAATAGCAGTCAGCTTGCCGTGCTCGAGTTCACAATCACCAAATATAAACGTCTAATTAAAGCGTCAGTAAATCAGTGATGAACACCACCTACTAGTTCAACAATGAAAATTAACCCTTTTGTTCATGCATCCACCGGTGCTGTTTGCAGCATCGGTGGTTGCATGCACAAGGGGGTTAAGCAAATTAGTGGCAGATAAATCCCTGTAGGAAAGGCTGCGGTTAACTCTTGTCAGTTGATATCGCAGCTAATCAGTTAATAGTAGACACCACCCTATTAACCCAACAATGGACAATTAATCCTCTTGTTCATGCATCCATCGGTACTGTTTGCAGCACCGGTGTTTGCATGCACAGGAGGGTTAATGAGATTATTAGACGTTAAAGCCCTGAATGAATGGCTGTAGGAGCTGCGCAAGCATGCGCATCCTCTGCGTTGCGTCTAATCCGGGTGTAATTGCAGGGCTCTCCCACCCTCTGGTCGGTGTGGGATTAGCGGCGGCGAGGGCGTGAAGGGCGCTGTTAGAGCTCACGGTGCCTTGGTCGGAGGGTGGAATGCGCGGAAATTCGCGTTCTGACGGAGTGAACTGCCCGGCGTGACCTTGCTGGGGACAGAATGTCGGAGGGTAACCAGGCTGGGCAGAATTGTACAGGAACTGATATGCAGAATTGTACAGAACTGATATGCATACTCAGCCACTAGTTCTGTAAACAGCACCTTTGTAAACAGTACCAGTGGCCATATGCACACATACATTATGGGTGATGTGACCACTGATCACTTTAAACAATAGGCTGCCAAGTTCACATTCATAAGCAAAACGGCAGAACACCCACAAAAGACATGCACAATTGTATACTGATGGGCATTAGTGGACTGTAAAACCTATATATATAGATTTGAGGTTAAGAAAGTGGCTTGTATTGACTGCCTGTATTTTAGCTGCCCACCTAAAAATCTCATGTGTACAGTTAATCACACTGCACATGCAGCCATCAGTTCTGTGAAAAGTATTGTTGGCCTCATGCACAGGGGCACCAAAACTTAGAGATAAGGCCACACCTGATAACAACAACAGAACTAATATGCATACTCAGCCACTAGTTCTGTAAACAGCACCTTTGTAAACAGTACCAGTGGCCAAATGCACAAATACATCATGGATGATGCCACCACTGATCACATCAAACAATAGGCTGCGCAGTTCACATTGATAAGTGATACCGTGAACTAGCCTGCATATGCAGCCATCAGTTCTGTAAATAGTGCTGGTGGCCACATGCACAGGGGCACCAAACTTAAAGGTGAGGCCACAACTGCCACCTCAACTGAACAAAACGATACCTACACACACATATCAATGATACAGTCAACCTCCATGTGCGTTAGTCGGGACAGGCTTAAGAAGAATAAGAATAAGAGTACTTTATTATCTCGAAAAGAGAAATTCGGTTGTGGTACATTTATACTACAAATAGTACAAACAAGACATAAAAACATTATAGCATAATTATGAACATTTTCTCCCTGCACTTGCACAGCTACAAATTCCAAATGGATATAAAGTAAACACTACAAAATCTTTACACATAACTCTTACACATCTCACACAAACATCTTTTATGGACTGAACTGAGCGGCACTTATACATTCACACTCACCTCTACATATGCATACATAATACGTGTGTTTCAACCTCAAGTCCTAACCCTCACTACTTATTATACAAACGTCTCAGTACATTATTACACATTATTACACAAGCTGCATAATTAAAGTCTACCGTAGTAAAATAATTAAAGTATGGGACTGTAAATCTTACAGCGAAATGTCAAAGCCAGTAAGAAAATAATATAACAGCAGCAAGTACATGTATTTTGTAAATCACTCAAATAAAACATGAGAACTCATCGAGGCCAATGGTGTTATGAGTGGATGATGGAAACACTGAAAGAAATAGTACGTGCACATTATAAAGTATGTGCCTTCCCCCCCCCCCCCCCCCCCCCCACCTCCCTTTAACTAGCTGTTCATCATAAAAAAGTATCTCATTCATTTAATCACTCGACTGACTGATTTATTATATCATCTCTGTGTTACCTGTCTCTGTTTTCTTTCTCGTATTAATCCCAATATGTATGAGTGTTAGTGCTAATGCCAGCTGCCAAGAATCCTTGCAGTAAACTGCAAATGTCTATATGCAGACAAACTGAAAATTATGCAGCAGCAAAATAGTTCCTCCTTTGTGCAGTAGGCTACTGCTAGCAGCAAGACAGGGTTTAAGTTTAAACAAAGCATTGCATGAACTTCCAAGCGTGTTCACATTGTGCTGTGTATTTTTTATGTGTGAAGTGTACTGTACCATCAGTGATCACTGAGACTGCATGGCACTGATCGCACATCACAACATAGCTTGCCAGTACAACTGATTGAATTAAGTGTTACAGTATAATAATAATTAATCAAGTTCCGAAACTTTGTTCAGCCATGACAGTTAAAACCAAGTGGTCTGGCACTCTTTTACAGCATGCAGCATGTTGCACTTCGGACATAGGTTTCGAAGATAGCGTTTTGTTTTGGTGCTGTGATGTCGAAATGAAACGGGGCAACGCGATGGTAAAGTGAATGAAAATAAACGTGACAAACCTTTATCAAGACGTAAAAATGTACAAAGCAACGTTGCATGTTCGCCTTTTTGGAAAACAAACACGCTTCTGTAGAACAAATCAAAAAGAACTCGCCGGCACACCGAAATTCACGGCAACAAATCCGCGTGTATGTTGATCATGTTTTGATCACGTGATTTGGGATACCTTATTGTTAAGTACCGATATTTCAGTTCAAGGCAAGCCTTTTCGTAATTGCTTCTTCTCTTAATATACCTAAGTGTGAAAATTTTATTTAAAAAATAAATGAAATCTTTTTAAATGACATATAGTGCATACTATCACTGAATACAGGAACAATGAGACCCGTGTAAACTTCTGATCCCTTGTGAACATGGCTGCGACAGTCCTGGTTTCGTCTGCAGCCGAACTAGAAACAAAATGTGCTACAGAAAAATGTCTCCATCCTCCGGCGTTTTAAAACGAGTGCGCACTGCTTTTATTCAAACTAGACTTCATTTTGATATACCCAAACCTTTGTTACTCTCTAGAAAATCACTATCTCGTAAACGGCTGATCGTCTATGAAGGGCAGCTGCTGGACTACTAGCTCTCCACGAATTCCAAGAAATGATATCAGTTGGAAAGTGGTCTAACTAACATTTAGATCCAAAGAAATTGTATGTCTATACTTACTTACTTACTGCCCGTAACGCCGAAGGCGCATAGGGCAGCAACAAAATCTCTCCACTTCACTTGGTCACGGGCCAGTGTGCCTATCGTTCCCCAGGTGTGGTGGTGGTTTTTTAGTTCTTGTTCCACCGTTCGTTGCCAGGTGATCTTTGGCCGTCCTCTCTTCCTCTTACCATCTGGTGTCCAGCGTAGGGCTGTTTTAATGATGGAGCTGTTTTCTCTCCGCAGCACATGTCCAATCCATCGCCACCGTCTTTTCATGATTGTTGTGGCTATGTCTTCTTGTTTGCAGCGGGACAGTAGGTCTTCGTTGGCGGTTTTGTTTGGACAAAATATCTTGAGTATTCTCCTGAGGTTCTTGGTATGGAATGTGGACAGCTTGGTGAGGTCATGTTGCGTCATTTTCCAGCATTCTGCTCCATAGAGGAGTACTGGTACAACACAACTGGTGTAGAGGTTTAGCTTGGTGCCCACACTGTATTGTGAGGACTTCCAGATGTTGTTCATGTGATAAAGGCACTCCTTGCTTTATGCAGTCTGTTCTGAATGTCTTTCTTGCTTCCGCCATCTGGTGTGATGATGCTGCCCAGGTACACAAAGCTTTCAGTAAAGGGTAAGCACAAATCATTAAATCTATCTTGCGTTAATCCTACATTAGTGGAGAGGAGAACTATTTTATTTTTACAAATGGATCACTTCTACATTTGAAAAAAAATACTAAGGACGTATAATTTCTTTGGATCTAAACGTTAGTTAGACCACTTTCTAACTGATACCATTTCGTGGAATTCGTGGAGAGCTAGGGTATAACTGCAGTCAGACCAGTTTTCCACTTCAGACCAAAATGGTGACTGCCAAGCGTGTCAAATACAGAAAAGAACCGAACGCAGAAATTTTTAGATTCAAACCCAAAGATAATTAAAATTATTTTTAATGGCTATCCGTTTACATATCACTCATGTACCTTCGTCACATGCGAGACCTATGCATTGCTTGCGTATCGCCCGGGACCCCTATTTCAAAATCGATTTTGTTTTCTTCTCAGACAGACTACTCATCCTGTATGCCATTCAATTTAACCTCAAACTGGCGAAACAGTTGGTCAAATAAAGAAAAGGTCACGCATGCGCACAGGTTCATTTTTGGGAACGCGGTCTTACGGCTCACACCATGTGCTAGTCAAGATTTTAATCTTTTTTTGTGGTTTTCCTTTGATCATCGATGTGATTTGTGTCAGAATTTCTGGTGATACACTGAGGTAGGATACAGCCTTTTCTATTCTTTAGGGATATTGCTCTTAACTCCGGAGATAGGTTCTCAATAACTGTTTTCAGTTGACGCTTCTCGTTCTAGATCTTAAAGCGGCATAATCATGGCGGACCCTGTGGAAGGAACTAGCTGCGCTGATCAAAACAAAACTGACTCTAGTAAAGAGACCACAACACTGACAGACATTATGGCTTGCATCAGTGAAAGATATCAAAAGCAGGCTTTCAAAGTTAGAGCAGGACAGTTTTAACACTTAACAGCGTAAAGTAGATTTTGGAAGTGACAGCGAGCGTGGTGACGCTACGATGGCGGGGATCAGGGATCCCAATCAGGTCAAGTCGGAGGCCGACTGTGAGTGATGATCTGAACTTTACTGTCACACTGCCAGAGGCAGTTGAAAAATCCCAGGGGGAAAATTCTATGCTTGACATTCTTGTTGGGGAGTTAGAACACGAAGAGGAACTTGGGCCACCTGTGGTTGCACAGATGGGGAAGATTGTCAGAAATCGTTTCAGTGTGCAGATGCAGGATGCATCGTTGTCAGAACTTCTCAAGAAGTAGCCCATTCCTGAGAATTGTAAAATACTGGCAGCACCCACACTGAGTGTAGCTGTCAGAGACAAATTAAATTTGCAAATGGAAAAGGTATGCGGGTAGCCACAGTGTTGATCCACTTTCGTCATCTTTAAAAGATGAAATACATTTTCTGGCATTTCTCTACAAGACTGGTGCAGGGTACCGTGCAATTTGCATTGCCAGATCAGCTCTTTCAGGATTAATTGAGTTTAGTGACTGCGAGTCATTTGGGGAAAACAAAATGGTAAAAAAAGTTCATCAAGGAAGTTTATGAACTTAGACCAACATTTCCAAAATATGCGACTACTTGGAATGTTGATGTTGTGTTTGACTACATCAGATTATTAATGACACACTGTCACTCAAAGAATTGACACAAAAACTTGTGATAATAATGGTCGACTTAGCTGAAATTGTCTTCTCCTGCTGCCGTGTGGTGTCGCTGCTCTTATAAGGGGAAACGTCACTATTCTCGGTGTCTTAGGTGATACCTGATTGTGTGCATAGGCTTCAGTACTTGCGCTGCACTACAGACCGCAGGTATATCGCTTCTAAACTCGGTGCCCGATTGGATGACATAGAATCCGGACACGCTAAGCGCAGTAAACCACATTAACTAATCCTACTGTGCGATATACCAGATGAAAACGAAAGCCTGTGAAAAGAAAAACGACATACCGTGGCATGCAGTATGTCGCGAGGACCAAAGAAAATGTGCACGGACAGGGATCAACTAAAACTGAGAATGTTGAGTGTAGCCCCTACTGCGTTTACTCCACCTAGCGGCAGCAGCAGTGAGCTAAGTCGCTCATTGCATTGCTATCAGGATAACGTTGCCAGACTATTGCTAATCTGGCTATAGAATCTATGAAACTCTCAGAGAAGCGTGTGTGGTCTTCCACGTTCTTTTGTGTGAAACAAACTCGTAAGGGCAGACATTTAGCTCCTATTGAGCTGTTGGCATACCCAAGTGACAGAAGTGTGTGCGTTGTCACAGTGTTAAACGACTATTTACATAGGACAGAGACCATACGCCAAAAAGACCATACGCCAAAATTCACGTCAACTTTTCTTAGTCGTGCAAAAACCTCATAGATCAGTGGCTCCAGAAACTGTAGGCCGATGGATTTGGGATGTTCTCACACGAGCTGGCATAGACACGCATAAATTTGGGGCACATTCAACTCGCGCTGCAAGCACATCAGCAGCAGTCGGCCCTGAGATTCTTGTTGATGTAGTAATGAAAGCGGCTGGTTGGGCCAGTGAGTCAACCTTCACCAAATTCTGCAAGAAGTCTCCTGTCACTAATATGGGCCAAGCTCTGCTTGATGGTTATTTCTCAAAGACTGGGGTGTTTAAGGTGAGTGTTATAGACTTATTTGAGAGTCAATTAGTTTGCACCCTAATGTCTCTCTAAAAGCGTCATTTGACCAACTGTTCCACTAGTTTGAGGTTAAATTATGGGAACATGCGAGTACTTACCATGGAAGTATGAAGCACTGTTCTCGATTTGACCGAGAACTGAAGCAGGAACAGTTGTGTCAAATCCCACCCTTTGACCTGCAGCAAGTGCCCTCCTACTGAGTTTTAAATTATATAACTGGTTTATTATAACATTAGTGTGAAAACTCTCTATAATGTGAACCTGTGCGCATGCGTGACCTCTTCTTCATTTGACACGACTGTTCCTGCTTCAGTTCTCGGTCAAATCGAGAACAGTGCTTCATACTTCCATGGTAAGTACTCGCATGTTCCCATAATTATTCTCTAGTCGTAAGTGTATGCAAAAATAATAGTTAAAAGGGACTAGCTTACCGTTTTACTTCCTTGAGAAAGCGGAAGAATGATATGCCGATACAATTTGCTTGTTGCGTTTCAGAAAGAAATTGCATCAACTGAACAACATTTCAAGTGCGTACGACTCGCGGTTTCATAGCTTCCAAAACACATCTCCAAGAGTATCTTCCCAACCATCGTTTTCACGAGAGACAAACACCGTTCTTTGTTTTGTTTGTTTGTTCGCGTTTTGTCGTTGTTGTTGTTGTTGTTTAGTAATTCTGTTTTTTTAGGCACTTGCGCCATCTATTTTGCATCGATTCACTGGGTTTCAAACGTATAGACAAAAGCTTCAAGATGATGCCCGAATTAGCACAATTATTTTTACTTACGCCTGTCACCCCTACCCGGGTATAGGCCGTCGACGAGAGACCTCCAGCGACTCCTGTCCTGTGCTTCTCCTTCGATTACACTCCAGGTGGTTCCCATTCTCTTGATGTCTGCTTGGAGGTCTCGACGCCAGGATTTTCGCGGCCTACCTCTTTTCCTCTTTCCCTGGGGGTTCCATGACAATGCCTGCCTAGTGATATTGAAAGCTGGCTTTCTCAGACTGTGACCAATCTATCCCCATCTTCTTCGCCCAATTTCATTCTCTGCTGTTATCTGCTCTGTTCTCTCCCAGAGTCTGACGTTGCTGATCTTCTCTGGCCAGTGGATTTTCAAAATTCTTCTAAGGCAACTGTTTATGAAGATCTGTACTCTGTTGACAGTGGTTTTTGTCAATCTCCAAGTCTCTGCTCCATATAGGAGAACTGCTTTTACGTTGGAGTTGAAAATCCGGACTTTGGTGTGTTGTGACAGCTCTCTGGAACTCCACACTTTTTTCAACTGGAGAAAGGCTGCTCTGGCTTTACCGATTCGTGCTCTGACATCTGCATCAGTGCCGCCTTTTTTGTCTATGATGCTCCCGAGATAGGTGAAGGACTCCACCTCCTCCAACGGGGTGCCAGCAAGCAAGACTGGTTCTTCCCTGGTTGCGTTCAGCCTCATTGTCTTTGTTTTCTGTTTGTGGATGGTGAGGCCCACTTGGGACGAGATGTCAGCAAGCCTCGTAGTCTTGCCCTGCATTTGTTGATGAGTGTGGGACACTAATGCCAAGTCATCTGCAAAATCGAGGTCGTCAATCTGTGTCCACAGTGTCCACTGTATTCCGCTTCTTCTCTGCTCTGTGGTCCTCTTCATGACCCAGTCTATGGCCAGTAGGAAGAGGAACGGAGACAGCAGACACCCCTGCCTGACACCGGTTCTGACCTGGAGCTCCCTGGTGAACTGCCCTTCGTGGATCACGCGACATGTCATGCCATCGTAGCTGCTCTTGATCAGGCGGACGAGCTTTGTGGGTACACCGTAGTGTCGTAGGAGTTTCCACAGAGTCTCTCGGTCCACGCTGTCAAATGCTTTCTCGTAATCCACAAAGTTGACGTACAGCGGGGAGCTCCACTCCAGAGACTGTTCCACGATGATGCGGAGAGTGGCGATCTGGTCTGTACATGATCGGTTTTTCCTGAATCCTGCTTGCTGGTCTCTCAGCTTGGGGTCAACGGAGCTCTTCATTCTCTCCAGGACGATCCTGTTGAAGACCGTTCCTGGTACTGACAGCAAGGTGATTCCTCTGTAGTTGGAACACTTGCTGCTGAGGTCACCTTTCTTGGGAAGCTTGATTAGGTACCCCTCCTTCCAGTCAGCCGGCATCACCTCCTCTTCGCAGATCTTTCCAAACAGTGGGTACAGCATCTCTACTGTTGTCTCTAGGTCTGCTTTCAGAGACTCCGCTGGGATGCCATCTGGCCCTGCTGCTGTGCTGTTCTTCAAAAATGCCACTGCTCTTCTGATCTCTTCCCGGCTGGGTCTGTCACAGCTGATGGGTAGGTCGGTCTCTGCTAGCTGGATGTCTGGGGGGTCGGGTGGGGTGGGTCTGTTCAGTAACTCTTCAAAATATTCGGCCCATCTGTCGAGTTGGTCTGCTCTGTCTGCAATAGGCTTGCCTTCTTTGTCTTTTACTGGTCTTTCTGTATGGCCATACTAGCCCGACAATCTTCTGGTAATGTCGTAGAGCTGTTTCATGTGTGCCGCTGCCTGCTGCCTTTTCTGCCTCTGCTGCGAGGCTGCCTGTGTAGGCCCTCTTCTCTGCCCTGATACTCCTCTTCACCTCGCGGTTGGCTTCCGAGTATTCCTCCTGTGCCCTTGCTTTGGCTGCTCTCGTGCGACTGTTGTTGACAATTGCTTTCTTCTGCTTCCTCACTTCTATCTTCTTCAAGGTCTGTGCCGACAGCCAGTCCTTGTGATGGCGTTTCCTGAACCCTACAGTGTCTTTGCAGGTTGAGTTCAGCGCCTCTCTAACTGCCTTCCACTGCTGCTCTGTGGTGACCGCCTCCTCTTCATTTACTAGCTCCTGTAGCGCTTGAAACCGGTTGGACAGCACCAGTTTGAACTCTTCTCTCACTCCAGTCTCTCTCAGGAGGCCTACATTATAGCGCTGTCTTCTTGTTGTCTCTGTGCGGCTTTTCTTTAACTTGAGCTTTATTCTTAAGGTGAGCAGATGGTGGGCTGAGGCGATATCTGCTCCCCTCCTCACTCGAACATCTTGAAGGGATCTTCTAAATTTCTTGCTAATGCAGATATGGTCTATTTGGTTCTCTGTAGTATGGTTAAGTGAGACCCACGTTGCTTCGTGTATTCTTCTGTGTGGGAAGATGCTGCCTCCAATGACAAGTCTGTTTAGAGCACAAAAGTCTACAAACCTCTCCCCGTTCTCACTCATCTCCCCTAGTCCCTGTCTCCCCATCACCTCTTCGTATCCGGTGTTGTCCTCCCCTATTTTGGCATTAAAATCGCCCATGATGATGGTGATGTCTCGCTCCGCACATTTGTCCACGGCACTCTGGAGTCAGTCGTAAAACTCTTGTTTCTCTTCCTCGTCACTGTCATTAGTGGGCGCATAACACTGGATGATGTTCAGCTTGAGCTTTTTCTTGGTTCTAAAGGCTGCTGTGATAATTCTTGGCCCAAGAGGTTCCCAGCCCATCAGCGCTCTCTGTGCCACTGATGACAGCATGAATGCTACTCCTTCTGTATGGGGGCATTCTCCTCTTCATGACCTGAATACAGAATCATCTCCCCACTTAACAGCCTTTTCTGGCCAGACTGCGTACATCTGGCTTCACTGATACCTAGCAGGAAAAGGTTGTACTTTTGCATTTCCGCTGCTATCTGGGCGGCCTTGCCGCTCTGGTACATGGTCTTGACGTTCCATGTGCCCATGGTTGTGTCCCTGGATAGAGAGAGGCGGTTCGGTCCTGTGGCTTCCGAAGACTTCCGGCTTTCACCACAGGACGTTATAAATCTTCTGGTAGAAGAACCTTCCTCCTCCAGGAAAGGAATTACTGTTTGTCTTTTCGTCGGCGTTTTTGTAGCTATTTTCCTTTTTTGCAGGGTGGGGAAGCTACCCCCACGCCCAACCCCCTTACTAGGAGGACCAGGGGTTTTCTCAGTGTCGGGGTCACCTTCCCTTAGACCATGTTGGTTCACGGCACCTTATTTCATTCGGTGCACCCCTTTCGCGAGGGACCCCCTATCCCCACCCAGGGGACGCGCCTCAACGCCATATGGTCCCAGCGCGAGGAATTAGCACAATACTACTCACTAAAAGACCGATTATATCCACAAAGATTTTTTTAAAAATGTATTTTGATAGTAAAACTTCCGATAAAATCATCTGCAACGAACATGATCTAACTTTAGTACATAAGATATATATGGGTAGTTCTCAAAAACATGGCTCAATTATATGACAATTACCTCGAAAAAAAATTGATATTTATACATTTCGTTTTCCTCCCAGAAGGGGAGGTAGCACATGACCACCTAGCGTCGGGCAGTCGAAACATGGACAACAAATTAAGAGAGAATGAGCTTCACAAACTTAATTTTGACCATATACGTCCGATGATGGTAGCTTTGACTAATGCAAATCCACTGCGCCACCGCGTGCGCGCCAGCGCCTATACTACGCTCTTTTTGTCGAGCTTAGTATAGGCGGTGGCGCAGTGGATTTGCATTAGTCAAAGCTACTATCATCGGACCCCTATGATTTTTACATGCATGTGCAAGTTCTATAACTGAAAATGCTAACAGTATCTAATTTCAGAATTGTATTGGTGTTATGTACGTAAAGTTTACGATTTATGTTAACGTTTACGAATTATGTGAGGGAATTTTACTAGATGCAAAATTTCGCCATAAAACAATGGCATGTCATATAAAAATAAAGCCTAGGGTAAATAAAATGTAGTTTATAACTTTCACGTTTTGACTTACGTGCGGTAGCAAAAGCAAGTCTATGTAATGGGCCATCCGTCGTCTGTACGTCGTTCTCTAGCAAGGTTTGCGTAGCTAGACGTGACGTCATTTTCATCTTGTTACCTCTTTGCCTGAATTTCTGCCTCGCACGACAAAAACGTCATGTGCATGCTCCGGAATGCGCTCCGACCAGCCCCATTTCAATGTCTACCGTATTTTCAATGCGGTAGACAAAAATAAAGAAACATACTTGTGACTTCAACTGGAAACGGGGCAGGGCTGTGTAGTGTTAGGTATCGTTAAAGGAAATCTTTTTTGATTGTTTTTTTGTTTGTTTGTTTGTTTGTTTGTTTTTTGTTTTTGTAAAGCAACTGACAAGACATCAACATGAGATTCAAGCTACTTCTACCGCAAAGTTTTGAGAGAAAAACAGAAAGTTTTCCTTACAACTGATGGCCTTTATGACAGCGTTCTTATACTGTCAGTTCGGCAAACACTTATTATCAGAAGTGTTTGTTCTCTGCCACGGTCTCAAGGCTGCTGGAAGCAAATCGTGCTGCGACTTATTTAATGAGCATTATCAGCCCAGATATAGATGAGAAGCCGTAGGAATATCTGACGTTCACTGTCGATGTGCACAATCGAATTCAAAGACCTTATGACTGCTGAAAAATCAAACGGCGATGTATGTGTGTGTGTGTGTGTGTGGGGGGGGGGGGGGGGTGAGGAGACCGGAAGCTAGGTTACTTTGTTCGCTTCGAAATAAACGTGCCATTTTCAGCTTACGCAACGACAAATGACGTCCGGCTGTGGAAGTTGACCTATTTCATATGACCCATAGAGTCAATGTGCAGCTTTTTAAAAAAAAAATACATGGTCTTGTATGTGAAGTTATTTATAGTGAATGCCTGAAATATAATCACAATAACAATGAACATTATAACATGAAAAAAATAAACAGTTTGTAATAAAGTAAACTTTGACCTGATGGACTATTTGTTTAGCTATTCTGCTCTCCCCGCGTGACAGTTGTCGTCAAAAATCATGTATCACGGTTTAAGTCAAACGTTGCCCGTAAATATTCCTCGTTCTCGCACAACTCTGGGGAAAGTGACATATTTTGTTACTTGATAAAAATTATATATATATATATATATATATATATATATATATATATATATATATATATATATATATATATATATATATATATATATACAATATAAGTTATTGGTCGGAGGGGTTCGCTACACGGACCTTTGTAGGCCTTCGGGAGGTCAAAGGAATCATTGTACCCTGAAGGCCGAGGGGTACAATGATTCCTTTGACCTCCCGAAGGCCTACAAAGGTCCGTGTAGCGAACCCCTCCGACCAATAACGTATTTGTTTTCCTTCCTCCGTTTATTGTTTAGAAAAAATCCGGTTTATGAAGACGGCCGTTTCTGTGGCGGATAGGTGACACCATTGAATATACATGTTCTGCCGGGGATTCCCAGAGTGTGACGTAGCACGATTCCGTGTCAGAAGCGCAAGTTTCGCGAGTAAAAAGCTACTAATCTTGGCTTGTGTACAGAATGATTCAAGCTGCAATGTCTACAAAAGGTCGTTAAAGTATGACAGTGACAGTGCTTCTTGACTGCTGTGTGCTTCAGAAAAATTAAGAACGTTTTGATGAAGCGATCGGCATTTGACCACTGTCCGATGTGACAGCTTGTGCAAGTTAGCATGGTGCCTCGTGCTCAGTTTTAGATTCAAGATGACTGAAGGGAATGCTTCGAGTGTGCAGCAGATTGTCGTTGTTATATCCTAAAGTGTCATGTGTGTTGGGATATCTGGTAAAAGGAATACAAAAAAAGCTCGTAACAGCAGGACTAGTGCTGAGATGGATTTTAAGGTAAGATTTTATTTTACAGCGTAGACATGATGTCAGATAGTCTTCGAAAATTCGGGAGATGTTTTTCTTCAGATAGTCCCGCATTGAGTGACGTGAAAATTTGGCAATAGCGTGCTTTGTGTATAGTGTTGCTGGGTGTGTATTTTCGTTTTAGTTCTTGAATTTGTTGCTCTGTGCTTTGGTGAAATTGTGGCATGTTGCCTGTTGGTGGTTGAGCAGACGACAGTGTGTTGCCGGTTTGCAAGGATTGTGTCTCTGATTGGTTAAAAAAAAAAAAAACCTCGGAAGCTATATCCCGAACTTTGAAAATGTCTCGGTGGAAGGCTTTTGCTGTTTGCACTGTGTAATTATTGGTGAAATGTTGTTTAATTGGCTCCTCACGTCGTAAAAAATAAGGCAGATGATGTGTATTACGTCAAATAGGACTACTTTAGTGCGTTTTTTTCTGCTATTTTGTCGAACCGAGTTGCTATCAAGACTCGAAAACGAGGTCGTAATGCGTCATCGAGAGGGCTATAAAACGTCCGCCATTTTTCGCTACAGTGGTTTTTATATCACGGTCACATGGTACAGTTTGCGCTAAATTTACTGGTCGTGTGACGTAGGGAATAAAACAAATATATATATATATATATATATATATATATATATATATATATATATATATATATATATATATATATATATATATATATATATATATATATATATATATATATATATATAATTTACTTTTAACAAAGGCGTTGCCCAAAGCCAAAAAATGCACTCAATCGGATTAGCTCAAAGGGATGTAATTTTTCATTCAATTCTGAGAATGCTGTGCTAATGCCATCGAATTCCAGACTGGTAAGCTTGCATTGATGAACGCAACCAGGGAAGTACCAGTCTTGCTTGCTGGCACCCTGTTGGAGGAGGTGGAGTCCTTCACTTATCTCGGGAGCATCATAGACAAAAAAGGCGGCACTGATGCAGATGTCAGAGCACGAATCGGTAAAGCCAGAGCAGTCTTTCTCCAGTTGAAAAAAGTGTGGAGTTCCAGAGAGCTGTCACAAAACACCAAAGTCCGGATTTTCAACTCCAACGTAAAAGCAGTTCTCCTATATGGAGCAGAGACTTGGAGATTGACAAAAACCACTGTCAGCAGATCAGCAACATCAGACTCTGGGAGAGAACAGAGCAGATAACAGCAGAGAATGCAATTGGGCGAAGAAGATGGGGATGGATTGGTCACAGTCTGAGAAAGCCAGTTTCCAGTATCACTAGGCAGGCATTGTCATGGAATCCCCAGGGAAAGAGGAAAAGAGGTAGGCCGAGAAACTCCTGGCGTCGAGACCTCCAAGCAGACATCAAGAGAATGGGAACCACCTGGAGTAAAATCGAAGGAGAAGCACAGGACAGGAGTCGCTGGAGGTCTCTCGTCGACGGCTATACCCGGGTAGGGGTGACAGGCGTAAGTAAGCTTGCATTGTGTCATCAGGACATCAGCTGTCTTTTTTGTGACTGCATCGCTCACTAGTTCTAGAAAGGAGAGGGTAGTGGGCGAGAAGGAATGACAGACCTATCATTTTGAGCCTTCCACCGAACACCTACTACATAAAGCAGTAGGGACTACCCCCAGGCGCCCCGCCATCCGCTGGAGAATATCTAGACCTCCCCCCAAGGGGGTATGCTAAAAAATATTCCCAAACAGATATTGGACCTGCTGAGTAGATTTAAGTTTTTGCCCGCCTACGACCGGTTTCGCCCCAAAGGGAGGTGGGGGGGGGGGGGGGGGGGGCTCTTCAGGTAGGCATATGGCGTAACCTGAAGGTAGGTAGGTAGGGTAGGTTAGTTTGGGTTTAACGTCCACAGCACCGAGGTGATCATGGACGGCCCTGACGGGCGGATTATGGGGGACAGGGAAATCTATTGCCTGTGGAATACGACCTGAACACTGATCAACTCAGGCGCACTCCAACTGTGCCACTTTGATTTACCAGGACCTTTCAACGGACATGCTATTGAACAAATCCGTTTTTTGCATAACCTGTATCATCATCATCATCTAATCCATTTTATTGTCCCTCTGGCACATATGTGATCGGGGACTAACATAACCTGAAGGTTGGTTGGTTAGTTCGGGTTTAACGTCCACAGCACCGAGGTGATCGTGGACGGCTCTGACGGGCGGGTTATGGGGACAGGGAAATCTATTGCCTATGGAGTATGACCTGAACACTGATCAACTCAGGCGCACTCCAACTGTGCCACTTTGATTTACCAGGACCTTTCAGCGGACATGCTATTGAACAAATCCGTTTTTCCCCCTGGATACATAACCTGAAATTGCAAACACAACGCATGTACTAGAAGCCGCCTCCAGAATTTACTGGTAGCACCACTAGTACAGCGCGGATTGCATCCCTAAAGCTTTATGAGGTGTTGCAGTGGAAGAAGACAGACTAATTTAGAAAAGGCAACACCTAGGCAATTTTGTGGTGCAATTATTCTTTACTTTTAACAAAGGCGTCGCCCAAAGCCAAAAAATGCACTCAATCAGATTAGCTCAAAGGGACGTAATTTATCATTCAATTCTGAGAATGCTGTGCTAATGCCATAGAATTCCAGGCTGGTAAGCTTGCATTGTGTCATCAGGACATCAGCTGTCCTTTTTGTGACTGCATCGCTCACTAGTTCTAGAAAGGAGAGGGTAGTTGGAGAGAAAGAATGACAGACCTATCATTTTGACCCTTCCACATAACACCTACTACATAGGCGGCAAAAACTTAAATCTACTCATCCTGGGGGTAGTCCCCACTGCTTTATGATAGGTCTGTCATTCCTTCTCTCCAACTACCCTCTCCTTTCTAGAACTAGTGAGCGATGCAGTCACAAAAAGGACAGCTGATGTCCTGATGACATAATGCAAGCTTACCAGCCTGGCATTTCATGGCATTAGCACAGCATTCTCAGAAATGAATGAAATATATATATTCTTTACTTTTCTTCTTTCTTTCTTCTTCTTTACTTTTAACAAAGGCGTCGCCCAAAGCCAAAACATGCACTCAATCAGAGTAGCTCCAAGGGACGTAATTTTTTTTGAAGAGCCCCACCTTGGGGCGAAACCGGTCGTAGGCGGCAAAAACTTTAAATCTACTCAGCAGGTCCAAAATCTGTTTAGGAATATTTTCTAGCATCCCCCCTCGGGGGGAACACTGGATATTCTCCAGCGGGTGGCGGGGCGCCTGGGGGTAGTCCCTATTGCTTTATGTGATAGGTGTTCAGTGGAAGGCTCAAAAGATCTAATAAGCGATGCAGTCACAAAGGGCAGCTGATGTCCTGATGACACAATGCAAGCTTACCAGCCTGGAAATTCCATGGCATTAGCACAGCATTCTCAGAATTTAATTAAAAAAAATTACCTCCCTTGGAGCTACTCTGATTGAGTGCATGTTTTGGCTTTGGGCGACGCCTTTGTTAAAAGTAAAGAATAATTGTACCACAAAATTGCCTAGGTGTTGCCTTTTCAAAATTAGTCTGTCTTCTTCCACTGCAACACCTCATAAAGATTTAGGGATGCAATCCACGCTGGACTAGTGGTTGCTACCAGTCAAATTCTGGAGGCGGCTTCTAGTACATGCGTTGTGTTTGCAATTTCAGGTTACGCCGTATGCCTACCTGAAGAGCCCCACCTTGGGGCGAAACCGGTCGTAGGCGGCAAAAACTTTAAATCTACTCAGCAGGTCCAAAATCTGTTTGGGAATATTTTCTAGCACCCCCCCTCGGGGGGAACACTGGATATTCTCCAGCGGGTGGCGGGGCGCCTGGGGGTAGTCCCTATTGCCTTATGTGATAGGTGTTCAGTGGAAGGCTCAAAAGATCTAATAAGCGATGCAGTCACAAAGGGCAGCTGATGTCCTGATGACACAATGCAAGCTTACCAGCCTGGAAATTCCATGGCATTAGCACAGCATTCTCAGAATTTAATTTTAAAAAATTATATATATATATATATATATATATATATAATCAATCCAGACCAAAAAGGTGACTGCCAAGCGTGTAATATGCAAAGAAGTACCCAACGGAGAAAGAAACACGCTTAGAAAAGACGGGTACAACACAATATATATATTTGTTTTCCTCCCTACGTCACACGACCAGTCAATTTAGTGCAAACTGTACCATGTGACCGTGATATAAAAACCCCTGTAGCGAAAAATGGTGGACGTTTTATAGCCCTCTCGATGACGCGTTAGGACCTCGTTTTCGAGTGTTGATAGCAACTCGGTTCGACAAAATAGCAGAAACAACGCACTAAAGTAGTCCTATTTGACGTAATACACATCCTCTGCCTTTTTTTTTACGATGTGAGGAGCCAACTTAAACAATATTTCACCACTAATTACACAGCGCAAACAGCAAAATCCTTCGCCAAATCCATCTCATCGCCATGCACCGAGCATTTTTAAAGTTCGGGAAACCACGGAACAAAAATAGCTTTCGAGTTTTTTTAACCAATCAGAGACAGCAATCCTTGCAAACAACACACTGTCGTCTGCTCAACCACCAACATTCCACAATTTCACCAAAACACAGAGCAACAAATTCAAGAACTAAAACAAGAATACACACCCAGCAACACTATACACAAAGCACGATATTGCCAAAGTTCTCTCTTCACGTCACTCAATATGGGACAATCTGAAGAAAAACATCTCACGAATTTTCGAAGACTATCTGACATCATGTCAACGCTGTAAAATAAAATCTTACCTTAAAATCCATCTCAGCACTAGTCCTGCTGTTAACAACGAGCGTTTTTTGGTATTCCTTTTTGCAGATATCCAAACACATATGACACTTTACAATATAACAACGACAATCTGCTGCACACTCGAAGCATCCCCTTCAGTCATCTTGAATCTAAAGCACAAGGCACTATGCTAACTTGCACAAGCTGTCAATCAGTCGTCAAATGCCGATCGCTTCATCAAAAAGTTCTTAATTTTTCTGAATCACACAGCTGTCAAGAAGCACTGTCACTGTCATACTTTGACGGCCTTTTGTAGACATTGCAGCTTGAATCATTCTGTACACAAGCCAAGATTAGCTTTTTACTTGCGAAACTTGCGCTTCACACGGAATCATAGTACGTTACACTCTGTCTCGTAAAGAATGGGAATCCCCGGCAGAACATGTATATTCAATGGTGTCACCTATCCGCCACAGGAGCGGCCGTCTTCATAAACTGGATTGTTTCTAAACAATAAACGGAGGAAGAAAAACAAATACGTTATTGGTCGGAGGGGTTCGCTACACGGACCTTTGTAGGCCTTCGAGAGGTCCAATAACTTATATATAAATATATAAAGCACGGGAAAGACCTAGCTTTCTGGCCAATCATTAAAGACACAGTAGATAACGTTTTACGGACCTAGTAGGTCTGTAGGGAGACTAACGGTTGTTTGAGTCTCCGCTCCCAGATCCGCCCCTCGTTCTTCCCTCTTCATGCACCCATCCAGTTGTACACTCCACACCCCTACGCCAGTATATTTCACGATCCGCCCGAACAGTGTAAAAATCACGAGCGTAACAACGCAATTCGCACTTCCCGTATTAGCTTTGGATTTTATTGATGATACGTACGGTGTGACGCGCTTGGTAGTACTATTTGACAAAATAGTTTAAAAGCCTTGTTTTGACTAGCATTGCAAATGCATATATGAATAAGTGTCACTTGGAACTAGGTCAAACTCTTTTTTTTTTTACACGAAAAATACGTAGTATCTTGAGTCTATGGAAAGCAAATGTCTTGCAAGCAGTATTGAGGGGTGCGAAGTGGGGCTCGCATCGCGATATAAGACTTGTAGTTGTCTTGACTCGTGACATAATGATGCCATAACGATAAACAAACAAAGTCCCGGTTGAACGCCCATGTGCGGACAATCTCTTTTTATAGTCGCATAATCTGCTTATTGTGTAAATTTCGTGATTGACTGACCTGGGTGTGTGTGGTGTGTGGGGGGGAGGGGGGGGGATTTAGGTAGCTATTTGGGTTTAAGGCCGAGCAGGCAACTCAGGTCATCTGACGGGGGGGGGGGGGGGGGGGGGGGAGGGGGGGGAATCAGTAGATGGGTAAAGAACGTTTTGAGGGGGGAATAGTGGGGTAAAGTACCTTCTGAATGCCGGAAAAAATCAAACGATGATGAGTGCGTGTGTCGGGGGAGAGGGAAGCGGGAACCTTGGGCCCCCGTCCCCAGATCCGCCCCTCTTTCCTCCCTATTCATAGGAACGCATCTAGTTGCACGCTCCACTGCCCCTCATCTACTTTGACATATTTAACAATGCGCCCGAGCAGAGTAAAAATCACGAACCTAACAACGCCAGCACTGTCCTATATATAAGTGACAATGCCGCAGAGTGCGTGCATATTGTTTTCCTATGAACAAGTATGCGATGCTGTTGTGTCATCTCCCAGACTACTGTATCGGGACAAGTCGCTAACCCGCCTCTGCTGGTGGGTTAGCTGGCCATCTCGGATTAGCAGGGCTGCTCTTGTGATCAACATAACACGATATTTAGTCCGACAGAACGCAGTCGGTTTAAGTTGTTATGTTTGTGGTGTATTTTGTCCCGTATTTCTTTAGGTCATGTAATCACTTGAATCGAGTTAAATTTGAGGATTTGTACCGGGTTAAAGGGGCATTTGGGCCAAGAATTGATGCGGGCCAAAGTAAGTTCCCCGCCACCTGCATTTTGGGTGGCAATACAAAACCGGGACAGGCAGAATTCCCCGCAGAAAGACAAAAGACCACATTCTTATTCACGAGACTAAAACTGAAATAGCTCCCCGAGGCGCAAAAGGTCAGTAACAAAACCGCTGTTACTCTGCTTCTCATTTAGCTAGTGAAAAGAAGTGTATTAAAGTGTTAGTTAAGGCAAGACAGCATTGAAAACCTGTTTTCATGGCGAATTCCAGCACTCAAATCGCAAATTGTTGTAAATCGTTTTGAGGCACAGCGATCAACACTTGCAATACACAACAACGCAACTGACAATGCAAGAGTTGCATCATAACGAAACATTTTATATCTTAGATATAAATTATGTACGTACAGTACAATCAGACCCTCTGATTCGTCACAATTTCAGTGATGTAAGCAGTGTAAAGGTTCGTGTTCATACTGCTATGGTCAGTATTTCAATAATAGTTATATTTTCACTGAAAGAATTTGAAACGGACTACACGTTGTATTACCATACTAAGCTCTTTATCAATCTGATTCAGGCGTGGCCGGTGAAGCATGGGTCCACCTGGAAAGATTCGGCATTACTCCCGCCAATCTACATCTTCCCGGCGATGGAGTGCTCAGCATACACGGACGCACATCTCATGAGGTCCCTCAGACCATGGCCCTGGTCGCTGAAGTGCATAAACAACTGCTGAGCAGATGGACTCACGTCCCATGCACGGTAGATCTTGGATCTTGGTAAGTTCGACCATCTTTGAATGACCATCTTTATGTGAAATTTGACTAACTGTAAGTACACATAGTGCTACCTCGCTTGCTATAATCTTGTAAATGGCCACCGGCCGGCATTTGAGCGGGAAAAAAGAAGCTAGGGGACAGGCCTTGTGCATTCGACTACAAATCTCAAATGGCATGTTTCTTCGGTCAGGTCAAAACATAACCATGCAGAAATGATTCGTTGCTCACGGAACCCGTATCGATAAAATCGCCTTTCTCAACAGCAACAACAAAAAATGGCACGAAGTTGAGAGGGCACACACACACACCCCGATCCACGTTTTCCGCCCATACAGAAAAGCCGCCATTTTTCAGCTTGTCACTTGAAAATCTAAAGAAGGTCAAAAGTGATGCATATATACGTGACCAAAGGAACAGACATCCCGGGCGTCGAAACTATCGACAAAGGTGTCAAACATACATAGAGCTGGCAACGGATTCAAACTAAGAACGGGTGCAAATGGTTTTCATAGTGTTAGTACTGACGTACGAGAGTACCATAAGCGAACCCGCAATGTGGAGAAAGCGTTTATAGTCCATACGCTAGCCCGGTCTACCGTGCACCACCCCCCCCCCCCCCCCCCGCCCACCCCCCAGTACTCAATAAGATGGGTTTCAAAGTGTACCTTATTATTTCCTGAGATGTTTAAGCCATGTTTCCCAAAAATCCTTAGGAACACAACAGAGATATAGCCGATGGCGCAAGGGTACCCCCATTCACTCTCTTCGCAGATGCTAAAATGAGGTTGAGAAACATTTTCCTCTAAATAAATCAGAATTCATTTCAGAAGCCCAAATCAGGCAATATTATGTTAAGGCACACCTTCTGCATCCTCTGCAAAAAACAGAATGAAAAAAAAACACTAAATCTCTGGCTCACAGTGAAGGTATTTGTGCACCCAGTAAACGGTCATTTCCGCGAAATCGCAAAAAAAGACAAAAATAATGTGTCAGATGCCTTCAGACATTTTCTATAGCGCTGGCAGTCCATGTTCAGGCTTACATCATTAAAACAGGGTGTCACAATTATTATAAACTTGACTAGGTGATGCTGTGATCACTGTGGGTTCCTGACTTGACCGCTCACAAGAAGGAATGTACTCCACCAGCCTTATACCAGCAGAGCCTCAATGAACTCCTTTCAGGTTTTCCTGGCTATTGTCGTATTATACGGATGGGTCCAAGTCTGAGGATGGGAGAGCGGCTGCGGCAGCAGTGTCCTCTCGCCATCCTAGACGCCCAATTATGCTCCGCCTCCCTAACCATTCCTCTGTATTTTGTGCAGAACTGCAGGCAATTCTGCTGGCACTCAGGCATGCCTATCAGTCTAGGGAAAGGAACTTCCTGATTCTGTCTGACTGTCTTTCTGCCCTGCAGGCCCTTCAGAGAACAGACCACCCCCTGTGGGTGCAGATTTGAGAGCTTTATGCGGACTTGATGAAGGAATATTATGACATCATTTTTATTTGGGTTCCAGGGCATGTAGGCATCAAAGGCAACAGGATCGCAGATTCTGCTGCCAACGATACACGCAATGACCCTGTCTCTGACACACAGACTGTTCATAGTGATTTTAAACCTGTGATTAGTGCGTACATAGCCCGCGAGTGGCAGTCCGAGTGGGACAAAGAGGAAGCGAACAAGCTGCATGAAGCTCTTCCTACGGTGTCCGACAGTCAACCTTATCGCTGCGGCAGCCGCCGTGAGAAGACTGTCCTTGCTCGGCTCCACATCGGGCACACGTATGTTACGCACTCTTACTTACTAAAACAGGATGAGCGTCCATGGTGTTTTGCCTGTAACGAGCAGTTTTCTGTTCGACACTTTTTGCTGTCTTGTGCCGATCTAACTGACACAAGAAATAAACACTTTACAGCAGATTCCTTGAAGGTTTTGTTTTGGGATGTTCCCCCGGACAAAATCTTTAATGTCTTGAGAGAATGCAATATTTTTAACAAGATCTGAGCATTCATTGATTATGTGAATTTTCTTATTTTGCCCCTTTTTAAGAGTCTGTAGACATTTCTTTTAAAGACTCGTGCGACATTCAAGTTTAGCCTGACATATTTTAAGGTATATTTACATCTTGTCTTAAGACCTTTCTTTTAGTCTGGCTGACCAGATTTTTACCCATCCCGCCGTGAGATGGCCTTAGTCGCCTGCTCGGCGTTAAACCCCAATAACTAATAAAAAGTATCCCTACCCCCAAGTTGTAAAGATACACAAAATTAATTAGAAAAAATACTAAAGCTATTCCATTTCATTTTGACCTCTCTTTATCTATTAAGTTTCAATAATGTGAGCATAAAGTGCAAGAAAATTAGGAAAGTCGGCATCCTTTACGGTACATTCGTGGTGAATGATACCCTTTTTCCATTTAAAATTGCCGAATTGGGAAACGTACGTTGTTTCCGATGCCCTCAAAAATGTTGTATACAACTGATAGGTCTTTGTTAGGTTTTATTGGTTAGGATAGGGTACCTCAGTTACTCCCAACCTGATTTTATGATTTTGTGATGCATGCAGTGGCTGAATCTGCTGCCCTACCCCCCTTTTACCAGTACGCAAAGTAACGCAAAATAATCATAAAAATTGCTTAAGTCATACTCCTCTGTTTAAATATTTTTGGTTGCTAGTTTTCTTTTTTTTTTAAAGTATGCATACTGAGCATAAAAATTTGTGATCGTTTCATTAATTTCAATGTGACCCATCAATTTAATTGTAACTATTTTTAACTGGCTGGTCTTTTAGGTGATATTTTACCTAGCGTAAGGCGGGTCTAATAAGGTCTCCCCTTTTCCTTTCATTTATTTTCGTTCAGAAATGTGTAAATATGAATATGCGTAATAAAGTTTCATGGTTCCTAACAGCGAAAACAATGTTATCAAAATACTTAGTTTCCACATGTCCACCACGATATCACCACTTCCACCTTCTTCTTCTGCAACGTTCAATTCCTTGATGGTCGTCTTTAAAGCTTATATTGTTCTGGCTGCCAATAAGTGAGCTGTCAAGAGCTCGGCAGCATGTTTTCAGAGTTTGGTGTACAGGGGCGTGTCTTCTGGTCAGAACTGCCAGCAGACCGCTTCTCTTTATGGACAGGTTTGGAGAATGTGCTAAGGAGACATTTTTTTACGCCAAATTCGCATGGGCTGTTTCCGCATGACCCAGTCTCACGAGGTGAGTCCAGCAGGGTCCTACGATCTGTGAACATTTGTGAAAGGTGTTAAAAAATGACAAGGCTTCTTCAGGGCCCTGAAAAATCTGTCAATTTCAGTCCTTTTCCTTAAAGTCTGTGAAAGTTTGTAAAAAATGACAAAGTGCTGGCTAACTTTTGTCTACTTCTTTTTTTTTTCTCCCCCAATTTGTGACTATTCCATTGCGAACGATCATGCTGACGCTTGTTGCAAGTGATCTATATTTAGCTCTGATCATAAAGAGATTGCATGGCCTTTTTGCCGAACATTCTGATTGGTTGTTTACGCTTCTACCGAGCTCCGCCATTCGCTAAGCGTTCTTTTATTTTGGTATCTCTTCATGCATTAGGCACGAATGTTTCAAATGAGCTGCTGATACATTGTGATCTAATTAAAGTGTGTTAACCTTCAGGATTCAGTTTGAGTTTGTGAAACGTTTATGAAAAGTTTGTGAACTTCGTCCCAGCTTTTCTGTACGGCCGACCCAGTCCAGAGTAATCAGTGCGTAGATGAAAGATGGTGGCCTGGCTCTCCCTGTTCAGCTTGTTGATGTCTGCCCACGGGCTGCAGCCGCCATTCTGCTGTTGCCAATCACTTTGTTGCTGTAGTGTCTTGGTTTCTTTACAGGATGTTGTGATCTTGAGGTAGTCTGGCGCCTGCTTTGGCCAAGCTGTCAGCCTCTCCATTCCCAGCTACTCCAGAATGCACTGGAATCCACTGCAGCACTATTTTGTGGACAGGGCATCCAGTCTATCTTGAAGCTTCCTGGTGAGATCAGTGGATCAAGCTGCTGCCGTTCCCTAGCTAGTGCTCTGCTGCTGTGTTGAGCACCTGCAGATCTGTACGATAGTTGGAGCTGCTGCCGCCAGCTGGTAAGGAGAGGGAGGTAGTAGTGCGGTCTGCACAACAGATGTACACACCACTTCCTTCATTCCGCACGGCGTCTTGTGCGGTACCACAGGTGCTGTGAGGGTAGCGCTTGTGCATAATCTCCAGCGAGATGGCTTTATGCAGTGCCGTGACCTTTGGCAAAGAGTCCTGGAACATTGTTTATGTTGTCTAGAAGGCTCTTTCGAGATGTCCAGGTACTGAAGCGAGCTCTTCACACATCTTTGGGCTTGGTCTCAGGACGTCATTTTTAGCCCTTTGCAGGACCTTCAGTTGGCGGTTCAGACTTGGGCGTTTCTGACGGTTCTTGGTCTGATCCCGTAGTCTCCCATGCTGTCGGTGTTTAGTAAGTCTCTTCATCGTGTGTGCTGTTCTGCGTTCCAGTAGCCCCAATGTCCTCCATTTCCTAAATTGGGGTGCTCCAGATGGCTCTACGGATGTCACTGCATCATGAGAATGACCCATGTTCTGCATCTTATCAAGCCTGGCTTTTTGGGTTTTGCAGGCAGTGTTTCATGTTGTCGATGTATCTTGGCACCCCACTACTGGTCTGACCGAGCAGGTGTTTGCTTGTGCCATGATGTTGTAATTTGCGCCAATGTGGTCCCCACCAGTTTCTTCATCAGAGACTTTTTATTTTTGTAGCTCTAGCTTGCATGGCTTCGATGTGAGGCCTCCACGTGAATCCAGTAATTTATTTGTTGCCAGTAAAGTTGGCCTGTCTGTCTTTGGTACTGGAAGGTCTCCAGTTTCAAGGTGACCTCTTCCATCTGATTGAAAGAGATGGTCTAGCTCAGTTTGAGTGGCCTCTTTCAGTCCAGCTGTGGATTCTATTGGTAGCATCCTGGATTCTGCAGGATGCTATTTCTTTATGTCCTGCTGCGCTCAACACTGCAAAGTCATCCGCATGGAGGATGTTCGAGACGAACCTTGGTACTGTTGTACTGATGTCATTAATGTAGAACAGCATCAGACACAACATCTCCCGGAGGTACACCTTCCCCGAGTTTGACAAGACTGCTGAATGTGCAGACGGAAGAAGCTTCAGCGGCAGCCCTTGTTAAGCATGCCTTAACTAAAAAGAATTACAATTAAATTGATGGGTCACATTGAAATGAATGAAATTACCACAAATGTTTATGCTCAATATGCATACTTTGTTATGAAAACTGGCAACAAAATATTTAAACAGAGGAGTATGACATAAGCAATTGTTATGATCATTTTGATTTCCTTTGCATACTGGTCAAATGGGGGTAGGGCAGCAGATTTAGCCACTGCGGCCCCTAAATGCATCACATCATCATAAAATAAGAATAAGAGTATTTTATTATCTCGAAAAGAGAAATTCGGTTGTGGTACATTTATAACAAATAGTACAAACAAGACATGAAAACATTATAACATAATTATGAACATTTTCTCCCTGCACGTGCACAGCTATAAATTCCAAATGGACATAAGTGAACACCACAAAATCTTTACACATAATTCTTACACATCTCACACATAAACATCTTTTATGGACTGAACTGAGCGGCACTTATACATTCACACCCACCTCTACACATGCATACATAATACGCGTGTTTCAACCTAATCCTAACCCTCACTACTTATTATACAAACGTCCCAATACATTATTACATTTATTGCACAAGCTGCGTAATTAAAATATACCTTAGTAAAATAATTAGTGGGTAAACACTCAGTAACAACAATCCCAATATATCCATGTTCACTACCAAATAAAACACAATATAATCACTTCTTTAAAATCAGCAAGCTCCATTCCTACTGATTGCACAGGTAAAGGAGGATAGGGGGAGGAGTTAGGTTTGGGTATGCGTGGATGTACCTACGGATTGCTTAGAGTGATGGATTTGGGTATGAAACTGTGCTGTAGTCTGAGTGTCCTAGCTTTGTGCGTGCGGAGTCTGCGGCCAGAGGGGAAGCTATCCGCCTACCCTTTCTCACCACACGCTGTTCATACAGGGACTCCACACTGGCTTGCTTACTGCCAGTCACTTTGCTGCAGATGTTTACCATTCGTGCCAGGGTGTTCTTGTTATTCACACTCAGACCTCCATACCAGCACACAGAACCGAAAGTGATGACAGACTCAATAAAAGAGCAGTAGAAAGTTTGAAGGACAGAGGGGTTCACATTCAGCTTCCTGAGATTCTGGAGGCAGTAGATGCGTGACTGACATTTCTTGTGTATGACGGTGGTGTTTGCGTTAAAGGACAACCTATCATCTATAACTGTTCCAAGATACTTATACTCAGTCACACGCTCAACAGACACATCATCAATCATCAGGACAGGGGCAGGGTTTCTTCGAAAGTCTATCAGTAGTTCCTTGATCTTACTCACATTTAGGTCTAGAAAATTATCTTTACACCAAACACTAAAACGTTCTACTTCTGCAAAGTAAGTCGCATCATTATTGGAGAGATCTTCTAAGGCAGTGTCATCCGAGTATTTTATAAGAAGGGTAGAGTCAGTGCCACTACAATCGTTAGTGTAGAGTGTGAACAGCACACGGGAGAGAACTGTACCTTGAGGGGCGCCTATGGAAGTGGACCTAAGGGATGAGAGAGCTGTTTGAAAGCGAACTGACTGGGTTCTATTTACAAGGAAGTTGACAATCCATAGGATAAGCCTTGGAGTTACATTGTAACAGATAAGTTTTTGAGCTATGAGATAGGGTTGTATAGTGTTGAAGGCCGAAGAAAAGTCTATAAAAAGAATGCGTACAACTAAGAGCCAGGTTTTTCTAAATGGGTGTATGCATGGTGCAGGAGTGTGAGTGTGGCGTCGTCTGTACATCTGCTTTGCTTGTATGCAAACTGGAAAGGATCTTGATAGGGCTTGACCTGATCGAGCAGTCTAGAAAGAACAACACGCTCAAAGCGCTTCATTACAATAGAGGTGAGAGCTACAGGGCGATAGTCATTGAGTGTCTTGGGCTTGTTGTTCTTGTGGACGGGGCAGACTGTAGATGTTTTCCAGAGCCTAGGTACAGTGCAATCCTTCAGAGACCAGCTAAACAAACGGCTATAAACAACAGACAACTGACTGGCACATAATCTCAAAACTCTACCGCAAATATTATCAGGGCCTACTGCTTTCTTTACATTCAGTTTGCTAAAAAGCTTCTCAACCGCCTTGCCATGGATCTCAAAGTCTTCATCAACATTGCCTGCCACATTTACTTTAAGCTGGGAAATCATGCTATCTAATTCATCCTTCAGATCATCTTTCTCAAATCTACAATAGAACTCATTAAGTTTTTCAGAAAATTCAGTTTGTTCTTTCATTGGCATGCTACTGCTGCTGAATTTTGATTTAGCGTTGCCTGATAAAGTTTTAAGCCCTTTCCATGCATCTGCTAAGCTACCTGATTCAAACTGTGACTCTACGTTTTCTTTATACTTTTTCTTAGCGTCTAAAATCTGCTTCCTCAATTTATGCTTTCCTTTATACTCTGTCTCCAGTCTGAAATGCAACTTTTTTCTCATTCAATGTGGCTTTGAGAGACTTTGAAATCCATGGTTTGTTGTTGGGATACAATTTCACTGTCTTAGATGGAATAATCATATCTTTACAAAAAATCACATAATTAGAAGTTACTTCAGTAGCTTCGTCTACACTAACACTAGAATCAAGAAACACGTCCCAATCTGTACACTCAAAACACCCCTGCAACTGTTCTACACTATCCGTAGACCACACCTTAACTAACTTCTTCACTATGGGCTCTGTCTGGATTTTGGGTTTGTATGCTGGGACAAGAAACACAGTATTGTGGTCAGAGTTACCTACGGGAGGGAGGACAAACGATCGGTATGCATTGAGGACGTTTCCATACACTAAATCTAACGTCTTGTTCTTGCGAGTGGGGACAGTCACGTACTGGTGAAAAGTCGGTGAGCTCGTGCGTAAGTCACAGTCGCTAAAGTCACCTGCAATAAAGTTGGGGGAGATAAGTTGTAACTCTCTAATCACATCTGCTATCTGGGCTGAGGCGTGGGAGGGGTTGGAGTGAGGGGGGGGGGGGTGTAGATGACCGTTACAAAGATCTGACCAAACTCACGAGGGAGATAACGGGGTCTGAGTGACACTGACAATAAGTCTACATCACGTGTTGTAAGCTGTTTCCTAACCATTACGCTTGACTTGCTACACCAACGTTCATTAATATACAGGCCTACTCCGCCACCCCACCGTTTCCCACTAATCTTACAATCTCTATCTGTTCTAAACGGCGTGCCAAAACCGTCGATCGCAACACTATCATCACTCACATCATCGCTCCACCAAGTTTCAGAAAAGCATATCAAACACGCATTCTTATACTCGCTCGTCAAACGCACATTCGCTACCAGTTCCTCAAAGTTCATATTATCGCTTTTGGGTCGAATAGAACGCACATTCGCCATGATCATGGATGGTAATGGAGGCCTGTTCTTGTTTCTTCTCAGTCGTCGCATCAACCCCCCTCTCTGTCCTCTCTTTCTCTTTTTCACACTGCTCTTGCACTGGTCATCGCTCGGCAACACAGTTCTCCTCAACTCGTCAGGCAAGTCACACGCACAGCCGCTACTGCCACTCAAAGCTCTCAGCAGCAGCAGGGACTCCCGAGTATTTTGAATCCTACCACGCGCGTTGCTGCCGCCGCCATCTTGGCCTGAGACACTCGCTACACAAACACCCTTCAACACGCAGATACATGCCAACACAGTCAAAAACATCTTATAAATGTCCACAGTATTCATCCTGAAGCCTTCACACAGCACGCTGACATGTACAAACGTGAAAAGTTGCTCTCTAAAACAAAGTAAATCCACAAAAAAGACAGACGATGATATGATGCACCACAGTGTCGCCCTATGGGGAGCGCCAGTTATTTCGGGTTGGGAGTAACTGTGGTACTCTATCCTAACCAATAAAACCTAACAAAGACCTATCGGTTGTATACAAAATATCTGAGGGCATCAGAAACAACTTGACATACGTTTCCCAATTCGGCAATTTTAAATGGGAAAAAGCTATCATTCACCACGAACGTACCGTAAAGGATGCCGACTTTCCTTATTTTCTTGCACTTTATGCTCACGTTATTGAAACTTACTAGATACAGAGAGGTCAAAATGAAATGGAATAACTTTAGTAATTTTTTTCTAATTAATTTTGTGTATTTTTACAACTTGGGGGTAGGGATACAAAATCAGTCAAACACTGTGTCACTCACAGTGATCAAAGCATCATCTAGTCAAGTTTATAATAATTGTGACATCCTGTTTTAACGGTGAAAGCCTGAAAAAGGACTGTCAGTGCTATAGAAAATGTCTGAAGGCATCTGACACATTATTTTTGTCTTTTTTTGCGTTCGCCGAAATGACCGTTTACAGGGTGCACAAATACCTTCACTGTGAGCCAAAGATTTTAAAAAAAATTATTCTGTTTTTTTGCAGAGGATGCAGAAGGTGTGCCTTAACATAATATTGCCTGATTTGGGCTTTTGGAATGAATTCTGATTTATTTAGAGGAAAATGTTTCTTAACGTCATTTTAGCATCTGCGAAGAGCGTGAATGGGGGTACACTTGCGCCATCGGCTATATCTCTGGTGTGTTCTTAAGGATTTTCGGGGAACATGGCTTAAATATCTCAGGAAATACTAAGATACACTTTGAAACCCATCTTATTGAGTACTGGGGGGGGGGGGGGGGGGGGGGGCGGTGCACAGTAGACCTGGCTAGCTTATGGACTATTAGTGTTCAAACATTCACTATGAATTGTTTGCACGAATCATTGTGCCGTTCCTGTGTGCAGCATTCCAAGCAGTTCAAACATTCTCTTGCACTTACATAGGAACTGAAATCAAATATCAAAATAAGTCATTGTTGTCTTGTTTTCACCAATTCATGTAGTTCACTATATACATCAGATTTTACGTTCATTTCCCTGTGTCTATTTTTGCAAGCAACCAATGCAATACGTGCAGCGTTTAAATCACACATATAGTACCCAATCCTAAGTCATGTTTCTGCTTAACATTAACAACAGCAATCTAAATTCAATATCTAGAATGCACGAGAAGCCACGCAAATGCAGAAAATGGACAATTACATTTTCGATTAGGGAACTTTGCGCCCATACACTCCCCCACCCCCACCACCCCCACCCCCGCCCCCGCCCCCGCCCTCTGACCCCTTCCTCATTCCCACCCCCATCCCAACCCACTCACGGCACGGCGTCAGTTGCCTCTGCATCCCACCGGGGTCTAGACGTCCTTTGGACCTATGCCTACCATTCGGTATTACTCGTATAGATACATATGTTCTGAAGGCACTTGTAAACCACGTCCCTAGCTTTATACATATCATTGAAGGCACAAACCAATTCCCTAGCTTTGTAAATGCCCACCTGTTGTATTTATACTAACGTGTGTATTGTACGGAAGGACCTCATCTGTTTTTGAGCCCTTTCATAAGTCTAAAGCTGATTCTGAGTGAAGAAAAGTGTACCTTTGTTTTGAAGATATGCATTTTCTTTCAGCACGTACACTGATCCATGTCATTTCATGCAAGTCTTCTTCCCGGGCGGAAGCTGCCCACAAGTATTTAACGACAACGGCCTACCCTGCACATGCCCCTTCAGCATCGCAAACAACAAAGTGATTAACATCAACAACGAGGCTATTCATATGCCCGCACCGAAACCTGAGTACAACTGGTTTACAACGGTAACTTCCTTTATTTTATGCTAATTGCTGTATGAAATATACGATTATGAAGATATTCGTTTGTAGGCTGTTCGGCTCAGAATTAAGGGGCATTGTCAAATGTTTGTGTGCGTGGAGTATATACCCACCGGCTTCGGCCATCAGACGTTTACTTCTTTCACACAATCCGAAACGTTGTGCATATAGTAACCAGTTTGCAAGACCGTTTCTAACACACATATCCGCCGTTAGATGGCTTTAGTCGCTCTTTCTTGGCGTTAAACCCAAATAACTAACTCTAACACACATATACTACAGTTATGTTGTATTTACTAATGTCTTATTCGCAGTTATTGACAGTTTTAATACTTAAATTTTAGATGCAGTATGTGTTTTCTTAGATGACGGACACCGAAACATTAGACCGTAACGGAAACTTTCTATTAAAATAACGCCTCTTTTTCCTCGTTACACAAAAACAACAAAAATACTGTGTAAAAATGTATAGTAGCCGACGAAAAGGATAAACTTCAATATCTTTTAGTATAAACTGAAAGTACAAAGCAGACGTTTCATCATCATCATCATCAGTCCCTTGCCCGAACTGGGCGTTGGGGGGACTGAAAGGCAGCAGCAACAGACAGTACTCTCCACTGAGTTCTATTTTGGGCGGTGGCAAGCAAGTCTGGCATCTCGAGTTCGGTCCATTCTTTTATGTTTGCGACCCAACTCTTTCTCTGACGACCTCGCCGACGACTTCCTTCGAGAGTGCCTTGGAGGATAGTCTTGGACAAGGTGTTGTGTCGGGTCACGTGGCCAAACCAAGCAAGCTTGCGCCGTTTCACGGTTGCCAGAAGGGGTTCATGTGGGCCCACCAGGGAAGTGACGATGCTCCGTACATATTCGTTGGTCTTGTGCTCGCGGTACGAGATGTGGAGCAACTTCCTCAGGCACTTGTTCTCAAAGGCCTGGATTTTCTTTTCTGAGTCTGCAAGCAGCGTCCAAGTCTCACAGCCGTAGAGTAGAATAGACACTACGAGGGACTTGTAAAGCCTGTACTTGATGGTGAAGCTGATGGAGTTACTTCGCCATATCCTGTCCAGCCTGGCCATTGCGGATGTTGCTGTACCTATCCTGATACGGATCTCTGCTATGCAACTACCGTCTTTGGACAGGGTGGCTCCCAAGTACTTGAAGCTATTGACCTCTTCTAGCTTCTGGCCGTTCATGTGAATGTTGCTGCTGCTGTCGCTTGTGGTGTTGATCATCACTTTGCTTTTATCCGTACTGATCTCCATGCCATAAGACCCTGCGCTACTTGAAAGTTTGTCTGTCAGGTTTTGCAGCTCACTATTGCTGCCTGCCATGAGGTCAATGTCGTCTGCGAATCGAAGATTGCACAGGGATCTGCCACCAATAGAGATTGAAGTATGGTGGTCGTGGAGGGTTTCCTGCATGATCTTCTCCAGGAATATGTTGAAAAGGACAGGAGAGAGCAGGCATCCTTGACGGACACCGATCGTCGTCCTGAAGAACTCGCCTGACTGATTGTTAAGTAGAACCGCGCTGCAGGCGTTCTTGTAAAGCGCTTCTATCATTTGGATCAGCCCCTCCTCTATGTTGAACGATCTCATGACTTGCCAGAGTCCGTCGTGCCAGACGCGATCAAATGCTTTCCTGAAATCAATGAAGTTGTGGTAGAGTTCGCGCTGATGCTGCAGATGTTTCTCGGTCAGGACGCGGCAGTTGAAAATCTGCTCTACAGTGCTTCTTCCAACTCTGAAGCCAGCCTGTTCTTCTGCCAGCAGTTCCTCGGCGAAAGTTTTGAGGCGGTTGAGAATGATTCTAAGCATTACTTTGCTAGGGTGACTTATCAGACTGATAGTTCTGTAGTTCTGGCACTGTTTCAGGTTTCCTTTCTTGGGGAGCGGGATCACTAGAGACTGTGTCCATTCTACTGGCCATTTCTTTTGCTCCCAGACGTTTTACCTTTCACGAAATAGCCAGGACGTTTTCATGGATCACGAACATAGACCTGGGGTGGGGAGAAGGGTGTCCTTTGTAGAAAGACTCAGCGGCTCACATTCTTAAAGTGAATCACAGTGCCCCTGGAGCCACGCTGTCGGGGCAGCAGGACTCGGTTTGAGAATGTGAGTAACTCGGTTTGTCTAAAAATTATGGTATGTGTACACTCCACTTCCATGCTGTAATAGTATTCATTTTGCCAAATTAAAAGCTGGGGTTGGGGGGAGGGGAGGGGAGTAATATCGCATAGTCTTAGCCTGTCCTCGAGTCAAACTTGCAGCAATGCCTGGGAAAAGACGTAGCTGCTTTGTACAATCGCCTGGGACACACTGTTGTGGATATGTCGATTTCAGCTGTCTTTATGTGCTTAAATCAGTTTGTATGAAATTATCAAATTTATATCGATAGGAAAGATGCGATCATTGGTTCGCATGGGGCTTGCATTTTTGGTTCATGTGCGACAGCAAAAGTGAGTCTATCCGGCATCTATCGCCCGTATAATCTTTAACGTTGGCATTTTATCAAGGACTATTCATGCAGGAAGACTTCAAACTTGGCCCCAGGGTACTTTGTGGTGAAACCTCAGTTCTGAAACATACCAATTTCAGTGACCTCTCTCAAAGGTCATGGTCAGAGGGGGTCCAGAAAGGGGTCCAAAATAGCGATATTTTGACACAAATTGTTTCTCCTCAAATACTATTTTCAATTTCAAACCCAAACTTGGTACAGAGATACCTGATGGAAGAACTTTCTAGGCATACTAATTTGGATGAACCCTCGGAAAGTTCAAGGGTCACAGAAGGTCTGCAAATATGTGAAAAATAAAAAGGTTTTGATGTAATTGTAGTTTGTATCAAACTTTTTGCCAACTTTTAAGTCAGATTTGGCACAAAGATTGCTGATGATAGGATCCTTCTAATACTAATTTAGTGGTCCCCTCGAAAAGGTCAAAGGTCACGGGGGTCAGGAAATAGGTAAAAAAAATAGCCACATTTGACAAAAACTGTGTTGTCTCAAATACTATTTTCAACATCAAGCCCAAACTTGGTATAGAAATACCTAATGATAAGGCCTCTAGGTGCTACCAATGTGGATGACCCCTTTGGTAGGTCAAGGGGCACAAGAGGTCAGCAATGTTGTCAAAAATGCCAGTTTTTAATAGAATTGTAGTCTTTATCAACGTTTTTGCAAAATGTTTAATCAAACTTGACATAGAGGTAGCCGATAATACCTCTCTCATGCTAATTTAGTTGCCCCCTCACAAAAGCCAAGAGTCATGGAAGGCAGGCAAATTTGTGAAAAATGCATACATTTTGAGAGAACTCGGATTTCACTGGGACTAAAGCCAACCATTTACTTAATGTTTAGACCCTTGAACACTTGCTCATTTCAGTGACCTGTTGGAAAGGTCAAGGTCACAAAGGTCAAACTTCTTTTGTAGATTGGTCATACGCGTGAGCCATAACTGCTTTGCCTTTCTTGTTATGTTTTTTTCATTCATGTATATGTTTCTGCCACTAATCACACTCTGTGTGTGTGTGTGTGTGTGTGTGTGTGTGTGTGTGTGTGTGTGTGTGTGTGTGTGTGTGTGTGTGTGTGTGTCTGTGTGTGCAAATAAATTGTGTTGTAACTGTCTTTCCTAAGCGTGTTTCTTTCTCCTTTGGGTACTTCTTTCCATTTTACACGCTTGGCAGTCACCTTTTTGGTCTGGATTTGTGTGTGTGCGCATGTGCGTGTATGTGTGTGTGTGTGTGTGTGTGTGTGTGTGTGTGTGTGTGTGTGTGTGTGTGTGTGTGTGTGTGTGTTTGTGTTTGCGTGCTGTTTGGCGTTTAACAACCTCATAATGCTATCATTCCAGGGTGAATACTACATCAAGCTGAACATGTACGAGACTGGACAGGCAACGTCGAGAATGTGTCTGGAATTTTTCGTCAATCTCCAAAAGGACTGATTTGCATGATTTGTGAAAAATAAATCAATTGTTTTCAAACGCAGTGTTATGCTTAATTTATGTTATCCCCCACCCCCTGACTTTCTAGCCTATACCATACCTGTTTCTCCCAATATTGCTTTGAATAGAAGTTAAGTCCGATGATTAAGTAGCAGCTGAGATAAGTTTGTCTAGCCTTTCACTTATAAAATGAAAAAGGTAATACTTGACGGAACGGTGCCAGTTTTGTAAAATGGAAAAGGTAATACTTGACGGAACGGTGCCAGTTTTGGGCTATTTTATAACAAATCAGACCAAAAAGGTGACTGCCAAGCGTGTAATATGCAAAGAAGTACCCAACGAAGAAAGAAACACGCTTAGAAAAGACGGTTACAACACAATTTATTAATATTTTGGGTAAATACCCTTTGTCAAAATAGACAAACAAACAATATCTTCATTGGCAGAAGGAATGTACTGTGTATGATTCAAACGTGTACACAAAAAATCCGAACACCGTAGAAAATATCTCTTGCTGTCTTTTAGGGATCATACGTCAAACTAACTGATGCAGCAAACCGCATGAATATATCATGTTTCGTTGTGGAGTGTTAAACGTCAAAGTTGAAGACATGTGAAAAAAAGGACGTTGCAGTAACTGCAACTTTATTTGTTCCACCCAGTTCATGATCAGTGCAGTTCAATCAACATGTTCGCTAATTCTTTGAAGTTCAATTTGTGCAATGTTCACGACTAAGCAAGCAAATGAACAGACACCCCATCTCTCTCTCTCTCTCTCTCTCCCCCCCCCCCCCTTGCCATCACAAACACACACACCCCTCCCCGCCCCCACCACCACCACCCCTCCCACCATCACACACACAGACCCTCTGGCCCGCACCCCACCCCCACCCCGGCCCCTCCCTCCGCTACCCCCGAGAAGAAAAAAACCACCACCATATCACAAACAGCGTTTAAAAACAAAAATTAATATCTTCATAATGGATGAACAAGTATGTGTGCTCTACCAATGAAAACTTGAATTTAAAGTTTCAAGCCACGGTCATGTTCGGATATTAAACTGATCGAGGTACTGCTTGGCAACTTTGGCCACGTATCCAGGACAAGTGTTGTTTTGTTGGCTCACGTGCGAAGCAAAAGTGAGTATGTTTTTGGGCAGTGGTCGTCCTTCCGTCCGCCGTCGTCCGTGGTAAACTTTAACGTTGTCATTTTCTCGAAGACTATTCAAGCTACAGTCTTCAGATTTGGCCCAAGGATACTTTGTGGCAAGACATTTATAAACATATACCAATTTCATTGACCTCTCACAAAGGTCAAGGTCACAGGGGTCAGGAAATATATCCCAAATAGTTATTTTTGGACATAATTTATTTTTCCACAAATACTATTTAAAACTTCAAGCCAAAACTTGGTACAAAGACACCTGATGGTAAGACCTTGATACGCACACTAATTTGGTTGATCACTCGGGAAGGTCAAGGGTCGACTAGAGCTCAGTAAATTGGTCCAAAATAGCCATATTTTTACAAAAGGTGTTTTTTTCTGAAATACTATTCACAACTTCAAACTCAAACTTGGTACAAAGATACCTGATGATAAGACCTTTCTATGCATACTAATTTGGTTGATCCCTCGGAAAGGTCAAGGGTCACAAGAGCTAAAGAATTAGGTCCAAAATCGCCATATTTTGACAAAAGATGTTTTTTTGCAAATACTATTCACAACTTCAAACCCAAACTTGCTATAGAGATACCTGATGGTTAGACCTATCTATGCATACTAATTTGGATGACCCTTGAAAAGGTCAAGGGTCACAAGAGCTCATGAAATAGGCAAAAATAGCCATATTTTTACCAGAAATATTTTTTCTCAATTACTATTCACAACTCCAAACCCACACTTGCTACAGAGATACCTGATGGTAAGACCTATCTATATGCATACTAATTTGGATGACCTTTGGAAAGGTCAAGGGTCACAAGAGCTCAGGAAATAGGTTTAAAAAAGCCATATTTTTACAAGAAATGTTTTTTCTCAATTACTACTCACAACTTCAAACCCAAACTTGCTACAGAGATACCTGATGGTAAGAAACGTTTAGGGCTTAACGTCTTTTGTCCACCATGAAGGTGATTTCAAAGACGGGGCACCGAAAAGAGGTCTGTACAAATTTTGACCGCAGGTGGGTTCGATTGATTGTACATTGCTTAACGTCCCGACAGCAACAAGGCTTTCTCAGGACGTGCCTGCACTGCTTGTGAAAAAAAAAATAAACAGAATACTGAATATATGTCGCCAGCCGGTCCAATACGTTAAATAAGCCTACGACATGGGGCCTAAATAAAGCTAGGACCATTTAGCAACACACATCCAATATCAAGAGCTACAGGCAGCGCAGACAGTAGGGAGAGTTTAAAAAAGGAAAATACAAGTGAAATAAGTGGTCGGAAATACATGCCCCAGAATAGAGGAGAAAACCCACCCTGTGGGGCTGACCAGGGTGACCCTGAGAACTAAAAAGTAGTTAACCCCACCCAATTCCCCCAGTGCAGACCCGGGTGGGGTGGCAGGTGGGTTCGAACCCACGACCTTTCGGACAAGAGTCAAACGCTATACTAACTGAGCTACCCAGCTCCCCACCTGATGGTAAGACCTATCTATGCATACTAATTTGGATGACCCGTCGGAAAAGGTCAAGGGTCACAAGAGGTCGACAAATGTTTATAAAATGCCAATAATTGTAGTTATTATCAACATTTTCGCAAACTTTTCAATCAAGTTCGGAACAAAGGTAGCTGATGATAAGATCTTCCTATATGTCCTAATCTAGTCGACTCATCGCAAAGGTCAAAGGGGTTTCACAGATGTGTGAAAACTGATTAAAATTTGAGAAAACATGGATTTTGTTACTGCAAAAGCCATCCCTTTACATATTGTCAGACGTGTGGATCGGTCATACACGTGAGCCATACGGGCTTTGCCTTTCTTGTTTCTCAATTACTATTCACAACTCCAAACCCAAACTTACTACAGAGATAGCTGATGGTACGACATATCTATGCATACTAATATGGATGACCCCTCGGAAAGGTCAAGGGTCACAACAGCTCAGGAATTAGGTGAAAAATAGCCATATTTTGAGAAGAAATGTTTTTCTCAAATACTGTTCACAACTTCAAACCCAAACTTCCTACAGAGATACCTGATGGTCAGACCTATCTATGCATACTAATTTGGATGACCCCTCAGAAAAGGTCAAGAGTCACATGAGATGACAAACGTATATAAAATGCCAATAATTGTAGTTATTATCATCATTTTTGCAAACTTTTCAATCAAATTTGGCACAAAGGTAGCTGATGATAAGACCTTCCTATGTATTCTAATTTAGTTGACATCGCAAAGGTCAAGGGTCACGGGGGTTTCAGAGATGCGTGAAAACTGATTAAATTTAGAGAAAACATGGATTTTTAGTGCAGAATATTGTCAGACATGTGTGGATTGGTCATACACGTGAGCTATAAGGGCTTTGTCTTTCTTGTTGTAGTGTTAAAGTTTGCTCGCGAACGAACGACAAAGTGTATGAAAGTACGATACATTGTTTCCAATTCCGTTCATTCAAATAAAGAATAGGTGATTGCTTCCAATAATGTCTCTTCCATCTCTAATGCATAGACCACCTATATGGTTTGGCTGTTTCACACGTGCAAAACGTTCACTTCGATGTTTATGTACGCATCTTTATTACATGCAACACCTGCTCTTTTTCATATATACCTAAATGTGTGCCTTTTAAGTGTTTTTGGCTCACGTGCGAAGCAAAAGTGAGTCTATGTTCTGGGCCAGTGGTCGTCCGTCCATCGTCTGTCGTCCGTCTGCCGTTGTCCGTCGTCCGTGGTAAACTTTAATGTTGACATTTTCTCGGAGACTATTCAAGCCACAGTCTTCAAACTTGGCCCAAGGATACTGTATGGGGAGACCTTTCTAAACTTACCAATTTGAGTCGCCTCTCTCAAAGGTCAAGGTTACAGGGGATCAGGAAATAGGTAAAAAATAGCCATATTTTGACAAAATATTTTTTCTTCTCAAATACTGTACACAATTTCAAACCCAAACTTGGCACAAAGATACCTGATGGGAAGACCTTTCTATGCATACTAATTGTGTTGATCCCTCGGAAAGACTAGTGCACATATACAATAAATGCTTATAAAACGCAAAAAAAGGGGAAAAAAAGAAGAGAAGAAATGATACATGAATAAACACAAACACTGTGACCAAAGGAGCACATCATCACACCAAAAAGATGTGGTAGGGCGGATTATTACAAAACAGACAGGAGAGGCCATGTTGCACCTTGTGAAGATTTTTATTTCCCCACCAAAGAGGCAGTACACCTGGAATATCAAATAACACACCATATAATTTCCATCTCAAATGTACATACCAAATATAAAATTGATGTTATATAAAACTGAGGGATAGGCATGTTATTATTGCAAAATACTACAGTAGCCGGATAATTCAAAAGATCATTACACAGGTTCTCATACATTCACCATCCACTGATGTACTTTGGTCAAGGCAGCATTTTATGAAATAAGACTAAGTTCAACTACTACAAAACTAATATGACTAGAAATAATTATAAGGTCATCATAAAGTGCAAGATTGGAACATATTGTCATGTGCATAGTATAGCTTGGAAGTATAAACACAGGAGAGAAATGAAATGAAACTTTATTTTCCAAGGATAAAAGAATAGGTGTGCAGACCTGTTTTCATTCTTGTCCTTGCTAAACCTACAAAACAAAATAACGTACATAAAATCACTCTCTTACCCACACATACACGCGTGCCGGTGTGCAATTGCCGCGTGCACAGGCTTGTGCCAAATTAGCTTGTAGCCTATAGGCGCCAAGCCAAGCCTGCACAACCCTCCACACACACACACACACACACACACACACACACACACACACACACACACACACACACACACACATATCATGTACACATACATTATATCACTTAAAACTATACTACAGCAAATATAAAGAGTAAAAAGGATTTTGTACATAAAACCGCTATTGTTCTCATCGTAAAAATCAACACGGCTCACTCCAACAAACATACAACACGCATACACTGACACACACACTGACACACACACACTCGCGCGTGCGCAAGCACGTAGGGATGCACACGTGCACACACACATACACTCGCACACACACAGACAAACACACACACACACACGATAGCGGCCTCCCCGCACCAAAACCGCGCACAGCTAGCTGCTATAGTCTGCAGTAAAAGTAATGTATAGTGATCCCGCAATCATCGTGCGCGCGGGTCGACGCGAAGAAACTATAGCACTGCTACGCGGCGCGAGCGTTTATGCTGTGTCTATTGGCCAGCCAAGTCCATGAGGCATGGATATTACATAATGCGGTTTGCTGGAATGCCAGCGGTATATTACACGCTTTCATAAATGTTACAAGAGAATACAGACTATCCGTGAAATGCCGCACAAGGCATGGAGTGCTACATGTAAGAATAAAAATAAAAATATAAAATAAAAGGAAAAATTAAGTTTTACCTATATTGGTTAGTTCGGGTTTAACGTCCACAGCACCGAGGTGATCATGGACGGCCCTGACGGGCGGGTTATGGGGGACAGGAAATCTATTGTCTATGGAGTACAACCTGAACACTGATCAACTCAGGCGCACTCCAACTGTGCCACTTTGATATACCAGGACCTTTCAACGGACATGCTACCGGGACAAATCCATTTTTCCCCCTGGATTGTGAGTCCAGCTACCGGGGCCGGGACGGGATTCGAACCCACGACCCGGCGATTCCCTTCGCTCTCCTGCTCCGCCGACGTTTAACCGCCTGAGCTATTTCGGACTCTTGTTTGCCTAGATGTTTCAGCAGCTTGGTCTTGTACGTTTTACGCGATGGCGCGGCTCTAACATCCGCAGGAATAGAGTTCCATAACTTTGCACCAGAATAAGACAATGACGATCTATAAATGTCCAGTCGAGGCATCGGTACAACGAGATTGTTCCCTGGTGTTCGACTGGACCTCGTATGAGCAAAGTGGAACAAACTATTGAGATAATTGATTGATTGTACATTGCTTAACGTCCCGACAGCAACAAGGCTTTCTCAGGACGTGCCTGCACTGCTTGTGAAAAAAAACAACCAACTAAACAGAACATTGAATGTATGTCGCCAGCCGGTCAAACACATTAAATAAACCTAACACATGGGGCCTAAATAAAGCTAAGACCATTTAGCAACACACATCCAATATCAAGAGCTACAGGCAGTGCAGACAGTAGGGAGAGTTTAAAAAAGGCAAATACAGGTGAATGGACCTCGGGTAGACAGAAACACATGCCCCAGAATAGAGAGAAAACCCCACCCTGTGGGGCTGACCAGGGTGACCCTGGGAACTAAAAAATACCTAACCCCACCCAAGTCCCCCAGGGCAGACCCGGGTGGGGTACTATTGAGATAGGCTGGTGTTTCTGAGAGGGTGATTTTGCGCATGAGCACCAACTTATTATACATAAACTGTTTTTCAAGTGGCAAAATGTCTAACAGCTTGAACTTATTGTCAGTACTAATGACTGGACGAGAGAGAGAGAGACTCAAGAAGTTTATTGTGGCAGACCTTCTGGTCCATTCACAAGGGGAGGTGGGGGAAGGGATTATACAAAGCTTCACAAACAATGTACAATGCTTGTAAACATATTTTCCAAACATGGTAGTCCATGTTTAGTTTATACTTGAAAAATACAAACTGTTTACTTGAAATGTCAGTATCAATGAAATAAATAATTCATAAACAGTTTTGACGATGGCTACAGTCTTTGAAAACTTCAGCACAACCGGCGCGTCCACCTAACCCATGTAATGTCGAAGAAAGGCCCGAATGATTTTCAATTCCATTTCAGTACGCTCACACACCTCCTTATAGCGAACACGGTTGATTGGCGCCCAGTGTCGGAGATCGCTGATGGCTTTATTCTCCTCTTCATTTAGTTCACCTGACAGTCGTTTGAAAAACCAATGATCAACATGTTCGTTTTTGTTGTCAAACAACAAAACCACATCGTCACTCTCACACACGAATATTTCCTTCTCGAAACGAGTGTCCAGCACAATTTTCTTAAATTGCACATTTCTCTGTCTGTCCCTCAAACGCCTCTGCAGTCTTCTGTCCACTGCCCCGATGTATTGTTTTATTTGTTCCAAGTAAATATTTAGATAGATGTTTATGAATATGCCTTTGACAAAACTGGCAGTAATGAAATGGGACGAAAATTATTAATTTCACTTAATCTTTTTATTTTGGTAGTGGGATTAATTTTGCATCTTTAAATGCATCCGGAAAACAGTTTTGTTTTATACAGAGATTGTAGATGTATGTGAGACTCTCAACGATATATGGGAGAGATGTCTTGAGTATTTTTGAGCTGATCTCATCAGGCCCGGATGACTTTTTATTTTCCATCGAGGTAATTAATCTGCCCACTTCATGAACCGCTATAGGCGGTATCATGAAAGGTTCGTTGTTTTTATTTTTCAGTTTACAGTTATCTAGTACTCTGGACAAATATACTCATGTGAGTTATTTCCCAGTGGCATTAGTGATTCCGCCACAGAGACAAAATGGTCGTTAAAACTGTTTGCAGTGAGGTAGGGTGGTAAAGACGCACTACTTTTATTTGTACCTTTGGTTACTAAATTTATGGCACGCCATGCAGTGGAGGAGTCTTTACTTTGCTTAACTACCTTACTTAAGAGAAGGGGAGCTGGGTGGCTCGGTGGTAAAAGCGTTTGCCTCCAGACCAAAAGGTCCCGGGTTCGAATCCAGCTTGGGTCAAAATTTGCTCAGACCCTTTTTCGTTGCCCCGTCTTTGAAATCACCCTCGTGGTGGACAAAAGACGTTAAGCCCTAAACATTTTAATTTCTTACTTAAGAGAGATTTTTTTGCTTCTAAAACCATTGATTTTACGCAATTACGCTGTGTTTTGTATTCAGCAAAACGCTTCATTTTTTTTTTTTTTTTTTTTTTTTAGCGTTTTTTTTTTAGCTCGTCCCTGTGTTCCATAGCCTCTATCAGATCCGCAGTTAGCCAGGGTGGTAAGGCGGCGTACTTAACTCTCTTTTGCCACAGGGGTGCGTGTTTATTCGGCACACCGAGAAAGACGCGGTACCAGGTGTCTAATGCTTTGTTCGGATCATTATCGTTATACACGTCCGTGAACTGTGCACCAGCTAAATCAGTCCAAAAAGCAATTTCATTAAAGTTTTTAAATGATCTATAAGTGATGCACGTGTGACCTTGCTTTTTCAGTTTTGGAAGTTTTGACAGCCATATGCAGCTAACTGGATAGTGGTCGCTGACACTCAGACTATCAACTTGAGTGTTGCTAACTGCGAGAGGTTTGTTGGTATAGATATGGTCTATAATAGTGGCTGATGTTGGCGTGATTCTGGTGGGGAATGTCACCATTTGTTGGAGACCGACTAAGGTAGTAGTACACTCCCATGATGGATGAGGTTTAAGAAAGTCAATATGAGAGAAACAGAGAGAGAGAGAGAGAGAAAATTGAATTGAAACTTTATTTTCTAAGTTTGAAGACAATAGGCACGCAGGCCTTTTTACATGTCTGTCCTTAATAACATTTTAAACAAATATAACAGCAGAAAAGGTAGCATGACAAATAAATAAAATAAAAAGAAGAGATAATAATAATAATAAACAGAAATATTTCGCGCGCGCGCACACACACACACACACACACACACACATACACGTTCAGTCAGATGTAAGGCAGCACAAGGGTAACGCATGATGCCTATTACTCAAGTGATGCGTTACAATAACGCACGCACCCACACGTACAGACGCACACATACACACGCATGCGCATACATTAGATTTAAATAAACCTAAAAGTGATCATAGATTATATGAAAGAATATTAACTCTAAGATTTCAACTAAAATCTGAAAGAGTAAAGTTAAAACTTCAAAAGTAAACTAATGAACACTAACCGTCAACTGTAACTGTTTAGGAATTGAAAATATCACACATACACACACATAGACACACACACATGCTGACACACGCAGATGCACACACGTGTGCTAGTTGTAAGGCAGCACAACTGAGAATAAAGTAAAACACCCATTACTCGAGTAATGCGTTACACACGCGCGCGCGCGCGCACATACACACACACACACACACACATTCAGTCAGATGTAAGGCAGCACAAGGGTAACGCATAGTGCCTGTTACTCAAGTGATGCGTTACAATCACGCACGCACGCACACACACACACACACACACACATACTCACACGTGCACATACAATAGATTTAAATAAACATAAAAACGATCATTGATTATATGAAAAAAATATTAACTCTAAGATTTTAACTGAAAACTGAAAGATTAAAGTTAAAACTTCAAACGTAAACTATTGAACACATCAACTGTAACTATTAAGGAACTGAAAATATTACACACACACACACACACACACACACACACACACACACACACGCACGCACACACACGCACGCACACACACACACACACACACACACACACACACACACACACACACACACACACATTCAGTCAGATGTAAGGCGGCACTAGGGTAACGCATGATGCCTGTTACTCGAGTCATGCGTTACAATCACACATACACGCACACACGTGTGTCAGATGCAATGCAGCACAAGAGTACGGTAATGCAAGACGGTCATTACTCGAGTGATGCGTTGCACCACACACACACGCACGCACACACACACACACATACACACACACACACACACACACATTCAGTCAGATGTAAGGCAGCAAAAGGATAACGCATGATGCCTATTACTCGAGTGATGCGTTACAATCACGCACATACACACACACACACACACATGCACACATTTGAGCGTGCAAATACGATGCAAGCCAAATGTATGATATCAAAGTAGCATGATACGGAATCAGAATTAATGATCATCTTTATGATACTATTAATAAAGTTTGTAGATACATCTAATCTGTTCGATTATTTCTGAGTAAATACTGTAGTAGCTGGGCTTTGAAGGAGCTCACAGATTGTGCTGATTTAATCTTTTGGGGGAGTGGGTTCCACAGTATTGAACCCGAGTAAGAAAAAGACGTCTTGAATTTGTCTATTCTGGGCTTTAGAACTACCAGGTCATTTTTAATAATAATAATAATAATAATTACGGTATTTATAATGCGCTTATCCATAATAATTATATTTCTAAGCGCGCACTCACAACTCGCATACGCATGCGCACGCTTTAGACAATGACTTACCTACCACAAATAGTGAAATACATTACGACAGTCAGCTTGGGGTGGGGAGTGTGGTGATATAGTGCTAGAACTGTTGAAAGATGTGAGTTTTGAGGGCGGACTGGAAGGAGGAGAGAGAGTGTTTCTGACGGAGAGAGAGTGGGACAGTGTTCCAGGTGGATGGACCGTAGACGGAGAAGGAGCGGGGGCTGAAAGTGCTGAGTTTGGTGCGGGGGATGAGAAGGCGGAGAGGATCGGAGGCGGAGCGGAGGGAGCGGGAAGGAGTGTAGGGGTGAAGTAAGTTGGAGAGATAGGTAGGAGCGTAGTTGTTTAGGGATTTGTAGCAGAAAGACAGAATCTTGTATTGGATGCGTTGGGGGATTGGGAGCCAGTGAAGGAGTTTGAGCAGGGGAGTGATGTGGTCGGATTTTTTCTTTCTGAGGACGAGGCGGGCAGCATTGTTTTGGACGCGCTGGAGAGTGAAAATGGTGGAGTGAGGGAGGCCGTGTGTTGTAGGGTGTGCTACAAGTCTTGAAAAGATTAGATATTTAAGCTGGTGTTTTTCCTGCTGTAGCCTTATATACCATTACTAACTTATTAAAAACAAAGTGTTGACAGAGAGGGAGCATACGAAGTAATGCAAGTTTTTCGTCGGTACTGCTTTGTTGTGGAATGTTTTTATCTAATATAAGTTTCGCCGCTCGCCTATGGAGTGAGTTTAATCTTTTTAAATTTGCATCGCTACAGCCATCCCACACAGATGAGATATAATCAATATACGATATAATATGTGCATTATAGAATAGTTGTCTTGTTTTTCTGTCGGTGAAATATTTTAGTTTTCCAAGAAGAAACAAATTTCTTGAGACCACCTTGCATATCTTATCTGTTTATCTGCTCTGCCAGCTGAGACAGGTATCAATGTGTGTGCCAAGTACTCGATGTTCTTTAACTTGCTGAATTTGTTTTGATCCCAGAAACAAGTTCAAAGGAGGGGAATTGAGCTGATGTTTTTGTCTGGTGGCGACGAGCATGCACTTTGTTTTACCAGTGTTTGGAATCATGAAATTATCAGCACACCATTTTGATGTAACATTTAGACTTTGCTGAAGGGTGTGGTTGACACTGAAAACATTTGAATCAGAACAGTCTAATGTGCCATTATCTGCAAAAAGGCTGCAGGTGACTCCAGTGGGAGAAATATATAGAGGAAGATTATTTATAAAAAGAGAAAATAATAAGGGGCCGAGTATTGATCCCTGTGGCACACCATGACGAATTATGCCCTCTGCAGATTGTTTGCCATTTACAAGAACAAATTGAGTTTTATTCTCTAGGTATGACTGACAAAAACGCCACAGCGTTGCTACTAAGCCTATATGCCCTCAGTTTCTGTATAAGTAGATTATTATTGACTAAGTCGAAAGCTTTGCTAAAATCTAAGAATACTGTCCCTGTCATTTGCAGTCTGTTCATTGCATCGAGCCATCTATCAATCAGATGAATCAATGTTGTATGACAAGACTGGCGGCGTTGAAAACCTGATTGCAAAGGGTGTAAAACTTTATGATTTTCCAGAAACTGCTGTAAATGATGGTGAATATGTTTTTCTATTGGTTTCGACAAAGTCGAAAGTAAGGAAATGGGCCTAAAGTTATTTGGCTCAGAAAGATCTTTAGTTTGGGCAAAGGAATGACTTTTGCTTTCTTTAGGCTGGATGGAAAAGTTCCCTGTCGAATACAAAGATTGTAAATATACGTCAGAGAATCAACGACATATGGGAGAGCTAGTTTTAGTATTGCAGTACTAATGCCGTCATCACCAGCTGATCTTTTATTTTTTAGCTGAGATATAGTTTTACCAACGTCATAAACCGTTATTACAGGAATGTTGAAAATACTTGACTTGAACTTTTCGGCACAGAATTTATGAAGTACGTCTGATATCTGTGACATGTTTGGACAACTTTGTAATAGGACATCAGCAGCACTAGGAAATGTGCATTAAATGTATCCGCTGAGACACTGGTGCGTGCCGGCTTTTGTTTAGATTTTGTAAATGTGTTCAGGGCGCTCCACACTGTAACTGTGTCCCTTTTCTCATCAATGATCCGTTTTAAATGACACTTTTGGGCTTCACGAACAAGATACTTTACCTTTTTTCGCTTTTTACGATAGGCATCAAATTCCTTGTGCTTTTTAAGTTCATTACGAAGTGACAGAGGTGCCAACTAATCCGGTTTCGCCGTATTTAATTCCGGTCAAGTTTAAAAAATACGGTTTTCCGCTTGCTTGTATATTAGTACGGAGAAAACAAAAGGGAAAATACGGTCAATTTTTTTTATTGCCCGTTATTTTCACATCGCACGGCTGTGCAGAACCACACTTTTAGTTAGGAGAGGACCGGGGGCCACTGAGTGCAAGATAAGCCATCTGTGGCACGGCCGGGCGTAGGGGCAATTAGTCATTAGCGCGCGCCTCTTCAGGCAGAGTGACAGAGCCGTTCATGGTCCTAGAAAGGAGTGCTCTTCCAATCCCCTACACTATGTCTACGTGCCGACAGCAGCATACCGGCGCACTGCAGCGGAAACGCTGGCCCGCAGTGTTAGTATCTGAACATTCATCACAAAATGCGTTTTTGTCTCAAGAATGTCATTATAACATGAGTGTAAATTTGTAGCTGATAAAATTTGCTTTCTTTTCATACTAAACATGCCCATGCTGCTTACTACCAGCACACCTTGAAGAGCAGTTACATTTCATATTTGCAATACAATGAACATGCACTGACAAAATAAAGCGTTAACTTTGAAGCTCAATCTGTAGTGCATGTCCCTTTTCTGTGGGATGAAAAGTTGATGTATCTACGCAGCATTCTAGCCTCTACTGTTATAAACAATAATGTAAGTTAGCTTTTTTATTGTCAAAGTACTTATGATAATTATTCTGTAGTTCTATAATTAATGCATCATTATTAATGAATAGTGTAAATATTTTTTATTGTAGATACCATGACTGAAACCGTGTCATGCAAAAATACTGACAGTTTTTGAAAAATACTGACAAAATGCTCATTTAATACTGATACGTAAAATCAGGGGTTGGCACCTCTGCATCCTTGATATCTTTATTTAACCACAAGGGAGGCTGTGCACTTTTTTTACACGTGAATTTTTCTCGGTATGGTGCATGTTTATTCAGTACAATTAGAAAAAGCTCATACCATTCTGCAAGCGCAGTATTGGGATCCGTGTAATTATAAACGTGACTGAAACGTACTTGACAGAGATCCGATAGGAAAACATCTTTGTTAAAGTGTTTATAAGATCTGAATTTAATAGTGATGTGTTGGTGATTTTTGGGGAGTCGGTCACTTTTCATAGCCCAGCTACAACAGACGGGGTAATGGTCACTAATAGCAACCTCGGGCACCTGCACCCCTAGTACTCTAGTCTTGTCGTTTGTGTAAATATGGTCGATCAATGTTGAGGAATTGACAGTTACTCTTGTTGCTTTAGTGACCAACTGTTTGAGACCAAACAAAGAAAGAGTAGTTTCCCAAGCAGGATTGGAAGAAAACAAATTGATGTTAAAGTCGCCCAAGATTAATAGATCAGAAGTACAGTTGATTGCATTGTCCATCATTTCCGTAAATGCGTCATACCATTCAAAGGTAGCTGAGGGATTTCGATAAACAAAGCAGATTAATAATAATGGGGTGGCTTTGCTTGCTTTTAGTTCAATCTAAACGCTTTCCACTAGGTCTGATTCTAGATCTGTCCTTCTTCGAACCCAATCCCTAATAGAATTGTTTAAATACACGGCTAATGTACGTTTGTTAATGTGTGTTTAGGGGAAACAGGATCGCGACGAAATACATGAAAACCCGGGATAGAAATGGCTTCATCACTGATGTTAGAGCACAGTCGTGATTCAGTTATTCCAAACACGTGGAAAGCGTTTGGTTGACTCAACGTCACACATAAATCTGGAACTTTGTTATACAAATGATACATATTTAAATGTCCTATAAGAAACTGATGCGTATCAGGCTTGTCTGTAGACATAACTGATGTAGAAAGATAAAATAAATCAACACCTATAAACCAAGAGAAAAAGATGTAAATTATTGTATTGACGTGTGTTGTTTTTCAGTGCAGACAAGGAAAAACAAGGCAGTCTATACGTTGACACACTACAAGTTGAATGTGTCTTGACCAACTGTCCAGCAGTAGATGAAGAGTTGCTCGAAGTTTTCCAAAAAGCGTCAATAATCGCTTATGACTGATGGTGTGCTGGGAAACAGACAAGGAAAAAACAGTGTCACAGTGCACTCTATGTACGGTACGCTTACACAAAGATACCTAACCAGCGTCCCAAATCACTCAAAATGTAAATGTATTCTCGTAGTGATAATGTTACTGTTGTAGTTATAGACGAAGGATAGGAATCACCGTTACAGTGCGCACACGATATAAGAGATTACTTAGGAAGCAATGTCTATGATGTAAGAGATCACTTAGGAAGCAATGTGTATGATGTAAGAGATCACTTAGGAAGCAATGTCTAGTCACTGAAACTCTGCTGAACAACGGGCCCAACAGACAATTCATAAAATATAATGTTTAATAGATGTATATAGTAGGATGCTCTGGATATATTCTCAGTAAACACAAGCTGGGCGATTGTACTGAGCCCAGACGTCGTGGTGTGTATACGGAGTGTGTGCGGGTGCGGCGACGCTGAATGGGTAGGGTTGCGCCATAGTGTTCCCCGAAAAGTGGTCCGTTGGCACCGCACGATACTGCGGGTACATTGCAGGAACTGTCGGGAACTGCAGTATGTTAGGTGACTGCCACATAGTCACGAACTGTTGATCTGGTGCCTCCTTTTGCTGTGGGGGTGACATGTCTTGTATCAGCATGTGTCTGGCTTGCCTCCCTTCCGCCAGCCCCAGAGGGGACAAAAGCTGAACAGGCCCATCGCTGTTGCTGTTGAGATGTGCTGTTGAAACAGTATCCTGTTATCTGGTGGCTATTTGCATCATACTGTGATCCTGGGTAGGACGTAGATGTAGAGGACGCAGTCCCTGCCACAATTTCAGAATAAAGTCCTGGAGAGTTGCCGCTACGCCTCTCACCACGGTCCCGGCCACTGCTCGGAGCACAGATGGCTGTGGAGGTGTCAGGAGGCACCCCAACTCTTTTCACGTTAATGGCCAAGCTAATTGTGCCCTGCCGGCTAGGGTGGATTCGGGTCACTGCGCCTGTAGAGCCTTTTGCGCGGAAATCCATCTGTAGTAGAGAAAATCAGCGTGTTGTCTACAAATGTTACCCCACGCTTTTTGCACATGTGGTATAGGTTTCCGTTGGAGGCAGTAATAGACCTGTTTAGCTGTTGTCCCCTCTGGGCTGGCAGAATGGAGGAAGCTTGGATGCATGCGCTGGGGAATACCCGCTGACATTGCCGGGCAACCTGGTCCCAAACAGCGCTTGTCACTTCTGTCTGCTTACAGTCGTTCACTCCGACATGGAAGGTCACAAGAGAGAGTGTGTGAGAGGGTTCTTGACTCCAGAGCCAGCCAATCAGGTGGAGAGTTTTCAGGCCAGACACAGATATGATCTGCACCTTTTCCTCTGGGTACGTAGACATCTTCTCCGCCTTGATGTAGTGAACAACGGAGTCTCCGATAACAAGGGTGTTGGTGTCAGCGAGTACCGAGTGTTGAAGTATCTGTTCCTCTGGAGACAGCCTGTGAGACGGTCTGTTGTTTTGCTGCTGTTGGCCGCTGGCTTCTGTAGTTTGGTTGATGATCTCGGGCTGGCCTGCGGTTATCCGGACAGGAATACGGCGTTCCCGGCTCTCGTTGTCACCCACTCTCATAGCCTGGAGGGACACAGCCATGATGTCTTGTGAAAGAAGCGGAGGGGCGGAGATGGGGGATGCAACTGTTTCTATGTCCATTGCACACCTCTGAGAGGTACTGCTGTCAAGGGCAGCAGACTGAGGTGTAGGTGTACTGTCGGAGTTATCAGTCACTGATCGACTGTTTGTATGGGCTGATGCCTTGTTCAGTTTCTTTTGCAGATCTCGGAGGCGCTGCTTGTGATTCTGTTTAACCGTAGATAAACCGTTAACAGTGCTGTCCATAGTGTGCTGAGCTGATTCCACACTATTAATTTTATCCTTTCGTCGAGACCAGACAACATCTCGCCCATGCAGGACTCTGTGGCTTGCAGATCCTTGGCTCTCCTCACTGCTTCATCGCGGATGTGGCTGTCAAGTTGATCAATCCTGACGACAGCCCTTTAAACAAAGTGTCTACATCAGCACGAAGACCCGCGATGATATTAATAATTATGAGCATCGCGTAGGCGGGAGTACAGCTGCGAGGAATTCTGTAGAGCTGGTTGAGCGGCAAGATGTCGGAGAGGGAGCACGGTGTTTATGGAGGTAGCATGAGCGGCTGCCTGGGTCAAACCTGGGTCGCTGCTGTTGGTTATCTCAGGTGGACAGGAAGCTGGGCGAGACGCAGGGAGCAAAGTCACGGGCTGGTCTCAAAGTCAGTTGGGGGAAGGAGGGTTTGCATACCAGGAGATGACACTTGCAAATCATTCACGGTTGCCATAACAGAAACAACACACGCTGAATCTGTAGGGGGTGTGGCTGTAAAGGAGATGCGATCTGCCGACGATGACAAGTGCTGGGGCGAGATCGGCCTTAGCAGGTTTTCCCCCTTCGGTGTCAGCATTAGGAGGGAAACTCCTGAGGTTTCCGTTAGAGTGGAGCGGGTGGGAGTGATGGGAGTGTCTGCCAAGGAGACTTCGAGCAACCCACGTGATTCGCTAGGGAGATGGTGGGGGAGGTGAAAGATGGTGTGACTGTGAAAGGTGATGTGGTCTGGTTGCTAACATCCCTCTTATCCCCCGCCTCAGTGGATGTGAAATCACACAATGCAGTGGAGGATGAGGACTGGTGCGGATATGGGGGGTGTTGTGGCTCGGAGCTAGAACACATGTGACTGAATGTTGGCGGGGGCACATCATCTTCGTTAAAGTTCCTGTTATGTAGTGACCTGACCAGGGCACACAGCTGGTGGAATTCCGTCTTCACCCACTCTTCAGCTCGTATTCCCTGGATCAGACAGGTTCCGCCAATGCTACGCTTTCGTTTGTAATACAGGGTCACAGTAATGTAGTTGATGCCCGCCCGTTTCAGTTCTTTGTCTTAAGAGAAGAGGCTACTTAGACAGATTTGCCAGGTTACTTAGACAGAAAAATGACTTTAATAATAGTCTGGCGGTGGAGCTGATGGGGTTAAATAAATAGGCACAAGTGGTGCGTCATCCCTCTGTGAATTGCATGACAGAAATAAAGAAAAGCTGATCTTTACTTGCTTAGAAAACCTGAATTTTTTCCACGGTTTCTTTTGCCCCTATCTTTTTTTTACTTCCTCTAAAAAAAGATGCCATCAGTTCTTTAACATTCACGGGTTTATTACGCATCTTATTTTGAATTTCAGACTTCTGTTGTTGCGCTGACGGTCTGACCACGCACAATCACACTGACACAATGCCCTTGTCATATTTTCGCTGGTCTGTGTCACTGAACTTCACGGCTTCTGGACTTTTTACGACGTGTGTTTAGTCAGTTCGAGAGTTCAACCAATACATGTCCTAGACAAACTTTTATATTACAAACACACAATCAAGCCTGGTGTACGCCGGTAGTGTCAAACTAACCAAACCAGTATCATAATGCAACATTATGTCTGCTGGTCTGTGATTTTGGACCTAACGGCTGGAAGCCATAAGGTTTATAATCACAGATCAGACACTTAATCATCCAGAGTGTCTAAACGTTTGGTTGTAATGCACGCAGACTTGCCCCCAGTCGCACGTACAGACTCTCGCACAACAGACGCATACACCGCCACTGACTCAGACGGGTGCACTCATGCGGTAAAACTCAACACACAGGCTTCCTTTCTAACAAAGACGTTTATAACCAAATAATAAAAGAACGCTCAAAAGATTATCACAACTAATGTACATCACACCTTCCCCACTACAAGCACCTCAACACCACATACACACACACAATGTAAATGCCAGGCTAGGTAGCTGTCTCTCACAATCCAACCTGTTTGGTGTTCTCGGCTGGTTATGTTCAGTCCTTTTCACGTCTAGGCATGCAAGTCCTTTGTCATACGCTCACGAGTCGTCCCGTCGCTCGTACCGTGGACGTCCTCGTAGCTCGCTCTGTAGGGCAGTCCTTACAGTGACCCGGGTGTCTCAGAACCGGTCCCTCACTCCCTGATGACCTCGCAATAGGTCCCTGTTGACTGACGTCTCGGCGTCCTTCGCTCCAATCTCCGACAAGCACTCTGAACAATAATAAAGTCCTAAATCATAACACTTGCTAAACACACACATATTGGATATGAGATACATTATGTAACCTGGCTGATACAAATAACTCACACGTTCATTCACTACTTTCGTAACACCCCATAACTGTCACTACATTGAAACAGACTATAACCAGACACTCTCGCCATGCATTATCATATACTCTGGAAAAGATTATACTTAACCACGTACTACCTTCATAATGACTTGGGCACACACACCTCACATTCCTTAGTTATCCATCTCGGTAAATAACTACATAGAAAACACCGGTTGCCTCAATGAATTCCAAACCAACATAACTGAACCAAACCAGTCAACACTACACAACCGAATTAACTCCTATTAACGCATACTATCTTTAACGCAGTAACCATCAATAATACGTATAGAAACATACCTGAATTCTAGGTTTCAGAGTCTTGGAATACTGGCTAAGGTATCTCACACACGTCTGTCCTCACTGACAGTAAAGCCCCGTACTGACGTTCCTATAGCTCTGTTCGCCTGAACTCACTAAAAAAAAAAAAAACGTGCCAAACGTTTTTTAAAGATTACACCTGGGCCACGTGCCTCACAGAATATCTGTCACAAAACAAATCGCTAACAAAACTGTACCCTACTAAACCCTCTGGGGAAACCCTATGCATGCGCATAGAGTTTCATCACAATTCCCCCTTCCGCGGGAAAAAAGAAACGACCGAGTTTCTTTTTAAGACAACTGGATGCAAGACACTATTATTACTAACAAATAAAAAACTAAACAACAGCCTTAAAATTCAATGCACACTCTCTGATCGCACTGCGAACGCGACAAGAGATCAGCAATAGTGTTCTGCGGACCGGGAAGCCCCTCAATTTCGAACTGAAACTCCTGCAGCGTCAATGACCACTGCATCAGCCTCGCGTTCTGGAAACGGCCGGACATAAGGTATGCCAGTGGTTGATGATCCGTCTGCAGGCAAAACACACAACCCCACAAATATCTCTGGAGTTTCGAAATAACCCACACAATAGCCAGGCATTCCCATTCGATTGTGCTGTAGCGCGTTTCCCTATCCAAGAGTTTTCGACTCACGTAGCAAACGGGGTGGCAAGTGTTTTCTCTGTCCTGCAACAAGACACCCCCTAACCCTGTAGAGCTAGCGTCAATCTGAACCAGAAATGGTAGGTGCAGGTCCGGCAAAATGAGCACCGGCTCGCAAGAAAGGATCATCTGGATCCGGTGTAAAGCGGTCGCGCACTCCAGCGTCAAAATCAGTTTACGCCTACCGTCGCCCCCGATGAGGCCGCTTATTGCCGCGGTTAACGTCGCGAAATCCGGCACATACCGACGATAGTAGCCGATCAGTCCCAACAGGGACCGCACCTGCCGCTTCGTAGTCGGTACCGGGATCGCAAGGAATTTCTTAACCTTATCATCCACCGGCTGGAGATTGATTGATTATTGGTGTTTAACGCCAAGCAGGTGACTAAGGCCATCTCACGGCGGGATGGGTAAAAATCTGGTCAGCCAGACTAAAAGCAAGGTCTTAAGACAAGATGTAAATATACCTTAAAAATATGGCAGGCTAAAATGTCGCACGAGTCTTTAAAAGAAATGTCTACAGACTCTCACAAAAGGCAAAATAGTAAAATTCACATAGTCTATGAATGCTCAGATCTTGTTTAAAATATTACATTCTCTTAAGAAATTGAAGATTTTGCCCGGGGAGAACATCCCGGAACAAAACCTTCAAGGAGTCTGCCGTGAAGTGTTTATGTCTGGTGTCAATGAGATCGGCACAATACAGCAAAAAGTGTCGAACAGAAAACTGCTCGTCACAGGCAAAACACCATGGATGCTCATCCTGTTTTGGTAAGTAAGAGTGCGTAACATACGTGTGCCCGATGTGGAGCCGAGTAAGGACAGTCTCCTCACGGCGGCTGCCGCAGCGATGAGGTAGACTGTCGGACACCGTAGGAAGAGCCTCATGCAGCTTGTTCCCTTCCTCTTTGTCCCACTCGGACTGCCACTCGCGGGCTACTCTCTTGGCTTGACTTCGCGAACGAAGATTCTATAGGGGTTGTCCACGACGTCTGCAGGCATGCTCGTGACTGCGGAGGCCAATCCGTGACAGGCAGGTTCGACCGCAGTGGCTGCAGAGGGAGGTCTGGCCAGGGTTCTGAGTTGCGGCATCTCTGTTTTTTCTCCTGAGCCGCTTGTCTTTAAGGCTAGCTCTGTGAGAGTCCTCAAAAGAGACAGCTGCCTTGTAAATGGTGGAGCGCCAGGTGTCACGGTCCGCAGCAAGTGAAGACCACTGGCGGTGGTCGATTTGGCAGGCACTAAGTGACTTCTTGAGAGAGTCTTTGTATCTCTTCTTTGGCGCCCCTCTGTCTCTGTGTCCAGTGGCGAGCTCGCCGTACAGGGTGATCTTGGGTAGGCGATGATCCTCCATCCTGGAGATGTGCCCAGCCCAGCGAAGCTGTGTCCGCAGCAGCAAAGCCTCGATGCTCACAGTTTGTGCCTGTTCAAGGACCTCGACGTTTGTGACATAGTCACTCCAGTGAATGCCAAGGATTGTACGCAGGCAGCGCCGGTGAAAGCGTTCGAGGAGTCGTAGTTGGCTGCGGTAGAGGGCCCAGGACTCAGAACCATACAACAGGGTGGTGAGGACGACAGCTCTGTACACGCTGATCTTGGTGCCTGTTTTCAGCTGTTGATTGTGCCACACCCGCTTGTATAGACGCCCGAAAGCGCTGTTTGCCTTTGCCAGCCTGCTGTCCAGCTCTTTGTCCAGCTTGGCGTCTGACGTGATGATGCAGCCAAGGTAAGTAAACTGGTGCACTGATTTCAGTTCAGATTCGCCGATGGTGATGTGGGGAGGGCGATGCCCTACCTTGGGTGCCTGCTGATGGAGGACCTCTGTCTTTTTCAGACTAACCTTGAGTCCAAAGAGCTGGGCAGCGTCTGCGAAGCAGGATGTGATGCGCTGCAGGGTTCTCTCTGTGTGTGTAACGAGGGCAGCGTCGTCAGCAAAGAGCAGCTCACGAATCAGTTGGTCTAGGGTTTTGGTGTGGGCCTGCAGTCGTCTGAGGTTGAACAGGCTGCCATCGAGACGATACCTGATGTGCACTGCATCATCATCGTCGAGGTCCACTGTGGCCTGCTTCAACATCATGCTAAAAAGATGGTGAAGAGGGTCGGTGCCACCGTTGAGAATGGGGAATGGTTCTGAGAGGTCATTGTTGAGTCTGACCTGGCCTTGCTGGTCCTCGTGTAGCTGGACGATCATGCTGAGGAACTTTGGGGGACAGCCAAGTCGCTCCAGGATCTGCCACATGCCTTACCTGCTCACAGTGTCGAACGCTTTTGTTAGGTCGACAAACGTTACGTACAGCCCTTTGTTCTGCTCGCGGCACTTCTCCTGAAGCTGTCTCAGCACAAAGACCATGTCGGTGGTGCTCCTGTTGGCTCTGAAGCCACACTGGCCCTCTGGGAGGTGGTCTTCTGCAATGGCAGGTACCAGCCGATTCAGGAGCAGCCTTGCGAGAATTTTCCCGGCAATGGACAGCAGGGTAATTCCACCGTAGTTGGAGCAAGCAGACTTATCTCCTTTGTTCTTGTACAGGGTGATGACGACTGCATCGCGGAGATCCTTTGGTACTCGCGGGCTACGTACGCACTAATCACATGTTTAAAATCACTATGAACAGTCTGTGTGTCAGGGACAGGGTCATTGCGGGCACTGTTGGCAGCAGAATCTGCGATCCTGTTGCCTTCGATGCCCACATGCCCTGGGACCCAAATAAAAATGATGTCATAATATTCCCTCATCAAGCCCGCGTAAAGCTCTCTAATCTGCACCAACAGGGGGTGGTCTGTTCCCGCACCCTGAAGGGCAGAAAGAGTCAGACAGAATCAGGAAGTTCCTTTCAGGAGACTGATAGGCATGCTTGAGTGCCAGCAGAATTGCCTGCAGTTCTGCACTAAATACAGAGGAATGGTCAGGGAGGCGGAGCTTAAATGGGCGTCTAGGATGGCGAGAAGACACTGCAGCGGCAGCCACTCTCCCATCCTCAGACTTGGACCCATCCGTATAAATACGACAATAGCCAGGAAAACTTTAAATGTTTTCATTGAGACTCTGTTGGTATATGGCTGGTGGAGTACAATCCTTCTTGTGGGCGGTCAAGTCCAGCAAGATGTCAGGAACTAGTAATAGCCAGGGTGGAGTGATGTGTTGCGGAGATTCCGAAACTTTGTCCAGGTCCACTCCGGCCGCCTTCAGATGAGGTCGGACACGGAAGGAAAGTGGACGGACAGCTCCCGATGGGCATCGTAAATCTCTGCAAACGACGGGGTAAAAACACAATCATAGGCAGGATTGTCTGGATGGGCCTTCAGTTTCAGAATGTAGCTGAGCATGAGGCAGATGTGGCGGAGCTTGAGAGAAGGCTCCCCTGCCTCAGCATACAGACTAGGAACTGGAGATGTGCTGAAGGCCCCCAGACATATGCGCAGACCTTGATGGTGGATTGTGTTCAGACGCTGTAGAACAGACTTGGAAGCAGAGACATACACCACAGAGCCGTAATCCAGTTTGGACCGAACAAGGGCCCGGTACAGTCGAAGTAAGACAATGCGGTCTGCACCCCAGTCAGTACGACCAACGACACGAAGAACGTCGAGGACCTTCTGACAAGAGGTTCTAAGGTAATTAATATGGTTGCAGAAGGTCAGTCTTTTGTCAAAGATGACCCCCAGAAACGTTGCCTCCTCGGCCGCCTTAATGCTCGGGCTAGGTTCTGGAAAAAATTTCGCCTCGTTAGTAAAATGCACACAGACTGTCTTGGAGGGCGAGAACCTGAATCCGTTGAGAGACACCCACACCTGGATGCGATCAACGCACAGCTGCAAGCGCCTCTCAAGGGACGCAAGCCCTCGAGCTCGTGCACACAAAGCAAAGTCGTTCACAAACAAAGGGCACTCAGAATCATCCTTAATGCTAAATAAAACAGGAGATAAAATGCTGCCCTGCGGGACACCCATCTCCTGTTCAAAGGAGTTGGAGAGGATGGAGCGCACACGGACATGGAACGACCTGTTAGACAAAAAATTGTGAATAAAAACGGGCAGGTGCCCTTTAAAACCCATGTCCGACAAATCAGACATTATACCATACTTCCAGGTAGTGTCATATGCCTTCTCAAGATCGAAGAAAATTGCATAGACATGCTGCTTGTTGACAAAAGCTTCTCGGATAAATGACTCAAAGCGGACTAGATGGTCAGTTGTACTACGGAAGCGCCGGAAACCGCACTGGAGGTCTGTGATGAGACCCTGCCTGCGACTCAAGATGCCACACCAGGCGGGCGTTGACCAAGCGTTCCATAGTTTTGCATAAACATGAAGTCAAAGCGATTGGCCGGTAGTTGCCCGGGTCGGAAGGATCCTTACCCGGCTTGGGGATTGGCACAACCACAGCCTGACGCCAAAATGGCGGAAAATGACCATTTATCCAGATATGGTTAAAGGCCTTGAGAAGTACAAGGAGTGAATCCTCAGGCAGATGTGTTAGCAGCAGCAGAGTCAGTACATTTCTGCATGGCTTGCTGCAATTCTGAAAACGTAAAAGGGGCATTATAGTCTTCCGAGTTATCCGATATAAAATCACAAGTACAAGACTCTTCTTCTTCTCTCTCTGGAAGAAGAGAGAGAGTATAGATTGCTTTACGTCCCGCAAGCGACAAAGGCCTTCTCAGGACGTGCCTGCGCTAAATGAAGAAAAGAACTGCAAGAAGCGCAGACAGGAGGGAGAATTTCAAAAGAAAAATACAGATGAATGGACCAGAAAGACAGAAATACAAACCCCCAAAAGAGTAGAACCCACCTTGCAGGGGTTAGACAAGGTGACCCTAGGAACTAAAAAGTAGACAACCCCACCAAGGTCCCCTAGGGCAGACCCGGTGGGGGTCTCTCTGGAAGAAAGGTGAATAATGCTCTGTTGAAGAATTATGGGCAATGGTGGAGGCAAGCAAATTGGCCACAGCCTTTTTATCCGTGACCAAACTGGCACCATCTCTAAAATGGCCGACAAAAGCCGAGCCACCCCTGCCCCTAATTCTTCAAACAGCCTTCCAGAATTTTTGGGATGGAGTCCTAGAAGATAAAGATGAGACGAAGCGTCTCCAGGAAGCACGGCGTTCACGTTTAAAAATGTAACCGGCTTTCACCCGCTGTCTTTTAAATTTTTAAATATTCGCTTGCCACGGATTACGAAAAGCACGTCGCTGAGCAGATTTGCGCGTTTTTTGGGCCTTGCGGCACTCTTCGTTGAACCATGGTACTCTCAGCTTGCGAGGGAGGGATGTTGAAGTTCTAGAGATGGTTTCACCTGCTAACGTCCAACAAAATAGAAGTAAAACAAGAAACAGGTTCTTCAGATGACATGACCACCTCCTCTGTAAGACGAGACTGACAGAGGGAGGCGAACAGAGGCCAGTTAGCTTTCTTAAGATTCCAGCGCCCCGCTGGCGAATCCTCCTCACAGCTGACCGATGACAGGACTACCGGAAAGTGGTCACTACCACACAGATCGTCGTGAACCTTCCAGTCAAAGTCCAGCATGAGAGAAGAATCACACAGTGAGGTCTAGAACAGAACTAGATCCTGAACCTGGGTTAGAGTACGTATGTGAGCCATCGTTAAAGACACATAGGTTAAGGTGAGAAAAAACATCTTCTAACATCTGACCTCTGCCATCATAGTGGTCACTGCCCCAAAGGTGAGCGTGACCGTTAAAATCCCCCATGAGAATAAAGGGAGGGGGCAGTTGATCTACTAAGTTTAAAATATCATTACTACAGACCCGCATGGATGGTGGCAGGTAAACACTGCATATGGTTATGGTCTTCTTCAAGGTGACCCGAGCTGCGACAGCCTAAAGACAGGTGTCGATGCTAACGGGGCTACATAAAATTTGGCTACTAATGAAAAGAGCCACTCCACCCGAGCGCCTCTCCGAATCAGAGCCTTCATGTATAACGTTAAAACTATTAAAGGACACAGGGTCAGAAGTCTTCAGGTAAGTCTCCTGAAGAGAGAATACTGAGGGGTTATAGAACTTGACTAAAAGACGTAATTCCTCAAAGATAGCTTGAAAACCACGACAATTCCACTGAAGCAGAGAGTACATAATTATGTCTTATCTGGGGGTGAAGAATTTCCCCCCCCCCCCCCCCCCCTTTTTCCTTTGCCTTGGAAGGAGCTGAAGAAACAGAGGGGGGCCGGCCGCGGGCCTCCTCTGGTTCTTCGGAGATGAAGAGGGTGGAGCGGCCGCAGCATCAGCAACAACAACTTCCACTCCCTCCATCCGCTCCTCCAATGCAGCATATTTGTTTTGAAGGGGGACATCAGTGTTCCCCTTCTGTGCCCGTGCGCACAACGGTCCCATAGATTTCTTAGACTTATGGTCCTGGGCAGCGTTCCTGCCGCTAGATTTAGCGGACTTAGAATGCTGACCAGAGCCAGAAGCCTTTGGAGTTGACAAACTAACAGGTTTGGGTGGGGGCTCAGCCTTAGGGGCAACAGAAGGCGGAACTACCGGACCGGCAGTGTCCGCCCTCTGTGTTCCCTGGCTCCTCGTCACCACCGGAGGAGGGTTACTCTCCAGGGGCAAGAGGAGCCGAGGCTCCGCCCCCAACCAAGAAGTTGGGGTTTGACATGAGAAGTCTTTGGTGGGGCGCTTGCCTGCCACCGCTGCACTGAAAGTATACCCAGAGGTGTTAGAGGTTGGGGCAGCCGCAACTGCACCGGGGCCTTCAACCAGTTTTTTGGGCATCCAGAAAGGACAGCCCCTTCTCCACACGCACCTGCTGAATCTTGCACTCGGATATCCAACGAGGGCATTTCTTATCCGAAGCCATATGCGCCCCCTGGCACTAATCTCCACTCAGGGGGGCGGGGGAGGGGGTGGCTGTGCAGGACTCAGCAGTGTCCGGGCTTAGTGCAACGGGCGCATGAAGCCTCTGCCTGGCGGCATGTCTTCTGCCCATGGCCATACTTTTGGCACTAAAGCCCTTTGAACCCGGCAAACCGCTGTAGCGGTTGGCGGCCTCGTATGCCGTTGAACCCGGCAAACCGCTACAGCGGTTTCAGGTGTTTCGAATCACGCGCGCGGTGACGCGCATCGTCGCTCGCATGACCTCGGTGGCCGCGCGGTAACTGGGCCACATCCTGTTTACTTAACCGATATCCTGGCAGTGCCAGAGTGTGTTACTCTTGCAGTTTTTGAGTTACTAGTGTGTAATTTTGTGATAATGTCGAGTGATTTTGAGAGTGACGACGACTTGTGGTCGGACAATGAGTTTTGGGATGCCGGACAGTTTGACTTGTTGGACAGCGATATCGGCTTTGACCCACCGGCACTAGACGCACGTTTTCATGGTCAGCTGGCCGTGAATGACACTGACACCGACAGTGACATTGAGCTACAATCTGACGACGAAGGCGATGATCTTGATGATATACCTCTTTTCTACCTGGCGCCCACCTTCACCTGGGCTGCTGATTTACCACGGTATGGTGACGTAGGTGACAGTGTGGACACCAGTGACAAGAATCGGATGTATATAGTATGTATAGACAGTTAGTATTGTTAGCGACTCACAAACTAATGTGCATATAATTGTGACAACAACTGAAAACAGTAAGCTTTGTGGAAGATTTTCTCTTGTGTGCTGTGGATATACCGTATCAACGACAGGTGTAGAGAAGGACATCTAAAGACCAGGTAGGGGACAATACAGTGTATCGGCATGCTGGCAGTGCATGGGCAGTAATGTGGCACTGTGACTGACATCATAGTTAGTGTTACATGGAGCTAGATAATTATTCTCAGTAGGAAGCATCCAACTTTTTCAGGTTTTTCTCTCACCTGTCACTATTTTCGTCACCAAACACCGTGACAGAGGGGACACAGTCTTGTAACATAAACAAAACAATAGTTCATCCAATGACAAGTCTGTACATATATACTTTTATGGTGATATCTGCAATAGTTATTTTTTTATTATTTTTTAATCTGAGGTACTCATATCTAGACTAAAAGCTCTCAAATAAAGTCAGGGTTGAAGGGAATACAGTCTTGTTATATACTCAGGGTTCAAAGGGTTGAGGGGGAGAGGGACGTACTTTTTCACTTTCAAGGAGTAGTAACCTCCACAGATGGTAGTAGGAGGGGTGGGGGTACCAAACGTCAGGATGATGGTAGGGAGACGGATCTCCCCACCACCTCGCTTGGAAGCTAAGCGCCTGACATAAGTCACCCCCTGACTTAAGGTTCCGTACAAGTTCATCTTCTGACAGTTCTGCCAAAGCTTGATCTTTGATTACGCCTCTTGACGAATTCATAGTTTTGTGGGGTGTGACCTCCACAGGAGTGTCTCCGATGGAAGAGAGCCCAAGTAGCCAGCTGGAGTGTGCCCGGGTACGGCACTCTACCAGCAAGTCACCAGACCTGAGCTGCTGGGCATCATGCCTGCCAACACGGCTCCCGAGGGTCTTCCCCACCAGAAATGGATGTAGCTTAAAAACAGATTTCTCTTTCACCTTGCTATGGACAGTGAGGAAGCGAGGCCATACGGCCGACGCCTGAGGCGTCGCTTCCTCACAGTCCGAGTCACTGTCATGTTCAATGTCGGTGGCTATGTGCCGCTTCTGTGCAAGTTTTGTTTTTTTTTGTTTTTTCCATATTATAATAGTAGAGATATTCATCCCCCGGGAGTCCCCGCCCGCCCCCGAGCCCAACAAGGGAAAGTGCAACTGTCGGCGGGTCTCCAGCCGACGCACAATGGAGACTGCCCGAAAGATATACTCAAGGGGGTAAGCCCGATTGAACCGTCTGAGCCACCGCCTTCTGTCACACTGTTGAATGCAAGGGAATACTCGCGTAAAGCACCTAATCAGCAGCTGAGGCTATAGCATGGTGCTCTGTATATCAACCCGCATGTCAACAGTGGGATAGGGCTCAACGTGACAAGAGCCGATTGACTAGGCCGGTACGACTAGCCTCGCGTTTAGGTAGAAGTCAAGGCCAAAAATGGAGTGTTGGCACCTGTGAGCCGCAACCCAAAGGGAACCTCAGCCACCAGGATCCTCTTCTACCCGACACAGGTCTCCAAGCACGGCAAACACTTGGGATCCAAAGGACCAAAAGCTCACGAGTATTTTTAAGGACCAATCCAACATGGTAGGACCTGGGTTAGCACAGCTCCTCAAAAACCGGACCAGTGAAAAAGACTGAAGAACATATCTGCTGACATCAAGTCCTAATCTTGGACAAAGATGGCACCCCTCTGCTAGCCCACTCAGTCAGTGACTGAGGAGACTACCCACCCACGCCACGTGGAGGCCGGTGCCTAGTGGGCTCCACCGGCTGGAGTACCCCACGACCCACTTGGTGGCCGAGAAACTCTACAACGCGGAAACCAGCGTAAATCTTAGTCGGCCTCGCCGTTAATCCCTCTTCCTGCAGTCGAGACATTACGGACGCAACGTCTCGCACGTGCTGAGCCCATGAGCCACTTGTAACCAGGATGTCATCAAAAAAATTGATGGCGGACTCGTTCAGCAGCCACCGCATCATTCGAGCGAACGTGGCTGGTGCCGAAACGAGTCCGAAGGGCATCCTGACCCACTGGTACAACCTGACGGGCGTCTGGAACGCGGTTTTAGGTCGGTCCTCCTGTTTAACTAAGATCTGCCAGTAACCTTTGGACAGATCGAGCTTTGTGAAGTATTGGATACCCGCTAACCGAGCAAACAAATCCTCCACATCTGAAATCGGCTCTGCGTCAAAGACCGTGACCGCATTCAAAGCCCGGAAATCAATGCAAAACCGACACTGTCCGTCTTTCTTCTTGACCAGAACAACGGGTGAGGTGTAGGGCGATGCCGACGGCTCAATCACCCCCTGCTGCAACATCGAATGCACCTTGTCAATATTGACGTTTATAGAGGCGAATGGCAAATGGTATTGCTTGCGCCGGATCGGTTCCTCCGTTTTCAGACGGATCTCGTGCATAATCGGTCCCTTGCAGATGCCAGGCACAGCTGTGAGCACCCCTGGAAACATCGCAAAGGTAGCCTGCAACTCATCCTGCTGTGCCTCCGACAGTTGGCGTCGTAATGCACGTCTTTGAATGATTCCACCGCCTGTGGAGACGGAAGAGTAGGCAACGGCAACGCATCGTCTCCCTCAGGCTCTATCACTGCCACAGCCCCAAACAACGCAGTCTTTTCCTCCTCATCGCGCTCGACTTTAGCTCTGGTCGTGACTGGCGCGGCAGCACCGCGCGAGACATGAGCTTGCTCAATCGCTCCGAACATACCCACGCCCGGCGCAACATCCTTCATGTTTCCGATGATCAAGTCCACCACAGGCTCATCGATAACACAACAAATCAACTCCCCGGAAAAGAACTGGGTGTCAACATCTACCTTGGCTACAGGAAACGACTCTACCCTTCCCCCGAACGAAGTCACCCTCTGAGTCTCCCCCGTTAACTGATCTTTCCTAACGAGGCGACGCCTGACCCCCGCTGTCGTTGCACCTGAGTCGCGCAAAACGGAAACTACGACTCCATTTACCCTCCCATCCACTAACGGTAGGAACCCACCTCCGTCAGCCGAGCACAAAACGCCTAGCCGCGGTTCCTCTCCGATTGGCACCGCAACACTGGCCGTGTGAGTGAGCTGCCCAGCCCCATCTACCTGACCAATGACGCTAGTACACTGGTGAACAAGATGGCCGTGTCCTTGACAACTAAAACACTGCGCCCCTGAACTACTGTAAGGACAGTTCCGACTGAAATGCCCGTACTCACGACACGCAAAACACTGAGTGTCCGAATTCGCAATACGACCACGACCGTACCCACGACCAGATTTCTCGCTTCGTGCGTAAGGATCGCGACCGCCACTGTTGTTACCTCTATCCCCACGTCGGAACCGGAAAGTACCTCTACTGTTAGCTGGGCCCCACGCAAGGTATTGACACCCCGATATCCCCCCCCCCCCCCCCCCCCCCAGTCGTGTTAGCGGCGACCAATCCGACTGGCGGCGACTCGGTCCTACGCGCTAGGTTTTTCGTTGGATGCGCCAGCCGAAAAGCCTCCGCGTTCTGAACTAATTCCTCTGTACTCTTGAGGTTACGCTCCTCAAGAACACCGCTAGATCCTTGGAAACGCTACCAAAGAACTGTTCCGCCAACACGAGATCAAACAAATCCTCGTACGTGTGGTCGATCTTGGGCAGCTCGACCCAACGCACGAGCAAATGGGACAACCGTCTGCCAAACGACACAAACTATTCCCCTGTCTCTGGCCGACAAGCTCTCAAGCGTTCCCTGAATCCCCCCGCACTACACTGGAACTTCTGCAAAAGACACTCCTTCAAAGTATCGTAATCTACGTTCCCCGAAACGTTCAAACTATGGAAAAGACTCAAGGCCTGACCTTCCAGAACAGACGAAAGCATCACGGGCCAGTTGGCAGACGGCCAACTGAATGCCTGCACATGAGCCTCAAAGCGATCAGAAAAGTGTCAATGGAGTCCACAGACTCCTTAAACATAGGTAATCTAGGGAAGTTACGTAATCCCCGACCTACTGAATCACTATCTGGAGCTGTTCTAGACCCCGCGTCCCGAGCTAACTGCAGCTGCAACTCCCTGTCTCTCTCTTTCTCTTTTTCCTCTCTCTGAAACTCTAACTCCTCCTTTCTAAGGATTCTATCTCTTTCTTCTCTTTCTCTCTCTAAACTTCAAGTTCTCTTTTAAAGCTCGTTCCTTTTCGTCCTTCTCTCTCTGAAACGCTAGTTTTTCTTTCTTAAGTACTCTTTCTTTCTCTTCTCTCTCTTTCTGAGCTTCTAATTCTTCTTTCTTAAGTACTTTCTCCCTCTCCCTGTCCTCTTTATCTTTACATTTCTCAACGTAATCAAAAAGCCTGTCCTCTTTAAGACCTAACCTCTCACCTTGCTTAATATACACCTTTACCTGGTCCGACTCCATATTTACAATAACAACTTCCAAAAAATGTGAAAAACGTATAAATACAAAAACACAAAACAAATCAACGGCAAGACTTTTTTTAAAAAAAAGGCCCACAGAAATACCAACAACCTACGCACAAGAAACAGTGACTTACTTGAAAGACGTCCAGATGGATCGGAAAGAACGATAGACCGTAGAGCAAGGAACAAAGACTAATAGCTATACAAAAGGAAGAAACAAGAGCTAGCTCCTCGTAAGATCCAGAAAACTACTGACACAAAAGGATCTTACCCCCTAGAATCGGAGAGGGGAATCTAACACAGACAACCAAACACGCACATAGCAATCAAACCTTATTCTAAAATCGCTACTCACTAGCACCCGCAGCTACTCTAACTTACCGCTAAAACAGGGTCACCACTGTAACGCACGCAGACTTGCCCCCAGTCGCACGTACAGACTCTCGCACAACAGACGCATACACCGCCACTGACTCAGACGGGCGCACTCACGCGGTAAAACTCAACACACGGGCTTCCTTTCTAACAACGACGTTTATAACCAAATAATAAAAGAACGCTCAAAAGATTACACCACACATTCCCCATTACAAGCACCTCAACACCACATACACACACACAATGTAAATGCCAGGCTAGGTAGCTGTCTCTCACAATCCAACCTGTTTGGTGTTCTCGCCTGGTTATGTTCAGTCCTTTTCACGTCTAGGCATGAAAGTCCTTTGTCGTAGCTCCCGAGTCGTCCCGTCAATCGTACCATGGACGTCCTCGTAGCTCGCTCTGTAGCGCAGTCTTTACTGTGACCCGGGTGTCTCGGCGCCGGTCGCTCACTCCCTGAGTGAAGAGATGGAGAGATGACCTCGCAATAGGTCCCTGGTGACTGACGTCTCGGCATCCGTCGCTCCAATCTCCGACAAGCACTCTAAACAATAATAAAGTCCTAAATCATAACACTTGCTAAACACACACATATTGGATATGAGAAACATTACGTAACCTGGATGATACAAATAACTCACACGTTCATTCACACATACACGTGCTTCATAACCAGACTACTTTCGTAACACCCCATAACTGTCACTACATTGAAATAGACTATAACCAGACACTCTCGCCATACATTATCCTATACACTGGAAAAGACTATACTTAACTACGCACTACTTTCATAATGACTTGGGCACACACGCCTCACATTCCTTAGTTATTCATCTCCGTAAATAACTACATAGAAAACACCGGTTGCCTCAATGAATTCCAAACCAACATAACTGAACCAAACCAGTCAACACTACACAACCAAATTAACTCCTATTAACGCATACTATCTTTAACGCAGTAACCATCAATAATACGTATAGAAACATACCTGAATTCTAGGTTTCAGAGTCTTGGCATACTGGCTAAGGTATCTCACACACGTCTGTCCTCACTGACAGTAAAGCCCCGTACTGACGTTCCTACAGCTCTGTTCGCCTGAACTCACTAAAAAAAACAAACGAGCCAAACGTTTCTTAAAGATTCCACGTGGGCCACGTGTCTCACAGAATATCTGTCACAAAACAAACCGCTAACAAAACTGTACCGTACTAAACCCTCTGTGTGAACCCTATGCGTGCGCATAGAGTTTCATCACATTGGCCATAGCCATGCGTCATTGGAATTTCAGCGTGCAGTCACACACCCATGACTTTATGAATCGTTCATACAATGGAGTCACACCGCAGTTGAAAACCGCAGAATTCTTCGCGGAGGCAGCTGCAGTGGGCAAAGGGTCGGCATTAACACGTTCACTGCCTAAAAAATTAAACACCACCCATCTGCAAGAGGTATAAACCATCAGGGCCGGATCCAGCGTGGGCGGGGGGGGGGGGGCTTTGGTACCACAGCACCCTCTCCCCCCCCCCGCCCCCCCCCCCCTCGGCTTAAAAAAACAACAACCCACCATTCACTGCCAGTCCACAACATGGTTCGAGAAAGAGGCGGGGGTGGGGGGGGGGGGTGCTTTAATGTTATTGCAGCACTCCCTACCCCCCCCCCCCCTCTCCCGCCCAAAACAAAACAAAAATAAATAAATAAAAGTTGCGCATTGCCCCTTGAAAACTGATTAATCCGACGCTGCTCATGGGGATTTATGCCTCTTGCTGACACCACTTTCCTGGGACAGCTGACATCATGTTCACGGGACAGCTAGGGCTTTTCGGTGCTGAATAAACGAAGATTGTAAAAACAGTCTGCATCCGCTGGCACTGAACGGGTTAATCCCCATGTGCAAGCAGGCGTCGGGGGTACTGGTGCCTGCAGCTACAAGGGGGTTGACTGATAATCAGTCACAAAACACTTGAGTCTAGACGCGGTCACACAATAAAAATGGTCGAAAAGTTTGGTAGGCAGCCGTGACACACTTGGGACGTTAACGCATAATTATAGTTAGGAAATCAAGTATGATACTTTGGCGATCAGTTAGCCCATGAACATCATTACATTGGTATTTAACAATAATAGTAGTCTGGACAACAGTGAGCCATAGATAGATGATAATGGCAGACCGTTCCACTTATAACTGATTAATTCATCCTAGGACAAAATATTTACAACAACTTCAATTTAATCCTATTACAAATTCGATTTACTCTTATGACAAATTCGACTAAATAATAGGACACAGGCACATTCCAACCAATCAGCCATGATGCCTCTGGCGAACGTATGTTCCACCAATCCCCGCGCGTCGTGTCGGGTGGAACGATTTCTGATGTCTGATTGGATGGAATTAGTCTTCCGATTACTTATTTATTTCTAGGATTAAATCGAATTTGTCCTAAGATTTTAAAAAATAGTCCTAGAATTAGTTATTTTGTACTATGATAAATTATTCAGTTATAAGTGAGGGAAGTCAGATTCACAATTATACCCCAAAGAGAAGCTCTTCATGAACTTAGCTATTATCAGTCCATGAATAGTCGGCATTTGAAAATGTTATGAGTTATTAAAAGCAGCAGTTCCGAGGGATGCCGATCGAACCAGGAAGGCTGAAAGATAGTTAGTTATTGGAAATATACGCCGTACGAGCAACAAAGTAAAGACTGAAGGGGGGTGGGGGTTCAAATTAACGATTATACCCCGAATCCTTGGACTACCGGGTATGATTGTTAACCCATGTAGCCCCGACGCACTGCAACAAGAGATGGATCGCCCAAGATAATTCAAGGGTAGTGCCAGATTAGTTTGGCGCCATGCTAATCTGGCACTACCCTTGAATTATCATGGTAGATTCGTCTCCTGCATGTGGTGACACCTAAAAAAAATTGAAAATGCGGGTGGGGGCCCCGGATTAAATGCGTTAATCTGACCTCCCTCAGCCTTTCAAAGTTCACTGCTTCACATTTGGGATCTTATTGTTGACTGACCTCCACCAACCTTCCAAGATTCGTTGTCGCTCAGCCCTGTTCTCAAAAGTGAACTAAAAATGCCGTACATAGTAATAGCATCTACCATCAGGTTCAACGTGTCTGACGCAGCCAAGAAGGCCTCTTTCTACGCGAAGGCGAAAGAAAGTACGTTCATTTTTGTGAAAAGCGATATTTTCATTCTAATACATTGAAATCTTGCTGTTCACAAAAATGAACTCACTGTCTTTTTGCCTTCACAGGGCAAACGTCAATTACGCGTTCTCAGATTTCATTCTCGCAAACGGCCACACTGCCCACATTTGTTATCTCGCTCGATTCGCTACCGCTGATCAGCGGTAGCAAATCAAGCAAGATAACAAGAGTGCCGCACTATCACCGAAGAACCATGAAGCCAGAGTCCTTCACTTGACCCGCCTGCAGTGTCCGAGAGTTTGGTAGTTGGCCATGGTGCACTTGAATCCCGGTGCACAATCGCACATGTAGCCCTCAGGGTTCCGCAGACACATGGCGCCATCTGTGAGCAAAGGCTGACAAACGGTGTTCACGATGGCCGACTTTCTGGGGTCTTTGAACGTGATCACCTGTGTCAAACAGTTTTTTTTTTTTTTTTTTAAGAAAAAATATTATTCAATTCATGGTGCATCAGTCTATGACCAAAGTTTAAGCAACTGCTCAAATTTTATTGAACAAAAAGCAATTATTTTGATTTCACACTAGAAAGACATCACTATCCTACACTTTTTTTCATAGAACCTAACCTTGTTTTACTGATGTTTACAGTACCGAATTTGATCAGACGTGCAATAAATAAACGTTCATTTTCCCTTTAAATAGACCATTACCAATTATAAATAAATACACAGTGCTCAACTTTATCTTTGGTGAGATGGCAACTGAAGGTATCATAGTACCTTCTGTTGGCATTTCACCAAAGAAACCTTAAATAGAACGATGTGTATTTGTGTGTATGACTATTTTGAAAAGGAAAAGAATGTTTTGTAATTTTTCTTTCTAAGCGTGTTTCTTTCTTTGTTATGATTTTCTTTGCATTTTACACGCTTGGCAGTTACCCTGTTGGTGTGGACTCAGTGTAACTTTTTGCGGTTCGATCCTTCACTTGTTTGACACAGCAGTGATCCTCAGGGCAGGAGGTTTGACTCATCAGCATACAGCCCACTCTCCACAGTAGTCACAACACGCAGAGGGGAAACAGCGGGGAAAGCGCTGCGTTCATGTCTCCACATTAATTGTAAGATAGGTACTGTGCATTAACTGGTTAGATGATGGTTTACTCTTGAATAGACGATTTCGGAAGTGGGTCAAAAACCGCGTCGACGCAAACGGTGGATTAAAAGCCCGGACAAACACGCGATATCGCATGTTTGTCCGGTCTTTTAATCCACTGCGTCACAGGACGCACAGCTTTTTACCTACTTCTGATTTCCGGAACTCGTCTAGTATTTTCACGTCGACGTTAAAATAGCAGTTCACTATTTATCTCATAATTATTCCGCCCAATGAAACTCGTGTGAATAGTACTCCGATAATTCACTTTCAACAATCGTCAAGTTTTTTCCTAACGTGTTTCTTTTTTTCTTTGTATTTTTTACTGGCTCACTTCGTCACTACTTTTTCAGTTCCCGAGGTAAAATCCCTGTCCCTTCTCATCATTGATGGCACATGGCTTATGCAGGCACGCTAAATGTTACGTCCATAGTGAATTAACATATCTATAAGACGAACATTTCATAAATTTTTAATTTTGATTAAAGGGTGTCAATTTATAACAGTTTCGAGAAACACCGTATTCTTGCATTAAAGTAAAAATATAACGTTTTATTTCGTGCGTGTGTGTGAAAGACAGATGCGTACAATTCGCGTGTGCTCAGAATCAGATCAGAATTTATCACATGCATAAAATATGTAGAAACATTTAAAGTGTGTACTGACTGCCCGTTGAAATATACATAGGAGTGAGGACAGTGGCTTAAGAACTTTCCTGTGGGACGTAACCTTCTGTTGGTCCTCCATATACATGGAGTAGTAGTAAAGCCAGCCTAAATTTTTATATTGCATTGTAGCTTAGTTTTTGTTTTAGAATTATTTCTGTTGTATGTTAGTCCAGATGCCCTTTAAAATGCTTAACCCTTTGGCCGTCGATATCGCTTTTAGTCGCCATGTTTCCTGCTAGAGTGCATGCATTATCACGGCAAAAAGCACTACGGCAACAGTTATTAGGTGTTAATGAGCGTTAAAACAGGAGATTTTACGCACACTGGCGCGCACACACACACACACACACACACACACACACGCACGCACACACACACACACACACACACACACACACACACACACACACACACACACACACACAGAATGCAAAATATGGCAGATAATCAACCTGCATATTGAACAACACGTAACACCTGCTTGTTCTCATCGCTAATGTTTTTCTCTTTTACTTTGTTTCCTTCTTCTTCTTTTTTTTCAACAAAAAAGTACGTCATAATGTTATTGTGTTCAGACATCCATTTCCCAGACATGACTTCCCTGTATATACCTGTATGTTTACATACAACGCACTTTCCCTAGTGAGACTTACTTAACCACCATGCACTTACAAGGATTACCAATACTTCATGGAATTTACGTCCTCTGTGTAACTGTCGCATTTGCACAGGTACGGAAAGAAAAGTACTCTCTTATTCTACGACCGGATCCAGGTTGTAAAACGTTTAACCGGCAGTTATTGACGAACCTAGAGATTTCAAATTACCAGGAGGTGTAATAGGCCTCTAACCACATGAACAAGAGATGCGGGATCCATTGTTCCGCTACCACTTTTGGCAGTTTGTGCACCAACAATGAACGAAACAACCATGATAGTTCAAGGGTAGTGCCAGATCAGCTTGGCGCCTGGGAAGTCGCCAAGCTGATCTGGCAGTACCCTTATGGTTGATCCCATATCTCTCAACTGATAGGCTGTCGCTACGAGAGACACAGAAGCATTTCGAAAACAAACAGAAGAACGGCACATGACTACCTGATGCTCACTAGAGAGAAAGGGGAGTGGTTTTAGGCATACCAATGTTGATCAGAGACAGTGAAGTCTTGGAATCCCCAAATAATCTTAAGAGTACTTTTTTCTCATGCTTGTCTAAAATGGTCAATATGAGAATGTAATGTTTCTTAACGTGTACCATGGGATGATCATGATCATTTACCAGACGTGGCGGGAGGAGGAAGGGGGGGGGGGTGTTTCAATGCCATTCGGTTGTGAGGGGACATTCACAGACAAGTGAATACACTACGCAGATACACTATCAACCGGTGTGTCTGACACCTTGAAGTTGAACATGTTTCAGCTTTGTTTACTCTATTTCATCGATCTATATTTCTCCTTTTTATTTTCTTTGTAGTTTTCTTCTTACATGTTTTCATTTGTGTTTCTTTTTGTTTTGTTTGTTTGTTTGTTTGTTTGTTTGTTTGTTTGTTTGTTTGTTTGTTTAAAGGGTGCTTAGTTTGTTAGGGTCTTGAAATCACGCACCCCCAGATCCGCCCCTGCCCAGTAAGCAAAGGTCCTCGGGCCCAGGACTGCCGCAGTGGGCCCGCACACGACTATGCGCGGGCCCATTGCGGCCGTCGAGGGTCCGAAGACGTTTTGCTACTGGGGTGCCCAAGTAACAAATAGAACGTTATGTACAGGGCAATGTGATCAGAATGCATTGCGACCCAGACCCAGAGCATCGTATAGACCGCTGTCCGGAGGGCTACTGCTGTGTTCGTGACGAGCTCCTGACCACGGACATCTACTGCGTGAAGATGGGGCTGCCCGAAGAAGACTGCACACAGAGTCCAACTGCCCGTGTCTCCTAGACTTCGAGTGTAAGCCCAACATTCAGGAACCCAACTTTGAATCGTTGTACGGACGATGTGTGGACAGGTCTAAGCTGGTGGGGTAGTGACGAGTTCAGTTCATGAAAATAGCCAACAACGAAAGAAACGCGTACGTAAAATTCAAGAAAAGGACAAAACTTTTTGGTTTACATTAAAACTTTTTTCAAACAAACATACAAGCAAGAATGACAGTGAGCTAGCTACTTTTGTCTATTTTTCTGAAGTCTCAACTTTGCCGGACATGGTAATTTGATTCAAGGGTGCTAACTGAAAACAAAGGGTCTGTGAGCCTACACGAGTTAGGTCCCGTGACAGCGGCTCTAAAGCAGCTATTTATCTATCTATCTATATCCCGTAGTCTTGCCGACCGTTGGGGCACCAATGATGACTTGACAACCAGCTCCCTCCATTCCTCTCTGTTCTCTGCCATTCTTAGTGTATGGCCCAGCTTCAGTCCTGTCCACTCTGAGATATTGTCCTCCCATCTTTTCCTCTGTCTTCCTCTCCTTCGTCCTCCTTGCACAGTGCCTTGCAGGATTGTTTTGGCAAGCCCTGCTGAACGCGTGACATGCCCATACCGCTTCAGTTTGCGTTTTTTCACAATGGCTAGTAGGTCTTCATAGGGCCCGATGGCTTGCCTGATTCTGCTTCCCACATACTCGTTCGTGATGTGATCTCTGTATGAAATGCCAGGCAGCCTTCGAAAACATCTCATTTCAGTGGCTTATATTCTCCTTTCAAGGTCTGCTGCGAGAGTCCATGACTCACAGGTATATAAGAACACTGAGGTGACGAAGGAGCGTATCAGTCTGATCTTGGAGCAGAGTGTGATGTTTCTGTCCTTCCATATGGTCTTCAATCTTGTCAGTGCTGTTGTCTGCGCAGTCCTGGACAGTATTTCTGGTCTTGATCCCTCATGTCTCACAATGGCTCCTAAGTATTTGAATTTATTAACTGTTTCTAGTTTTTGGCCTCAAATCATGATGTCAGTGTGAATGCCACTGGTGGTATTGGTCATCAGTTTAGTCTTCTCTGCCGCACTGATTGCCATCACAAACGCAATGGCTGTACTGTCCAGCTTTTCCACCAGCTGAGCTAGCTCCTTCTCTGTTCCCGCCTGCAAGGCCATCAATCTCGCAGCTATCATGGGACATAACTCGTGTAAGCTTCCCGGACGTTCCCAAGTCAACTCATCGCTTATGGCACAAGGGAGAATATCGAAGTACGAGGAAGGAAAATTCCATCCCTTGTATTAGAGTATCCGATTCCATCTCTTGAATTAGAGCTGTAATTGTGGATAGCATAAGTCTATCACCGTCTAGTAATAGACATGTGGATAGGTATAACTATAAGGACATTTGTTTGTGACGCTGTTTTTTTAAAGATTCGCGTTTCAAGCCGTTTTATACAGAAACCACAGTCGACTAAATAATCCGCATTATAAGCACTCAAATCATTATAAGACCTCAAAATCACAGACCAGCACACACATTTATGTGAGGGCATTTAATTCTGGAAGTCAAAAGCCAAGCGACATCATCACGCTTGTTCATACTTTGTCTCCAGTGACGTACCTGGTGTGCAATCTGTTGGCAATAAGATAAAATGCCGGTTCTGGTTGGTCAAGAAAACGTCAGTTGAGCCAGTTCGCAGCGTACAGTTCGGCTCTGTTTTTGTTCAGCAATGGAACGGTGCAGCCCTGAAGGCCTGTCGATGCATAATCACACCGACACATTGTCCTTACCATGGTTTTTGTGCCAGTCTGTGTCTTTGGACTTCGCGGCTTCGAGAATTAAGAGCGAAAAGCACAGACCAGCACATGTATCTGGACTTTAAGTACGTACGCTTAGTCATCCAATGCGCAAAACGCCATTGGGCCAACATCGACCGCCGTTGGCCCGCGCACAGCTGTCGGCCCGACTGATGGCCTTTTGCGCATTGGGCAGTGAGTTCAACCAACACTATCCAAGACAAAGATTACGAATGACACATGAATCGAGCCTCGTGTAGTGTCAAACGTGCCAAGCATTAAACACCCAACATTCTTTGTGCTGGTCTGTGATTTTGGACCTTTCGGTCTTATCATCTTCAGTGTTCAACAGTTTGGCCGTCAGACATAGCACACTGGATTTGCAGCGTACAGTCACACACATATAAATTCAAGTATCGTTCACTGGTCTGTCTTTATGATTTTTGCCGTAACTTGGCAAAAGCCAGTATGTCCATTCTTGAGAAAAGCGAGATTTTCATTGTACAGCAATGAAAATATCGCTTTTCTAAACTGAAGCAAAAATATGATTGTACACTCGTTTGCCCAATAACGGCAGATTTAGGTATACCTGCAGGTTGGGCAGACTGCAACAGAGCACTATGGAGTCGCACCGCAGTCAAAAACTGCAGAATCCTTCACGGAAGCAGCTACACGGGGAGCGGGCAAAAGTCGGAATTTATCCCCTTGTGCATGCAGGCGTTTACGGTACCGGTGCCTGCAGCCACAAGAGGGTTGACTGATAATCAGTCGCAGAACACTGGAGTCTCGACGACCCAGTCACACAATCAAAACTGTTGAAAAGTTTGGTAGTCAGCAGTGACACACTTTCGGTGTTGACGTAGATAATTAGGAAGCACATCAAAGTATGATACTTTGGCGATCAGTTAGCCCATGAACATCATTTGGTATTTACTCAATAATAGTATGGACAACAGTGAGCCATAGATGGAAGAAGGAGCTCAGATTCCCTATCATACCCCGAAGCGAAGCCGGACCATGAACTTGTATTCAGTCCATGAATAGTTGGCGTTTGAAAATTATATGACTGAGTTATTAAGACCAGCAGTTCCGGGCGATGCCGGTCGAACCCTGGAAGGCTGAAGGATAGTTAGTTATTGGAACTAAACGCCGTACAAGCAACAAAGTGAAGGGTGGGGGGTGGGGGGTCAAATTAACGATTACACCCCGAAGCCTCCCACTTCGAGGTATGATCGTTAACTCATTTAGCCCGACGCCGCCAAGAGATGGATCGACCACGATAATTCGAGGGTAGTGCCAGATTAGCTTGGCGCCGTCAAACAGGCGCCAAGCTAATCTGGCACTACCCTTGAATTATCATGGTCAATCCATCTCCTGCATGTGGGTATAGGCGACACAACCACAATTTGCGGAGGGGGGGGGGGTTGGGGGGGCGTTAAAAAAATGGGTTAATCTGACCTCCCTCAGCCTTCCAAAGGATGTTATCGTTCATCTGACCTTCATCAACCCTCCAAGATTCGCTGTCGCTCATTTCTGCTCTCAATAAGGAACTAAAAAATACCGTAACCCACCATCTGACGTGACTGACGCGGCCACGAAGACCTTTTTCTACGTGAAAGCAAAAGAAAGTACGTTCATTTCTGTGAAAAGCGAGATATGAAACGCAAATCTCGCTTTACAATCACAAAAATGGACTCGCTGTCTTTTTGCCTTCACAGGGCAGACGTCAATAACGTGCTCTCAGATTTGATTCCCGAAAACGGCCACACGGCGGTCCACACTTGTTATCTCGCTCGATTCGCTACCGCGGCTGTTCAGCGGTAGCATATCAAGCGGGATAACAAGTATGCCACAATATCCCGAAGAACCATGAAGCCAGAGTCCTTCACTTGACCCGCCTGCAGTGTCCGAAAGTCTGGTAGTCGGCCATGGAGCACTTGAGTCCCGGTGCACAATCGCACATGTAGCCCTCGGGGTTCCGCAGACACATGGCGCCATCGGTAAGCAAAGGCTGACAAACGGTGTTCACGATGGCCGACTTTCTGGGGTCTTTGAACGTGATCACCTGTATCAAATATTAAAAAGAATTTAAACTTCTTTTTTTTTAAGAAAATAAAATATTCAATTCACGGTACTTTAGTTCATGTTTAAAGGTTAAGCAACTGCCCAAAATCTGTTGAACCAAAAGTAATTATTTTGATTTCATACGTTTTTATCGCACCAAGCCTTGGTTTATTTATGTTTGTGTCAAATTTGACCGCACAGGCAAAAAATATACATTTTCATTTTTCACTTAAATAGGCCATTAACGATTAAAAATAATACCAAGTCGTCTATTTTTTCTTTGGTGTGGTGGCAACTGAAGGTATGATATCTTCAGTTGGCATCTCAACAAAGAAAAGATGAGTGAAAATCACTGTGTACGTTTTTATGTCTATTAAAAAAAAAAAGGTATAACCCGAAATAAAATAAATTGTGTTGTTATCTAATAAATTGTGTTGTAAATGGCTTTTCTAAGCGTATTTCTTTCTTTGTTGGGGTTTTCTTTGCATCTTACACGCTTGGCAGTTACACTGTTGATTTTATTCAATGTAAATCTTTGCCTGCGGTTCGATCCTTCACCTGTTTGACACAGCAGTGGTCCGTGGGGCAGGAGGTTTGATTCGTCAGTATGCACCCCACTGTTTGCTCACTGTCCTCAGCAGCCACAACACACAGGTAAGGACTCAACACCTGCACACACAAGCAAACAAGGAAAGCGAATCAATGGATAATTAACCCATTTAGCTCCAACGCACTGCAGCAAGAGATGGGTCAACCATGATGTTTCCTGAAAATTGTGATCCAGGAGAATTCCAGGGTAGTGCCAGATTAGCTTGGAATCTGGCACTACCCTGGAATTATCATGGTCAAGCCATCTCCTGCAAATGGTACATAGTCGTTTCATGACAACAAAATTTGTGAAATGCGGCCATGGAGTTAAATGAGTTAAAAGACTCAAACAAATGGAAGTAAATCAAATGCATTAACCCCTTAGGGTACGCTGCCACCGATACCGTAAGCAGTGTGTGTGATTGTACTGTGAACAGTACAGGCAGCAACATGCGCGAGGAGGTTAATACACAAGCAAACAACCAAGGCATCCTGGCAATCCAATCCATCCCAAAGGTTCATTTATAATGCGCACATGCACTTGAAGAAAAATTCATGTTCCATGTAAAATAATAATAATAATACCGTTGTTATATAGGCGCTTTTTCTCAATTTTGGGGATCGACTCAAAGCGCCGCGAACTGAAACCCAACACGCACACTCACGTAACAGACACGGATTTACGCCATTTAAGACAAACACAGTACAAGACAGACGAAGGGCCAGTTCAGCTACTGAAGTTACAGAGATTTTTGATCGCTTGTATTTGAAATTTGTAAAGTGGCCTGAGACCGGTACCAAAGTGTGGGGTGTGTGTGAACAAATATTCCTGTCTACCCATTACTGTGGGAGTTTTTATCTCGCTTGTCGTTAAAAAGTTCTGTAATGATTTTTTTTAAATACAAGAAACAGCAGCAGCATGCGTGTGAGTTTCTGTGATCAGAGAAGCTGTGACATACCTACCCCCTCCCCCAAAAAATGTCCTGGGCCACTAAAATCTGTGCTTCTTGCTGTTATGGCTGGGTCCATTTTAACCCATTGTGCCCTAAGGCCGAAACACCACAAATTTTACTGTTGTCCTCTAAATACTGCATTACAGTCCGGCAGAGAGATCTACCATATAGTTCAAGAGTGGCGCCAGAATAGCTTGGCGCCCCCAGGCGCCCAGGTATTTTGGCGTCACCCTTGAACTATCATGTGCCATATCTTTGCTACGGTGTGCCGTGATTAAGTGAGTTAAACGAGACACTATCAGAGCGTCTCGAACGAAAATGATCACGACAGTTTGAGCTTGTGAAACCAGTCTTTTTAATCTTCTATAGTAATGACAGGAGACGGGAAGTGGCGCAGTGGTTAAGGCGTCTGCCTCCTGCGAGGTTCGATACCGGATTCCGGCGTTGTATTTTTCTCCTCTGGTAAGTGTCGCCGTCTGGGCAGTGGGCAGATGTTCACATCTGCACGGGACATAGACGATCCCGGCCCCCACGAGTCCCCTGCTGCCTTGCAGGCCTGGCCGCTTGGCTGCGGAAAGGCTAAGGGAGGAAACCCCTGACATCAAAGCCCCCGTGTCTCCGGGGAAGGCTTTTGAGCCAGAGACTAAGACAAGGACAGTCTGATATAAAACCTACGACACGAGGACCTCGATGCCACCGTCCCAGCTTGCTAGGCCATGGCAAACGAACCAAGGGTTTAAAGGGTGGGGCCAGTACTGCGCACACTGCACTCCACCAAAAAGCTCCACCGCGCAGGCTTTAGGAAACGCCCACGGACTATGACACTGAACTTTCCAAGTCCTGTAGCGATGGGCAAGGGGCAAAACGGCAGGTGAAAGATGTCACTGGAAGCCGCAGTCTCAAACCTGCATGCAGGCGGTTCAGGATATTGGTCGCCTGATGTTGACCTGGGGATGACAACGTCACTCGGCACACCCTGAACGACCAAGCAGCCTTCTCTAGGGACAGCACTGCTTGCTCCACACGGAGAGGGGCCTAGAAAAGGTGGCCTAACCAAAGCTCATCCCCTCGTAACCCCAGTTGGCTAGCCGCGGTCAACGGGCATCTTCTCATGCGGTCAGAAAACAAGAAAAAACAACCGGACTCAACGTAGCATGCTGGAACATCCGAACCATGCTCGACACAGCAGACAGCGGACGCCCTGAACGTCGCTCCGTCCTCATTGCCCATGAATTGCGGAGGTTAAACATCGACATCGCCGTGCTCAGCGAAGTACGCCTTCCGGAGGAAGGCAGCCTCCAAGAACTTGGCGCTGGCTACACCCTCTACTGGTCAGGCAGGCCTGCATCAGAAAGACGGCTCTCAGGCGTGGGCTTCATGGCCAAGACCCCCATTGCGACTAAGTTGGAAAACCTACCAACGGGTCACTCCGACCGCATTATGTCCATGCGCCTCCCACTGAGACACCAGCAATACGTCACCCTTCTCAGTGTGTACTCCCCAACCCTCCTGGCAGAGCCTGCAGAAAAAGACAAGTTCTACTCTGACCTGCGCAGCCTCCTGCAGAGCACCCCTGCAGACGACAAAGTCATCATCCTTGGCGACTTCAACGCCAGAGTGGGCCAAGACTCTGAAGCCTGGAAAGGAGTCCTCGGCAAGCATGGCGTTGGGAACTGCAATGACAATGGTCGCCTACTGTTGGAGCTCTGTGCAGAGCAGCAACTTGTCATCACCAACACTACTTTCCAGCAAAAGGACAGTCGAAAGACCACCTGGATGCATCCTCGCTCCAAGCACTGGCACCTTATCGACTATGTCCTAGTGCGTCAGAGGGACCGCAGTGACGTCCTCCTCACCAGAGTGATATGCCCAGCGCAGAGTGCCACACTGACCACCGCCTTGTTCGCTGCAAACTCAGGCTCCGCCTCAAGCTGAAACCCAAGAAAGCCCCCCCCCCCCCCCCCAAGAAAAAGCTTGATGTTGCCAGCCTTCAGCGTGACGACAAGAAAGCTGCCCTTTAGGCCGATTTACAGCGCATGCTCAAAGACACAGTTGATCCAGCAGACTCCTCCCCTGAAATATTCTGGGAACAACTGAAAACTGCTATTGTAAAATCCTCTGTGGAAGTCTTGGGCTTTGCTAGAAAGAGGAACAAAGACTGGTTTGACGAAAACGACGTAGAGATCCAGGAACTTCTATCAAAAATAAAGAGCCGCCCACCAGGCCCACCTAGCCCAGCCTTCCTGCCCTGTGAAGAAGTCTGCCTTCCGCCTCATCTGCAGCAGTCTCCAGCTCAAGCTTAGAGAGCTCCAAAACGAGTGGTGGTCCAGACTCGCACAGAGGACCCAGCTCTGCGCTGACAACGGTGACTACAGGGGCTTCTACGAAGCACTGAAAGCAGTGTATGGCCCTAGGCACCTGGTACAAAGTCCCCTGCGAAGCGCTGATGGACAGGCACTCCTCACAGATAATACCCCCATCTTGAACCGCTGGTCGGAATACTTTCAGGACCTCTTCGGCGCTGAGCGCACTGTTCAAGAAACAGTCATCCTCCAAATCCCACACCTTCCACTAAAGGTTGAATTGGACGAACCGCCCACCGCCGAAGAGACCCTCACAGCCATCCACCAGCTCAAGAGTGGCAAAGCAGCAGGCATTGACGGAATCCCGCCAGAGATCTGGAAACATGGAGGCCCAGCACTGCACAACAAGCTCCACGACCTCTTTCTCTGCTGCTGGGAAAAAGGAACACTACCAAAGGATCTCCGTGATGCAGTCATCATCACCCTGTACAAGAACAAAGGAGAGAAGTCTGCCTGCTCTAATTATCGTGGAATTACCCTGCTGTCCATTGCCGGGAAAATTCTCGCAAGGTTGCTCCTGAATCGGCTGGTACCTGCCATCGCTGAAGACCACCTCCCAGAGGGCCAGTGTGGCTTCAGAGCCAACAGGAGCACCACCGACATAGTCTTTGTGCTGAGACAGCTTCAGGAGAAGTGCCGCGAGCAGAACAAAGGGCTGTACGTAACGTTTGTCGACCTAACAAAAGCGTTTGACACTGTGAGCAGGCAAGGTATGTGGCAGATCCTGGAGCGACTAGGTTGTCCCCCAAAGTTCCTCAACATGATCGTCCAGCTCCACGAGGACCAGCAAGGCCAGGTCAGACTAAACAGTGACCTCTCAGAACCATTCCCCATTCGCAACGGCGTGAAGCAAGGCTGCGTGCTGGCACCGACCCTCTTCACCATCTTCTTCAGCATGATGTTGAAGCAGGCCACAGTGGACCTCGACGATGACGACGCAGTGTACATCAGGTATCGTCTCGATGGCAGCCTGTTCAACCTCAGACGACTGCAGGCCCACACGAAAACCCTAGACCAACTGATTCGTGAGCTGCTCTTTGCTGATGACGCTGCCCTCGTTGCACACACAGAGAGAGCCTTGCAGCGCATTACGTCCTGCTTCGCAGATGCCGCCCAGCTCTTTGGACTTGAGGTCAGTCTGAAAAAGACAGAGGTCCTTCATCAGCCGGCACCCAAGGAAGAGCATCGCCCTCCCCCACATCACCATCGGCGAGTCCGAACTGAAGTCTGTACACCAGTTTACCTACCTTGGCTGCATCATCACGTCAGACGCCAAGCTGGACAAGGAGCTGGACAACAGGCTGGCAAAAGCGAACAGTGCTTTCGGGCGACTATTCAAGCGGGTGTGGCACAATCAACAGCTGAAAAAAGGCACCAAGATCAGCGTGTACAGAGCTGTCGTCCTCACCACCCTGCAGTACGGTTCCGAGTCCTGGGCCCTCTACCGCAGCCAACTACGACTCCTCGAACGCTTTCACCAGCGCTGCCTGCGTACCATCATCAGCATTCACTGGAGTGACTATGTCACCAACGTCGAGGTCCTTGAACAGGCGGAAACTGTGAGCATCGAGGCTTTTCTGCTGCGGACACAGCTTCGCTGGGCGGGGCACGTCTCCAGGATGGAGGATCATCGCCTACCCAAGATCACTCTGTTCGGCGAGCTCGCCACTGGACACCGAGACAGAGATACAAAGACGGTTTCAAGAAGTCACTTAGTGCCTGCAAAATCGACCACCGCCAGTGGTCTTATCTTGCTGCGGACCGTGACACCTGGCGCTCCACCATTCACAAGGCAGCCGTCTCCTTTGAGGACTCTCGCAGAGCTAACCTTAAGGACAAGCGGCTCAGAAGAAAAAACAGAGTTGTCGTAACTCAGAACCCTGACCAGACCTTCCCCTGCAGCCACTGCGGTCGAACCTGCCTGTCCCGGATTGGCTTCCGCAGCCACGAAAATGCCTGCAGACGACGTGGGCAAGCCCTATAGAATCTTCGTTCGCGAAGTCAAGCCAAGAGTAATGACAGACAGGCCCCATTAACTCATTCGGGATTTGATGTATCCGCATACGCGCCTATTTGCCTCGTATCCGGATGCGTCAATTCTCGCAGGTGTTAATAATAATAATAATAATAATAATAATAATAATAATAATTACGGTATTTATAATGCGCTTATCTTATAATAATTATAACTCTAAGCGCGCACTCACAACTCGCGCACGCATGCGCACGACTAGACAATGGCTCACGTACCACAAATAGTGAAATACATTACGACGGTCAGCTTGGGGTGGGGAGTGTGGTGATATAGTGCTAAAAGTGTTGAAAGATGTGAGTTTTGAGGGCGGACTGGAAAATCAGTGTGTCTAACACATTCGTTCTGCAAAAAAGCCACGAGTTTTTAACTCATTCAAGACGCCCGCATCAGTAGCTGCGGAAGTGTATGGCGTTGCCTCCGGCAACGTTATACGAAACTTCCGCAGCTATTGATGCGAGGCTCCTTTGATGAGTTGTCCTCCTATTTTTCTCTTTTTGATTTCTGTTTCTTCCTTTTATTACTTTTCTGCGATGGTAATGACAAGGCTGACTGGCACTCAGAAAGGACAGGGCTGGGATAGCGGGAAGGGGGTCGTCACCGAAGGAAAGGCCTGCAATTCTTCCAGGATAGAGTACAGAGTACCGGAAGCCCCGCCTCACCGCCAGAAGCCGCTGATTTAGAACTGCTATTGATTTCCACACTGAACTGAACCCTTTAACTCTTTAAGTGCCAGGGCAGTCCTTGCAAACGTGACCTCTGCGTCAGGACTCTGGTGAATGAGGGTAGACAAGCTAGTCTCCTCGAGCCGTTTCCTTGTTTACAAAGGTCTAGACGCCTTTTAACCCATTCACCTCTGACGCCCTACAGCAGGAGATGGGTCGACCATGATAATTCAAGGGCACTGCCAGATTAGCTTGGCGCCTGTCGGCGCCAAGCTAATCCGGCACTGCCCTTGAATTATCATGGTCGATCCATCCCCTGCAACTGGTGCATTGTCATTAGATGACGCCTCCAAACTTTGGGAAATACGGCCGTCGGGCTGAATGAGGTAATCGTCTCGAAAGAGCACTGAATCGGCGGCTCCAGGGATTCTGTTAGCGACGAAGAAAGTCCGTTTGTCTGACTTTATACTACTTTTTTTTTTTACTGTCACAGCCGACACGTCTGTGAACAAACACAGCCTCTGAGTCTGACCTGATACATGTAACTAACTCCTTCACTGCCAACAGACGCAAATTTCGTCTTTGAAGACATCAAGGACGAAAAAAGTCTATATATATATATATATATATATATATATATAATATATATATATATATATATATATATATATATATATATATATATATATATATATATATATATATATATATATATATATATATATTACAGACATGTCTACAAGCAAACACAACCTCTGCATGTAATTACTTCAATGCCCACGGACGCAAATTGCGTCTTTAAAAATCAACAGCAACGAAGAAAGTCGGCTCCGACATAACTTTATACCACTTTTTTTATAATATCACAGACATGTCCACAAGCAAACGCAACCTCGGCATGTAACCCCATCAATGCCAACAGACGCAAATTTCGTCTCTGAAAACTATCAACGACGAAGAAAATCTGTGTCCCCGACTTTATACCACGTTGTTTGGTAGATCACAGACATGTCAGCAAGCAAACACAACCTCTGCTCTGACACACGTAACCTTCCACTGCCAACAGACGCAAATTTCGTCTTCGATAACATCAGCAATGAAGAAAGTCTATGTCTCCGATTTTACACCACCTTCATTTCTTTCCCGATGTATCACAAACATGTCTACAAGCAAACATAGCCTCTGCATGAAACCCATTCAACGCCAACAGACGCAAATTTCGACTTTTAACTCGTTGTGCCCGAGGTACGAAATACCCACATTTTGGAGTTATCCTCTAAGGCCTGCATTACAATTCAGGAGACAGATCGACCATGATAGTTCACGGGTGGTAGCAGAATAGCTTGGCGCCTGTAGGCGCCAAGCTATTCTGCCACCACCCTTGAACTATCCGGCATGGACGAGCCATATCTTGTTGTGGTGTGTAGCGGGCAGAATGAGTTAAAACATGGTCAAGTCAACACCACGTATCCTCATCCACCCAAGGGACGCAGATAAACTTGAGGCCAGCACGAGGCAATTAACATTATGACGCCCTGCAGATGCGGGGATCATGCTCTTTTTGCCTCTCGCACCGGCTGTGTACGTGGTCTTCACATTTTCCTGGCAGTGACGGGATTAAATGTGGGTCGACCGTGATAGTTGAAGGGTGATGCCAAAATATCTTCGTGCCTGTAGGCGCCAAGCTATCCTGGCATCACCCTTGAACTATTAGTGTCGAGCTATCTACTGATTTGGCGTGCATTCTTAAGAGGACAACTCCCGCATTCAGGGATTTCAAAGTTATGGCTCAAGGGCTTCTTTTTAATCTGGGGCGGATCTAAGAGGAGGGGAGAAGGGATGGGAGTGTGTGTGTGTGTGTGTGTGTGTGTGTGTGTGTGTGTGTGTGTGTGTGTGTGTGTGTGTGTGTGTGTGTGTGTGCGTGGTGTTTGTGTGTGTGTTGGGAGACACAGGAGTTCAAAAAACCTCCTCTACAGCAGAAAATAAATTGCTTTAATATGCTGAACTTTTTAGGGGATTTCGGAACGCCCGCCCTCTACCCTACCCTACCAACCCCTCATTTCAAGTTTATCTGGCAGACGCGTTAATGTCAAACATGTACACGTCTGTCCTCCCGTCCCCCTTCTCTGTGTTTTTGTTGTTGTGTTTGGGTTTTTTTGGTGGTTGTTTTTTTTTTTTTTTTTGGCCGTGTGGTTTTTCGGCCAGTGGGAAGCAAGATCTGGCGTGTGCGCGCCTTTTGCGTAAAAGCTGAAGGTCCTAAACAAAACGTTGGACCACCCCCCACCCATCCCCCCC